>CAJHNH020001917.1:421672-491914 GCA_905116865.2 Candidula unifasciata | reverse complement strand
CATCTCCAGCAACAAGGAAAATGAAATGACACCTAGTAAACGAAATTTCCTCAACAATGGCAAAACCAAAAAAAAAATTTTAATATGTCGTTAAGTTCATATCCCCAGCCCCAAAAAAAATTTTTATAGGGATGTGCTCGTGATTTGGGAAAAGTGTGATAGTTTAAAGGGCCCCGTATTTCGTGAGTTCACGGGGGGAAAGGTCAACGGGGCCCAAATATTGAAAAAGAGACTAGTGAAAGTCTATTCATAAACAAGGCGTGCACGCACGAGAGAAAGTGGACGCGTGGGTTACTGTTTGGGAGCTGAAAGCATGGCTAACGAGATAAACAGAGAAAGTGTGAATTAAGTGACAGCGTGATTCTCAGGTAACATCAGCCACTCGCATAAGTGTGATCCTCGAGAACGCCCACATGAGCGTCAGTCCCGAGAACACCCACGGGATCATGAGTCACGAGAACGCCCATACGAGCGTGCCTCTCGTGTAGACATCATCCACCTACACGGATTTGAGGGGGATAAATTGGAGGGCTGGAGGCAATCGAAAGCAGTCGAGAGAGAAGCGAGAAGAGAGAGAGAAAGCGAGAGTCAGAGACCAAGTCAGGGTCCGTGATATCTCTCGCGAGTCTAACATACAAGAATACCGTACGACTATCAGGCATTTAGGTCGGAGTGAGTGTCGAGGTTGCGGTGCTAAAAGGAAGATATGGTCCCTCTGGCAAAGTAAGTCCAGGGAACGGAAGGCTCCATTAGTACCTGTTCTGGGTGGCGACGTAGAGAAACGTAGGAGGACCACTACTTAAACAGAACGAGCTGAGTGGTACCGACGAGAGCTGGGTACTAGAGGGGACTTATGGTAGAAGTCTTGTCGGTCATCGGAGCCCTACGATAAGCTGACGACAGCTTGTGTGTTTCCGGAGTACGGCAAGGGAAGTCCGTCCTCCCAGTCACCGTGTTGGATGCTTGAGATAATATCAAGGTCCAGGGAATGGGAGAAGTCGTCCTGTTCAGCTGTACGGGGCATTTTAGGGGTGGAACGCTGTAGTCCTGGGAGCTGTAGTAGTCAAGGAAAGGCCGCGCTACAAATTGAGAGATAGAAGAGCGAGTGAGGTACAAATGGACGATGTGCGAATGTCAAACCGTGATCAATAATTACGTCTCTGCATTTGTGTCATGTATCCTGGTAAATAAAAATGTATGACGGTGTCATCGTCGTCGAGTTCTATTTCTAAGAGAGGAAGCTGAAGAGTACCCGCTAGACACTTGGTAGTGTGCTGACTCGTGGTAACGCAGTTAGCACACAACAGCGACCTGCCATCAAACTATTTTCTAGCGATGACGCACAATGGAAATCAAATCTAACACCACCTAAACAAATGAAACGTACCATTATCGAGAAGACAAGCCAGTCTAGCGTCGCTCAGCCGGTCTGATCTGACACACCTGTGCGTTGAGACTAAGTTCAGTCAAACAAAGGCAGACAGGGTGCCTGGCCATAGCGAGCCGATCACAGAACGACAGCCAAGTAGACCACTAAAGACTGACTGACTTTCTACCTCCTGGCAAGAACCAGAGTAGGGCCAGCCATCAGTTATTAAATGACCTTGCTTAGCCTTTTAGTGGTCTTCTCTGGCTCTTGCCAGGGGCCGCAATATTTATGGCCAGGCTAAATTGCGGCCCCTGGCACCACTTTTGACACCACTCTTTTTTCGCACAGGTAAAGAGAGATTAACATTTCGCCTATAATTTATCTATCTATTCTCTGTGCTATTTTTTTAAAAAACTGATTTGATTTGATTTGATTTAAGAACCGACATCACAGCATTCGGGGCATTACCATAAGCGCTCCGTTCCCATCTTCAGCAGCCAGCGAATAGTTCCGATACTAATGGTGATAGTAGCATTCTGATTAAAGGTCCGCATTGCCTTTCCACTGAGCCTCGAGCAGCTGCCAGAACCTCTCTTCACCCCTCCCCCTTTTTACCACTGCATCAGTCTCACCAGACTGGTTTTTAACTAACAGTGCATACATTTTCTTTGGTTGTCATTAATTTGTGTGTATGAAGTATTGATATAAAGATTAAAATATATAAATAAATATATGGACTTAACAACGAAGTAATCCAATTATATTTAGTAAGTAGAACCGGTTGAGCCACAGTACAGATATACAAAAACAAAAAAAAAACAAAAAAAGTTAAAACGAACGAAAAGTATAAACTGTTAGCTTCATAAACACAATCAGGGTTGTATAGGGTTCTAATCACTTTAGGTCGTGAATGCAGGGACTGGCCAGCTTGTGCTGCAGAATCAGAAGTTCAACAAATGATTCATGACAATTCCCGAACAAGTGATGTGATTATCTATGCAGATGTCTCTGTGTTGAGACGAAGTGCATAGAGAATGGAGGTGGAGGCAGTCACTGCTGCCTTCCGCTGGCTTGAGAATCAGCTGTACAGACATGTCGTCATTGTAACTGACTCACAGAGCATGCTGAGAAAGCTGGAGACAGGCATGCATCGTGCCGAGTGGTAAGCATCACTTCAGAGGTCCCGGGTAGTTAGCGTCCTTTGGATATTTCCTCCAGGTGATGCCGGTGTGTTGGGAAATGAGCAGACAGAAAGACTGGCCGTTCTGCACCACTTGGTGGTGAAATGATGTTTGACAAGCTAGATATTGTGAGTACCCTTTGGGAGCGAGTGAACAGTGCGGAGGTACCGATACATTATTTCGGTCTGAGGAGAATGGCGCTGCGAGGAGTTACCAGGAGATCTGGCAGACGCTCCACACTTAGAGGAAAGGTGAGACGGATATACAATCAGAAAGTTGCTGGAGCCATCGGAATTGGAACTCTTCGCTTGCCATTGAAAATGGGGACGGAGTGCTTAGGGGAGTGTGCCGAGTTCCATGATTTTGAATCTTATTTCAACATTCGAAATGAGGATAATCTGTCGATTAACTAGCTAACTAACTAGCTACCTAACTAACTAACTAACTAACTAACTAACTAACTAACTAACTAACTAACTAACTAACTAACTAACTAACTAACTAACTAACTAACTAACTAACTAACTAACTAACTAACTAACTAACTAACTAACTAACTAACTCACTCACTCACTCACTCACTCACTCACTCACTCACTCACTCACTCACTCACTCACTCACTCACTCACTAACTCACTCACTCACGCACTCACTCACTCACTAACTAACTCACGTCACTCACTCACTCACTCACTCACATCACTCACTCACTCACTCACTTCACACTACTGTCACGCACTTCACTCACTCCTCACTCACTCACTCACTCACGTCACTCACTCACTCACTCCCACTCACTCACTCACTCACTCACTCACTCACTCACTCACTCACTCACTCACACACTCACTCACTAATTAACTAACTAACTAACTCAATCATTGAAGAAGAAGAAGAAAAAAATCAGAGCTTCTGAAGGGCAATACTACAGAATAATTCATAGAATAAAATGGGCCAAGAAGAAGGAAAACAGTCATCCTACATGATCTGAACGTCGAGAAGAATTTCTTCCTAAACACCAGCTTCTCTTGAAAGCTGCGGTATTGTGGTTATGTTAAATGTCGTGGTGACCTTGAAAGAGCAGCGATGGAAGGTACAGTCCCGGGAAAACAAGGCAGAGGCAAATCTTAACTAGGTTGGATAGAAGTCATTGGCGATGCATTGCCAATGAAATCACACAGGACTGGATGATTGGCTATGGAGGGACATACTTACAAGTATGCCATGACGAGAGCGTCATTCTGTAAAGGAACTGCTGACTGATAATGATCTTTTTCTTCTTAGAGTCCATGCCATATGGCAGCGGTAGTCATGTCTATCCACAACCAACATTCTATCACGTGTAGTCAACTCTTGTACAGGTAATCATCCATGCCATGATGTCGAACTGTCGGGCATCTTTTCTTTCGGTCTCCCTCTGTCTCTCTCCCTTCCAACTTTCCCTCTTTCACGATATGCTCCAGTTTTCTCCTTCTTATCTCATGACAAAAGAATATAGATTGTCTCTTTCTGATGTGGGCAATCGGCTCTTTTCGTGAGTCAGTTTTTTTGAAGACATCTTCATTACTCTTTTTATCTGTCCAGTCTAATCTCACCATTCGTCTATAAAACCATATCTCTGCAGCTTCCAAATAAGTTTTCACCACGGCCATCTCCAGCTTTTTAATTCTCGATGTGGCCGTGTTTTTTACTCACTTACCCATTGTCTATGATTAACTCCCATTTGTCAAGATAGGATTTATATAGATTTTACGAATTCTCTTTCTTGTCTCAGTTGAAAAAGAAAGATTGCATAAAACATTTTGTTTTGTAAAGTGCTGCCTTTGCTCTACATTTAAAGTATTTATCCTCCATCTGATAATAAAAATAGAAGCAAAGAACGGAAAAATACAGAACATCCTTAAAGAAATTAAGATCAACGTATGCAGTGCACTATAGCACATATAATATCCTTACTCCTCCCCGTCCCCATTTCTTTCTCAGTCAGCTCTTCGATGAAGAGGAAGAGAAAAGCAAGAAGATGGAAGTAAAGGGACACAAATGGATTATTAATTTTGCGTGGAACATTCTTCCGGTATGATACGTATGACAGTGAATTTTTGACTGCTAATGTTGGGTGACACCGCAACGTTGTGATTTATCTAGCAGGAGGAAAGAGACGGACTTGGCACAAGGGACGCCTGACTGTCCTCGCCGACTTCTCTTTTAGTGTCACACAGCCACACACTTTGTGCCTTATAGGAAAACATTTTATATTTCACATAAAGGTATAGAAAACCCTATGTATTCTTTATTTTAAACGAATAAGTTTATTATTTTATGTACGATTACCAGTACAGAATAGCGGATTTATCATACACACAGACACATCATACTTTGTTGTTACTATATTAGTTTATCAAACATAGACTTAAGTTAATCTAATGCGGCACAGAAAACTAAAAATTTAACTCTTTTTTTTAAGTCCCAGGGGGTTTAGCATCATAGGCCCTGGGGTAGTAAAGAAAGTAATCTTCTTCTTTCGTTCGCATGAAATAAATGATCTATATCTGCAAAGCTGTCTCTAGTATGAATTTCACTGTCTTTTGTAATTCACTAAGCGGCCCGTAAAGTTTGACTTCCACAAGTGTCTCTTTTGGCCAAAGGTTTTGCCTGAAAGCGTCGAATCTGGGACAGTCTTGAAGGATGTGATCTGTTGTTTCAGGTGCCAGTCCACAAGTACACATGGCTGATTGGCCAATCTTAAATTTGTTGTACATGTGGCAGCGAAGTCGATTGTGTCCTGTTCTAAGGCGAAGGATAATGACTTGCTCTGGTCTGTCCATAATATGGTAATCGTTTTGTGCCAGTTTCAGTGGCATTCTGATTGATTTGATCATTCTCTTCTTCTGTTGATAAGAGACTGGTATGTCAGGTTGTTCTTCAGTTGCACCTTCCTTAGCTAGTTTATCAGCTCTTTCGTTTCGGGGAACTCCACAGTGGGAAGGTATCCACTGCATTACTAGTTTACAGCGGTTGCCTAGTTCGGATAATAGTGTCCGTATGCTTGGTAATTTTCCAGACTGTAGTGACTGAAGTACTGCTTTTGCATCTGTCAAGAATACCATTGGTTGTAAAAAAATACCCGGTATTTAGTAGTTTCTCTGCCGCTATCTTGATGGCTTGAACTTCTGCATCATAGTTGTGACAGTGCTTTCCTGTTGGTAATTTAGCTGTATCCCTGGTATTAATAGGATACTCAATGTACACTCCCGCACCTCCGTTTCTGACTGCGCTTTCTGCTGACCCATCTGTAAACACGGACCCAAAGGTTCTGTGGGTATTCATCATCAAGTAGACAGGGTGGCTGTTTTGCGCTGCACACTGTTTTGTTCTTCTTTGTCAAATACCCCTTTCACTTCAGTCTTAATGTGTATTGGAAACTTATACTCCTCTCTCCAGGGGGTCCGTTCTGGGACAGCATTTAAGGATCTATCAGTTGCAGGTAAATCAGTGGTTTGTCTGCCGAGCCGTTTGGCCTGGTGGATAAAACTACTTCTCTTTAGTCGTCCCAAAGCTAAATTTTGGAATCTTTCATTCATAGGGTGACTAGGCATGCTAAGAAACTTTACTGCTTGTAAAAGCATCTTGGTGTCTCTGCGTTCACTCAGTGCTTGGGTCATCCCCATTTTCTCCATCACAACTATAGGTGTTGATTTCATACTGCCTGTGGTAACTCTGAGTGCTTGATTTTGCACTTTGTCTAATTCTTGCAATGTGGTTTTTGATGCTGAACCCCATGCTGTTGATCCGTATTCAAGATGTGGTCGAACACTTTGTTGGTAAACTTTCCTAAGTATTTTCCCGCTAGCACCCCATGTGGTTCCACTTAGTTTTCTCAGAATGGCTACCCTCCTTCTGGCTTTGGTTGCTGCCTTGTTGATGTGTTTTCTCCATGTCAATCTATCATCGAACGTTACGCCGAGGTATGTGGGCTCCTTATCCTCTCTCAGGAGTACTCCATTTATGTGCATGACGCCTGATTTTTGTTTAGGAGAAAGGGTAAAGAGGGTGGTGCTGCATTTGCCTATGTTGATGCTGACACACCATTTGTCGGCCCAATCAGCCATTGCATCTATGGCTCTTCGTAGCAGTCTGGTGGCCACTGTTGCATGTTCATTTGTACACCAGAGTACCAAGTCATCAGCATACATTGCAGCTTTAATTCCATGGGGTAGTTCAGAAAGCAGGTCGTTAATATAGACTAGGAAGAGTGTGGGGGACAGGACACCTCCTTGTGGGACGCCATGGCGCAGCAAAACTTTCTTACTCTTAAGTCCATCTATCTGTACTCGGGATCTTCTGTTATACAAGTATGCTTTCACCCATTTGTACATACTCCCATTCACCCTGCAGTCTCTCAGTTTCTTCAGTAGACCTTCTTTCCAGAACTTGTCAAAGGCTTTCTTCAGATCTATCCATGCCGTTAGCACTAGCTTCATTTCCTGGAAGGCATCCTCAATTTCTTGTGAAAGGTAAGTTGTCTGGTCTTCTGTGGAGTAGCACTGTCTAAATCCTGCCTGCTGCGGCGTGAAAATGTTTTCACTTTCCAAGTACCATTGGAGTCTAAGGTTGACAATACGTTCCATTGTTTTACAGAGGCAGCTGGTAAGACTGATCGGTCTATAGCTGGAGGCATCAGAACTGTCCTTTCCTGGTTTAAGCAGAGGTATTGTGATTGCTTCTCTCCATATTTGAGGAACTTTGCCACTGGTCCAACAATGATTAAAGATCTGTAGCAGCTTTATTTAGGCAGTTGTTCCAAGGTTCTTGATCATTTCGTTGGTGATTCCATCAGTTCCAGGTGATTTTCCCATTCTCAGCTTTGATATTGCTAGCTCTAACTCGCTAGATGTAAATGCTGCCACCAGTGCCTCAGGAATTATATCTTTTTGTCTTGTATGCTGTTTGTTTTCTTGAACCTCTCGCTGTTTCTCTGGGCTGACATTAATGTTGCTGTCTTCTGCAAAGGAATCTGCAAAGTGGTCAGCTGCCTGTTTTCTTGTTAGGATGGCTCCCTCTTTGCATAGTGCAATATTACCATTTCTTCCTGTATTCTCATCATTAATTTGCTTAATTAACCTCCACAACTTCCTTGTGTCTCTTTCAAAGTTTAGGGACTTTGTCTTTTCCTGCCAGCTTGTCTGTCTAGCCTGCAGTTTTGCTCTTTGAAATTTGGCCTTTGAATGTTGGTGGTTGTTAAACTGCTCTTGACAAGGTCTGGTCTCAGCTTGTTTTCTTTCTGTTTCCATATTGTTGTGCAGTTGCTCTAGATCGCAATTCCAGTACGGTTTGTATTGTTTACGCGCACCCCTTGGAACTGCTTCTAGGGCTGCCTGCAGCATGCGTTTGCTCAACTCTTGGACTACTTTTTCTACGTCTGTGTTCAGATTTTCCAGCAGAACATTTGTGCGAAGCTGATATAACTTCCAGTCTGCCTTCTTAAAATTCCACCTTGGCAGTGTGCTGCTCTCTCTTACAGACTGGCTTTCTATAGTTAGAAAGGCTGGCCAGTGGTCACTGCCTCCTAGTTGCTTCCCAACAGTTCTGGTAACATTCAGTTCCATGTCTGCTGAGTGAAAGGCTAGGTCTGGTGTCGAGGTGGTATGCCATGCTCTAGAGTAGAAGGTTGGTGGGTCGTTGGCTTATTAACGAGGATGAACCTATTCTCATCCTGCCAGTCCTCTAGTTTCTCTCCTCTCTGATCCATATGATCGTAGCCCCAACTTTGGGAATGGCTATTAAAATCCCCACAAATGATCATTTTTTTCATTTATTAGTAATGTATCCAGGGCGGTCGCTCGGACAGTAATAGTTGGTCAGATGTAAATCTGTATTATCTAACTTGAGCTCAAGAGTTTGATACTCAGCACCTTCCATGTATGTTTCGATCCGGCCCGCAAGGATGTTATTTTTTACCAGGGTAAGAATTCCACCTTTTCTCCTATCTTTGCGGTCAGATCGGAAACACTGGTAGCCTCTGATCTTAAAGGCCATATTTTGTTTGAGATACGTCTCTTGTAGGCAGCATACATGTATATTCTCTTCGTTCAAGACGTTTTCTAATTCTAATTTCTTTGTATTTACTCCCTCCGCGTTCCAGTGCATTATTTTGAGACTAGCTGTATTTTCTGCTTTTCTGGTTCTACGGGGCATTAGGGGGAGGCTTTGAGTATTTGAAGCTGGACTCTTTCTACTTGTCTTAGGCCGGTAAATCGAACCATGTGTACGTGAGTGGGTCACATGGTGAAAATCAGACTTATTTGCAGATATAGAAATATTCCCTGTTGCGTTTGTGCGTGGCATCCTGATTGCTGTGGTGCGCCTCCTGGCTGGTTGCCTCCGACTTCAGCACCTTGTTTTGCTAGAGTAGACTGGGGTCTTACCCGTGGACTCCCATGTTTATAATG
Source organism: Candidula unifasciata (assembly GCA_905116865.2). Lineage (NCBI taxonomy): Eukaryota > Metazoa > Mollusca > Gastropoda > Stylommatophora > Geomitridae > Candidula > Candidula unifasciata. Next base: position 482,914 of record CAJHNH020001917.1, on the reverse strand, counting down.
GGAGCGTGGCTCCTACGCGGTTACATTATCGGAATTAGGACACGGCCACCGCCGTGGCTATTTTGTGGAAATAATTCCATTATAACACTCCTAAACCACATAATACTTGTATCCATGAACAAGAGAATATCCATCGTCAATTAATTAGTAATAATCGCACTCTGTTATCAAGAGAAAAACACCGATTAAGTGAAAATTTTAGAATAAAATCGTGTCGCCGCTTATACGTCTTCACACTGCCATTTCTAAACCGGAAGTCCAAAAAGAAAGTAATAAAATCGGCGCATCATGCGTTCATTGGGCTTCTAGGTAGGAACCTATGAATGTATGATGCATTCCTTGAGACTCAAAGAGTTAATCAGAAAATGATGTAGACCAATATTGATAGTCTCCAAAGTTTTTTGATCTGGTACCTCTTGAGCATATGGGCAAAGCTCCCACCTCAAACATAACAAAATGTGATTAAAAAGCAAAATCCCGAGGACTGTTAACAAGAACTTGGAGAAAAACGTTTAAATAAATCAGTTTCGGATAACAAAAGAAACAAACACCAACAACTGATAATTTCAAAATGTCACTGTGTTGGTTGGTCTGTTTTTTCGATATAAAACCGAATGAAAAGTATATCAGTGAGCTTCACAATATTACAATCAAAACGTGAATGTTGCGGCTTTGGAGTCTTCTTCAGCACATACATAGATTAGACAACACTACACAAATACACAATATCACTTATCTTCATATCTCGTGGTGTCGGGTAGATGTCAAGACAATTGTCTGTCGAGGCATGTGGGGCCAAAAAAAATTGATGCCAGGGGCCGTCACTCAAGGATAAGAGGAAACTGTAGGCAGTTCAGCCCCCAAGGATTTAAATGTTTTTTTTTTTAATGGTATCTGCTATTTGTGGTCTAATGTTGAATAGGGCACACTTTAGATCACTCTCCAAATCAAGCTGGTGACCCTGTTTTGTTTTCATGACCCAATGAAGCTGAAAATCCGGATTATTACAAGTACAAATGAACTAAATTTCAAGCTTGCTAGATGCAGCCATTTAGTTGGAGATCACTAAACACAGTTCTCACACATATATTGTAGTGTACTGAATCTGTGCTTACTTTGTTGAACTCTCCACACATGACACTCATTGATTGATTGAGTCATTCACTGAGTTCAACAACATATAAGTAAGCATCTTATCTCGGTATCTTCACTATGAAGTTTACAAAAATATTAAGTCCTAACAGTTTTAAGCAGTTACCAGGAAGGCAGAACTAGTACTAAAGTACTTCAAAACTAGAACTTCAGAGTTAACATTTTTTAGGTGTAATTGTAATCCATGAATGAAGCACACATGAGTTTTGTGAACTCACTGTGTCCTCTAATTTCTAACCCCCCTCCCAACACTTAGGGCGCAAAGGTCATAGCTCTCCATTTTTTTGTGGTTCGTTGCCACCTGTTTTAGGTCTTGGATGTTCGTTAGGCCAGGTTGAGCCTTCCTTGATGATGGTCCTATGCAGGGTCTCTCTTGGTCTTCCTCGTGTTCTTTTCCCTTCCAGTGTCCATCATATGAGGGCTTGATGGAAGAGTCTTGTCTTATCCATTCTGAGTTATTTCTGAAACTGTTTGTTAATTAGTCTAGTAAGTTGTCTTTTCAGTTACACAAAACAAATTAGGAAGGTTGACAGACTACCTTGTGCATCGTTTTGAAAGATCTTGGGGAAAAAATAATAAAGAGAAAGACCATTTAGAGATGTATCCTATTTTTAACTAATCCAAATCCGTCCAGATGTGTTGTAAATGAGCTCTCAGTTTGGAGATCTTAGTCTTAACCAGTTGTAAATTCCGGCAAAAAGTTTTAGTTTTTCATCCACTTCTGGACTTTAGTCTTTTTTTTTTTAACTTGAGTTTTGTATGCACATTCGTTTTACAGATCTGTCTTATTTGAATGCAGACTGATCTTATTTGAATGCAGACTGTTCATCCCTGCCTCCCAGGCAGATGTACTGTGACTTTGAAGGAAACACCCATAATTAACTCTTACGACATGCTTGTTAGAGGGGGAGTGGGTCTGTTCCCCCCCCCCCTTCTTCTTCCTACAGTCATCCCGTAGACCCCACACTGCATTCAGAGAAAGACAAGAGAATGAGGCAGAAATAAGATGAACTATAAACTGCATAGAAGAATTTTATGCAAGCACTACCTGGAGTCTAGACAAAGATTATGCTACGAGGTGTTAATGATAGACCTGCAGTCTAAACTGGTGATGAAGAGCAGTTAATTTTACATTCATTGGATCATTTTACATATCTGTGATCCATAGCAAACAACAAACTATTGCTTGACCAAGAAATCAACATCAGGATAGGTAAGGCAGCAACAACAATGAGCAGATTCATAAAAACGAGTTAGGGATAACAGAAAGCTTATCATTGAACCAATAACTTGTATCTAAGGGCTTGTATTCTAATCACTCTTTTTTAAGGCAATGAAACTTTATTATCACATTACAGCAGGAGAAACGACTATATAGCTTTTACATCCAGTGTTTGAGAAGAATACTTGGCAGTAAGTGGCAAGACAAGATCACAAACACTGTGGTATTGGAAAGAACTAATATTACAACAATTTTCTCGGTACTTGGTCTCTGAAAGCTCAGATGGCTGAGTCGCACCTAGAAAATTGAGGAAGGTAGAGTCCATAAGGACATCCTCTATGGTGAATTACAGATGAGCAGAAGATGTCCAGATCAGCCTATAATATGATATAAAGGTTTGTGCAAGTGGGGCACGAATGATACATGTGTTGAGGAAGATTCATTGGGGGGGGGGGGGACTGGGACAATCAAGGAGGGAATGAGAATGAAGGAAGAAGTTATTACAGAAAGGATGAATGCTGAGAAAAAGACACTAAATACAAATGCTGACAACAATGGTCCTGAAATCCTGTGTTCTAATTGTGGAAGACTTTTCTTAACAGCATCCCATAAAACGTGCTTATCAGATTGCTGTTGGATATGCACACAGAAACACTATGGGTCAACTGGATCACAGCAGCGCTATTTAGAAAGAACAGTGCAGCTGTGATGTGGTGCATGGGCATCAAAACCTCAAAGCATCCTATTGGGCCTGCCACAGGGATCATCATTGTTGCAAGTGCTCTTCAACGGGTACACTGCAGCAGTCACCAGTGCACAGAGCATGTGCGAATGATATACTTTTGTATCGGCAAGGTAAAAACAGGCACAAAATTACAACCACACAACAACATGAACTAGACAGACTCAGTGAGTGGTGCCAGAAATCGAGAGCACAAATAAACCCGTCATAGACCTCCTTAACATGGTTCACTGAATACCCACATTGTCAGCACACCAACGCCAATCATAAGCAAATGTGGTGTGAACATTGAGAGAATGGACACAGTGAAATACCAGGGCATGACATTTGACAGACGATTGTCATAAAAGTATCACGTAGATGTCATACTCAAAGCCAGGAAAGGTCTGGCAATGCCCACCTTTCCTTCTCTATCAAGGGCTTGTGTTAAGTGCCATTGACCTTAGTCTGGGCCTCCTTACTATCAGCAGAATCCAGATTGAAAGACTAGACCAAGTGCAGAATGATTCCATGAGACTCGTACTTGGCTGCACAGAAGACACTTCCTGCCACGCTATTTCAATATGTCCTGGGTTTGCAGACGATGGCTAACAGACACAAAGTTGCACAGGTCAAGACGTACATGAGGCGTTTGGCAGAATTTAACCACCTACTGCACAAAGCTATACACAGCACAAAAGAACTGCATCTGAAAAGAGGCCGCAACTAGATGGCCAAGGCTGAAGGTTTTATCCTGGTGTGTGATCTGGACGAGATCAGCCATGGAAAAAAATGGTTGAATTCACCGGAAAGATACTGCTGGAATCAGATTTCTGCAGCATTGGACACAGGTAAGAGCACTGATACATCAGAATTCACACCCAGAAAACGTCATCTGTACAGATGGATCTGTGAAGCACGGATCAGGTCAGCATGGGCATACACAACACAAAGGTTAGGTAAAACAATACAAGAGGACAGCAGCGCTTGCTAGGCAACTACGACAAGCATGACCATGGAGATAGCCGCTGCTTCTAGAGGACTAGCAAGGGCAGCATACCAAACAGCCACTTCATGAACATGCTTTAGAAGATAGCAACAAGCGGTATGCGCTCTGAATGGGTAGAAAGCATTCCAAAATTGCGCTTAGCCTCCCTCACCTGGATCTACACACTGATACTAATGGTGCCAATAGCATTCTGATTAAACATCTGTCTTGCCTTTCCTCTGAGCCTCGAGCATCTGCCAGAACCTCTCGCCACTCCCCCCCTGCATCAGTCTCACCAGACTGGTGATCCATCTGCTCCTCTGAACTGTACACGCTCTCCCACAAGGCACTAATCATGTCTGCCTTATCATGCATCAGTATTCCACTAAGTTGTGCAGAGCTAGCCAATCTGTCCGCCTGTTCATTTTCCAACACACCGGCATCACCCGGTGAAACAATACTCCGCACCCGTGTCCTCCGCAGCGAGGCATGCCACTTTGCAGGAAGCATGCCTGTCCTGATCTCTCTTAGCATTCTTTCTGAGTAGGATACAATCACGATGTGTGTGTGTGTGTCGTGTTCTCTAACCATCGGAAAGCTGCAGTGACCGCCTCCACCTCCATCCTTAAGCTAGATGTTGTGGTATCATGCTAGGCTCTCTTGCACCAAATGTCGGCCATTAACTTTTGCTAAGAAAACCCGAGCACTTCTTTTGCTTCTTGACACTGAACCCTCTGTGTAAATGATCAAATCTTCTGAGCGAGCATTATCTTGAATTAATTGCTGATTTTCCACCTCCATGGCACCTGTTGGCCAGTCTCTGCATTCCCGGCTTTGTGTGATTATGACCCTACACAAGTCTGACTGTTCAGGTGGCACTTTGACCCACTACTCTTCTCACCTAATGTTCTCAAGGATGCAAACCTGTCTGATTGTGTCTTCTGCCTGAGCCATCCATGACTTCCCTCTTATCGGCCGCTGACCCTTAACTGCACCTAGAGCTTTGTGCAAAGGGTGGTCTGTGTCTGCAGCTACCCTGTGCCTACCTGCAACAGTCGGCAAACCAAGGATGTATGACATACACACCACTGGGGTGTCTCTGGTGCAAGCCAGAATGACCCGCATAGCTGCTTTCTGTATGCGCTCTATTTTGTCCATCTGACTCTTTAAGACAGTAAGCATTCCCAGGCCATAATCAACCACTGACAGGATCAGGTGCTGATATAGTTTGAAAAGCATTCTCTGCTCTATGTCAATTACAGCCATAGTCTTAAGTGCACTAAGTCCTTTTTAGCATCTTGTCACAACACTCTCCACATGGACCGGCTTTTGTCAAATGTTATTCCCAGATACTTCAGTTTGCTCTCTCTGTTGACATTTCTACTATCTATCCCAAGACTTAGGACATTAGCTTTAGCGATTCTGTTGTCTAGAGGACACCACAAAACAGACGCCATTTCCGGGTGGATGACAGTCCTAATTTCTTTACATTTTGATATTGGATGTAACATATAATGTAGAAGTTGACTGAACTTTATGAGGTGTATTAACGACACAACCAGATGATTTTGCGGATGTTTATGCTTTCATATTCTTAGAAACTTTACTGAAATATCCAGAGCAGGGTTATTCAGCTAAGTTTACTCAGGAGTCAAAATATTCTTCTTCACTGATATCTGGTTATGGCTGACGGCCATAAACTGGGATGTCATCTCAAGGTCTCTTTAGATTCCTCCAAAGCTTAATTGTCAGATCTACTGGGTGTAGCCACATGTTGATTTGCAGCTCCGCCAGGAGAGGACAGTCTTGCATGACTTGCTCTGGAGTCTGTTCAGCACGAAGACGCTGTGGCCAAAATATTGATCGCCCCAGCGTTTGAGGCTACAGCCCCAGTATAAAATGATCATTAATACAATAAAATGTCAGTAACCACAGGCCTCTACTGGCCACCAGTTGAATAGCCCTGATCTAGAGGTTTCTAAAACTATGATAATAATTATACTGCTATCTACTTCAGTACTCTTAAAGTGAATACTGTTACCAGTTGTAGAGTCAGGCCTTGCAGCTGAGTGATCCATTGTCTTCAGTGTGATATCTTTTTAATGTCTTCGGTATATTTGCCCATTCCTAAAAGGTTTGTAGTCCTAACATTTTGAGGCTATGTTTACTAAATGATCTGGTTTTCATTACCTAGTACAACAGAAAAATTGAGACACCTCAATTAAAATGAATATCCTATTCTTACATTTCAGACATACACAAATAAAATGAAGGGGAAAATCCTCTTACTGCTGGCATTTGTCTGCATCACCATTGCTGTTGTGTCTAGCAAGAAACATGATGCCTTTGTTGAAGATAATGATTTTGCTGAATTTGAAGAGTTTGAGGATGATGATGGTACTACATTTTTTCAATACTCAGCTAGTTAGTTGTTTAAAAATTGTTTAGTGTAACCTTTTCAGAGTCTGCAGTGCGATTATCAGTACCTACAGAATTTGATAAACATTAAATGGGATGAATTGAAGGAAGATGAAGAAGTAAGAGTTTTGTGGAGACATCCGACGATACATCAGCCAGAACAGAATGGGAGTTGTTAGCCTAAAAACATTTGGAGACATACACAGGAGGAGATGGTAGAACTTATGGTCATGTCCGATGGGCAGCATCTTTAAATGAACAGTGAAGAAGGAAAAGTCTGGACGACTGATGCACGTTTTAATGAATGTTTGTAGTTTATTAGTAATTGTTTTAGTTCAGTATTTTTCAGCTGCAGACAGCAGAACTGATTTGACATTGGAGTTCAATATTTTTCAGCTGCAGACAGCAGAACTGATTTGACATTGGAGTTCAATATTTTTCAGCTGCAGACAGCAGAACTGATTTGACATTGGAGTTCAATATTTTTCAGCTGCAGACAGCAGAACTGATTTGACATTGGAGTTCAATATTTTTCAGCTGCAGACAGCAGAAAACTGATTTGACATTGGAGTTCAATATTTTTCAGCTGCAGACAGCAGAACTGATTTGACATTGGAGTTCAATATTTTTCAGCTGCAGACAGCAGAAAAAACTGATTTGACATTGGAGTTCAATATTTTTCAGCTGCAGACAGCAGAACTGATTTGACATTGGAGTTCAATATTTTTCAGCTGCAGACAGCAGAACTGATTTGACATTGGAGTTCAATATTTTTCAGCTGCAGACAGCAGAACTGATTTGACATTGGAGTTCAATATTTTTCAGCTGCAGACAGCAGAACTGATTTGACATTGGAGTTCAATATTTTTCAGCTGCAGACAGCAGAACTGATTTGACATTAGAGTTCAATATTTTTCAGCTGCAGACAGCAGAACTGATTTGACATTGGAGTTCAATATTTTTCAGCTGCAGACAGCAGAACTGATTTGACATTGGAGTTCAATATTTTTCAGCTGCAGACAGCAGAACTGATTTGACATTGGAGGTCAATATTTTTCAGCTGCAGACAGCAGAACTGATTTGACATTGGGGTTCAATTTTTAAAGCTTTGATTTCTACAAATTTCCTAGTGCTATGAAAACTTCTTACATTTTGTGTTCATATTTTAATATCTTTATCAGTTTTCCCCATCTGTATCTACATTATCACCCAGACAGGTGTATGCACATTTTGGAGCTGGAAATCACCAAGAGAAATGAAACTACTGTTTGCATGTTTTTTTTTTCTCTCATTGTCTTTGTCTTTCCTTTATAAATTTTTAGACCTTTTTGTTGTGGGCTCGCATCAGGTATGTTTAATGTATCGTGCATCTGATTTCATTTAGGGTGATAGAAGAGAAATATCATCCGCAAAGTCCAGATCCTCCAGTTGTTTTATAGGGGTTGACTGAATTTCATTCCTGATGGTGGCCTGTAAAAAAATTAGTAGAGGTGGCAAAAGACATCCCTGTTGCACACCTTTTTTATTATTATTTTAACTTCATATGGGTCTGTTAAGTTTTCCCTTTTGAAGAACTCAACATTTCATGTCTTTATATGTTGCCTTTATTAGTAATTTTCTGTGGAATCCCATAATGTTAAAACTTATGTTTCCAGAGAGATTTCCTTTCAATGCTGTCAAGGGCTTTTTCATAGTCTAAGAATCCAGCATAAAGAGTTTATAATTTAACTCAGTACTTTGCTCTATTATTGGACAGTTTCAGAAGATATCCTTCTCTCCATTCTGCTATCTCTTAAGTCTCCCAGACTTTACTAAATAATTTGTTTAGCAATGCTCTAGACATGTTTATACAAATCTTTAGCATCACTTTTTTTATTTATGTAAGATGGTGTTGTAGTTGAAGAGGAAGACGAAGGACAAAAACCTCACAAACAGCCTCCGGCAGCAGAAGATCAAGAAGGAGCCTTTGATGATGAAGACGAGGAGGATGAAGATGCTTTGGTAAGTGTTTTTGTGTGTGTCGGTAGCATGTGATTACTGGAGTGTTTTGGGAAATGCCATTCTGGTCTCAAGACTCGGTGAAGGGAAAACCCTAACTCACCTCCATGCGGTAGAGGACGGTAAACACACTGCGGTGTGGCCAACGCAGCTATTAGGACCGAGTATCCGCCCGGATAAGTGGACACATCTGGGGTGCCCTCTGCTGTTAGCAGGAGCATCACAGAGCAGGGCACTCACTTGCCCTAGCAATCGAAAAGGTTGCTGAAGGCTGAGGACATGGTCTAAAGCCATGTGGATGTGGAAAGCAACGGGAAACTACCACATTACTATCCCAAGAAACTCATTACGGATGTGAGTCGTGGACTATCTCTCAGTCCTTAACCCACTGACTACCAAGCCCATTAACCCTTGCATTTCCTCAGATACCACGTATTTTAGTGTTTACTAAAAATGCCATAGCTTCACAACTATTTGATATAATCTCACAATATTTTGTATTTTTGCACCAAACTGAATGAAGAACAGATTTCAAGAAAAAAAAGTTGTTTATTTTGTTTTGCATCATCATCATGTGGCTGTAGATTGGTGCAAAAAAGGCAACCGGAAAATCTTTTATCTGACAACAATAAAGACAAATAAAAATGTCTTATTTTCAAAAAATATTTAACAAAAATGTATAATATTTTGTATTTTTGCACAAAATTAAACCAAGAACACATTTAAAGAAAAAAAACAATAAGGTTTACTCTGACATAGTCATCATCATCATGTGGCTGTAGATTGTTGCAAAAAAGGCAACTGAAAATCATTTATCTGACAACAATAAAGACTGATAATGATGATTTTTTTCCACAAATTTTCAACAAACATATATAATATTTTGTATTTTTGCACAAAATTGAACCGAGAACAATGTGAAGACAAAAAATGGGGTTTACTTTGTCTGACATAATCATCATCATCATGTGGCTGCAGATTGTTGCAAAAAAGGCGACTGAAAAATCCTTTGTCTGACAATAATTCAGACTCCCAAAAAATGTCACAGCTTCACAACTGTTCAGTATCACTTATCCTATCTGATATTGTTTGCACAAAATTAAATAGATAACAAATATCAAGACAAATGTAGATTTACTGTTTTATATCATCATCATGTGGCTGTAGATATGGTGCAAAAAAGGCAACTGAAAAATCCTTTGTCTGACAATAATTCAGACTCCCAAAAAATGTCACAGCTTCACAACTGTTCAATATCACTTATCCTATCTGATATTGTTTGCACAAAATTAAATAGATAACAAATATCAAGACAAATGTAGATTTACTTTTTTATATCATCATCATGTGGCTGTAGATATGGTGCTAAAAAGGCAACAGAAAAATATGTTATCTGTCAACAATATATAGAAAAGGCCCCCGTGACATGATGGTGGCAGCAAATGATGAGTGGAGAGATGGATATAAACTCTGGTAGTCTGAAATAGCTTTTTCACAACACATGTGACGCAACAGTACAAGAAACCCTGTCACTTCATTAGGGGTTGTGTGTTTCCAGTTCCAGCACTAATCTTTGTCTCAGCATAACAGTTTGTTTCTTTAGCAAACACAGCAAGTATGTCTTTACTGAAGAAAATATCCAGTGGTTCATTTGTTCCTTCTGGCAGAAATAAAACAGAAGTGCCAGTAAATGGGGGTACTCCAGGAAAGCCTTCTAAATCACAATGCCAGTCATCAACCATTTGGGGGCGTGGCACATCTTCTCCGGACTCGTTAGATGATGATGATTCTGAATCAAAAGCGGCAATGATATTTTCGTCATGTGCAGACTCAAGCACAAAATCTTTATAGTCTGTGGGCTTTGACTGAATACTCTTACAAGAACTATCAGCATCATAAACTGCAGCACCAGTACTTGCAGCCGACAACACTGTGACTGTCTTTGTCAGACTTGACTTCGAAGCGTCATACTCAGATACTGTCGTTTTACAGTCGACGATGTTTTGAATGGCACTTCGTTAAATTTATTATAGTCATAGCCATCAAACAGTTCAGAAGTGTCTTCAAATGCACTTTTTGGAGCAAAATCAAGAAAATCGAATGCATCATTAGAAAAATTAGGAGAGATATGGCCACCACAATGGTTCCGATAATTTGACGCCATGATGAATTTTTCGTCAATGTCTCACCGTCATGGGAGCTAACTAAAAAAATTCTTAAAATATTTACTTCAAGCACTACAGAGTTATTTCCCTTAATTAACCGTACAGAAATGAATAAGCTAGAGGTTTCAACTAAATCCATCATAAAAATCGCGATTTTAACATGACGGCGAGCGTCCAAAGCTAAAATTGCAAAGGGTGTGACGTTGGCAGATGGAAGTAAACGTCGCCTCGTTGCATTACGTGCGATGTTGGTAGTCAGTGGGTTAAGAGAGAGAATAGGGGCTTTTGAGCTGAAATGCTATAGAAAGATTCTTAGAATATCTTGGACAAAGAAGATGAGAAATGTTGACATCTTAAAAGATCTGAACATCAAGGAAGATTGGCTAATAAACAGCATCCTTTCTCAAAAGCTGAAATATTTTGGTCATATCAAGCGCCACGACGGATTAGAAAAAAATTATAGCAGAAGGCATGGTACCAGGAGGGGCAGGGGCGACCGACACGAAGATGGGTACAGGATATAAGTGACTCCTTGAGTGTGAAAGTTCATGAGGCGGGAGAACTGGCAAGAGACCTTGTTTCTTACAGGCAGACTGTGATGAGAGCGATGTTCTGCAAAGGACCTGCTACATGATGATGATGATGAGCATGTGATTACTTCTATCCTTTCCTGGGAAGAAAAGGTGGCGAGTGTGATGGTGAACCAGTGCAGACTGCTCTATAAAAAATATCAGTCCAGCATCATACGCCCTCGTGGCATTAAAAGGGTTCTCAACTGGCTTTCTTTTTCCACTTGGTGACTAATTGTTTATAGGTCTGCATGTATATTATCTCTTCACTGCAATCTTGGTCTGCCTTTTTGTCTGCTCCCATTTAATTATATAATTGAATTGTTGGAATAGATTTATAATGCACACTGAGTGCATTACTTGTAAATAAAATAATTTTCTTGGTTCGTAATGTTGCAAGACTACAAAAGATAGCTGCAATTCACGCACAATGTTGCACTTTACAGTAGCAAATACAGAACATTTCGAAATGCTAACATTCAAACTAAACAAAGGCAGAGTAGTTTATGCATGACCATCTCCGAAACCCTAACCAGGAGCCATTTTTATGTTCACAGTTAGTAAAGATAGGCTGTTTTCATGTCAAGGCCAGAATCATGTTGTCTAGTCCTGTCAGTAAAGAAAAACTTACCTCTTGAAGTAAAAGGAGACTCTTCTTCTTTCACAGACGTTTCACTAATTTTTATATTGTCTAATTTCACTATTATAACAATGTCTTTAATGTATTTTTGTAACAGCATTGATCTCTCATTTTTTCCTCTGCAGGCGGATGACGAGTTTGAACATCTTCATGATGATGAGGAGTTTGAGAACTTTGACAGAGAAAAAGATTCCCCCAAGACCAAGACTCCAGACAAATTGCCAGACTTACAGATGGCAAAGGTGTGGAAGAGAATCATTAAACAATTATGTTGTCATCCAGACAGCTTCTGAATTGTCTACTTTTAAACTGGAGGTGGTGATCTGGTAATCTTAGTTTCAGCTTCATAGCAAACGGGTCACCCCATAGCTGCTCCGCTCCTGTGCCAACGAAAAACACACAGAATGTTTATCACAAACCCTTGTGGAAAGATTGATAGACTGCTGTCACAGCATATCTAGCATACATGTGCATTAAAAGCCTACGGTAGCCATCCTAAGTGTTAACACAAACAGTTCAACATTAGAAATGCAGTTCATCATGGTTGGTAGCAGAAGTCACCAACAGATCATCAGTTGCACACGCGATCAATTTTAATCACATAATGAATGGCACCATCAACATTGCAACAACAGGGATCGCACCATTTTCTGAATTTACAAGTTAACACAACCACATTGGTCACAGTCAAAAAACATTCTAAATGAAATCCTCAGCTCACAGTGTCACACCATGCACTCAACTTAGAAGCTGGGCGACGAAACTATATCCTTTCAGTCTACAAATGGAGCAAAAATGCAACAGCCACCGTCTGACAGAAGCAAAAAATTTGCCACGGCTCAAAACATTGGCTGTACCTAGCATCCATTTAGCATCCCAGCGTCAGGTGGGGATAAGAATCATATAAGAGGGGCAGTCAATAGAAGACTCAATTTCAAATCCAGCTGTGACTTGCTGCAACCCATTGCCGGTGTTTGAAACCGGATGGTTCCCGGCGTTCACACAGCCTCTGGGAAATGGGTACCAGAGTTAACACTAAAGGGTAAATAGTGGAACATCGCTGTAGCTACAGAGTCCGTACTGTTGGTGGAGCACTTATGGTTTTATAACCGTATGCTGTGGTGCTGGTTCACATCTCCCGACTTTACCTTTTTATAAGAATCATATTAAATTCGGCGGTCATCCAGGCAGCTTCTGAGTTATCTACTTTACTTATAACTAGAGGTGGGCATAAGAATTGTATAAATTTTCTGTTTTTATCAAGACAGCTTCTGAATTGTCTACTTTATTTGTAACTGGAGGTGGGCATAAAAAGTGTATACATTTTCTGTTTTTATCAAGGCAGCTTCTGATTTGTCTACTTTATTTGTAACTGGAGGTGGGCATAAAAAGTGTATACATTTTCTGTTTTTATCAAGGCAGCTTCTGATTTGTCTACTTTATTTATAACTGGAGGTGGGCATAAGAATTGCATAAATTTTCTGTTTTTATCCAGGCAGCTTCTGAACTGTCTACTTTATTTGTAACTGGAGGTAGGGGTGAGTCAAGTTAAGTAGTGACTTTTGGAAACAGTTGATTAGTTGTATCCAAATCAAAATAGGCAAGGTTAAGATATTTCTTCTGCAGTAGCCCTAAACAGGGCATCTGATTTAAGAAAACTCTTAATTGGTCATCTTTATTTACAAGCTTTTTAAAGGGTTAAAGTAAAGGATTTTTTTTTCTACACCTTCAGGCTTGTTAGGCATATAGGGCCAGAACTATATTTTATTGACCAATTGGCACTCTTAGGGTGATGTGGTCAGCATCACTTTGACCACTTTTACTTCCCACCACTTTACATGCTATCCGTTTAAGGTTGGGTGGACCTGGAAACCAAGGTCATTAAAAAAAAAAGTGTGGCTCTGTTTGGATCTTCTGGATCCACCGGCAAACGTCTAGCCATTACACTGTGGCAGCTCCCATTTGTTAAGGGGTCTAGGGTCTGTTGATTTCTGTTCCCCAAACTGGGAACCTGGAACCACACAAGGAAGGCTAAGATATGAATTGTGTAACTCGCTTCAAAGTGCCTCGCCTGGGAGCCTGGAACCACACAAGTAAGGCTAAGATATTAATTGTGTAACTTGCCTTCAAAGTGCCTCGCCTGGGAGCCTGGAACCACACAAGGAAGGCTAAGATATGATTTGTGTAACTCGTCTTCAAAGTGCCTCACCTGGGAGCCTGGAACCACACTAGGAAGGCTAAGATATGAATTGTGTAACTCGTCTTCAAAGTGCCTCACCTGGGAGCCTAGAACCACACAAGGAAGGCTAAGATATGATTTGTGTAACTCGTCTTCAAAGTGCCTCACCTGGGAGCCTGGAACCACACAAGGAAGGCTAAGATATTTGTGTAACTCGTCTTCAAAGTGCCTCACCTGGGAGCCTAGAACCACACAAGGAAGGCTAAGATATGATTTATGTAACTCGTCTTCAAAGTGCCTCACCTGGGAGCCTGGAACCACACTAGGAAGGCTAAGATATGATTTATGTAACTCGTCTTCAAAGTGCCTCACCTGGGAGCCTGGAACCACACTAGAAAGGCTAAGATATGATTTGTGTAACTCGTCTTCAAAGTGCCTCGCCTGGGAGCCTGGAACCACACAAGGAAGGCTAAGATAAGATTTGTGTAACTCGTCTTCAAAGTGCCTCACCTGGGAGCCTGGAACCACACAAGGAAGGCTAAGATATGAATTGTGTAACTCGTCTTCAAAGTGCCTCACCTGGGAGCCTGGAACCACACTAGGAAGGCTAAGATATGAATTGTGTAACTCGTCTTCAAAGTGCCTCACCTGGGAGCCTAGAACCACACAAGGAAGGCTAAGATATGATTTGTGTAACTCGTCTTCAAAGTGCCTCACCTGAGAGCCTGGAACCACACAAGGAAGGCTAAGATATTTGTGTAACTCGTCTTCAAAGTGCCTCACCTGGGAGCCTGGAACCACACTAGAAAGGCTAAGATATGATTTGTGTAACGTCTTCAAAGTGCCTCGCCTGGGAGCCTGGAACCACACAAGGAAGGCTAAGATAAGATTTGTGTAACTCGTCTTCAAAGTGCCTCACCTGGGAGCCTGGAACCACACAAGGAAGGCTAAGATATGAATTGTGTAACTCGTCTTCAAAGTACCTCACCTGGGAGCCTGGGACCACACTAGGAAGGCTAAGATATGAATTGTGTAACTCGTCTTCAAAGTGCCTCACCTGGAAGCCTGGAACCACACTAGAAAGGCTAAGATATGAATTGTGTAACTCGTCTTCAAAGTGCCTCACCTGGAAGCCTGGAACCACACTAGAAAGGCTAAGATATGAATTGTGTAACTCGTCTTCAAAGTGCCTCACCTGGGAGCCTGGAACCACACAAGGAAGGCTAAGATATAAATTGTGTAACTTGTCTTCAAAGCGCCTACAGACCATGAGCATGCATGCAAGAAATTTGAACCCTGACCTCAGATGATGCCCTGTTAGTTGATGTAAGTTAAGTATGGTTGTTTAAAGATTGTAAAATGAGATTTCAATATTTGACAGGTACCACTTCACTTAAGAACAAGCTGGGACAGCTTCTACCTTGAGATTTTAATGATTGCTGGCCTGACTGTATATTTCCTCAACTTTTTGGCGGGAAAATCCAAGAATTGCAAGCTGGCAACAGCCTGGTTATCAGCTCATAAAGAACTGCTGGAATCACAATTTAGTATCGTTGGTATGTTGAAAGTCCATTCTCCCAAGTTTTTTTTAGTACATTAGTGGATTGAAAATAGTATTGAACTGCTAATATGTATACAGAAAAAATAAACAAGTAAGGTTATGACAGATATGAGGACATTCATTGTTAATATTTAGATTTAAACAGATAAAAATTTTTTTTTATACCAGTGGCTGCAAGTGTGTATATTGGTGGTGGCTGCAGGTGCATGTATTGTATGTGTGCGAATGCTAAAAACATATGGGTCATAAACAAGTAGGAATTCCCAAAAACAATCCTTTTAAAAATAACCATATTACACTAGTCATAAATAAATGTTTATAGAAATTTATTTATCTACTTTTTAAAAGTTTTGTTTTAAATATATAAAAAGGGGTCATCAGTAAACATGAGCAGAGTGAAGCATTAAATGAAATACATTCTCCTGGGCCTGATAACATGTATCGGGTGCTTATTCCATAACAAGTTGACCTCTATCACTATATCACTGAGGCTTATGGGAAAATTTGACATCAACTTGGCTTTGTTCCTGGACTTGAGTTTTGTAGCAGCTCTGTTATTTGTGCGCAGTTTATTGTTTCCCTGCCTTTCAGGCAGATGCACCCTAACTTTAGTAAAGTGATAGATTTGTTTCAATCCTAGGTGAAAATAAAACCATAAACTGCAGTCTGTGGCCAAACAGCCCTAAATTGTCAGGCTCAGTATCTCCCTGTGCTACACAGCCATAAACAGTGGTACATACAGACAGCACAGACAGTTTAATGCTTAGTTGATTTTGTGATTTGTGTTTCACCAATAGGAGATGACGGTACATCAAAGGAAGTAACCACTGGAGTGTTGATGAAAGAGTCTGAAAATGTGTATGCCTTGTGGTGCAGTGGTCGCACCTGTGTGGAAGGCATGCTGGTTGAGTTGAAACTTCTCAAGCGACAGGATCTCATTAATCTGTTACTGCGGATATTCAAACCAGCATCAGATCAAGTGGTGAGATACCCAGACACATAGGAAACATTTGTATCTGTCCAAATGTCACATTAATTAACTCTTTTAAGTCACAGGCAACTATTTTGAGGGGGTCCTTACAAATAGTAACATTGTAATGTAGTTTGCATGGCTCTGTGGCTTAGCGTTCAGTAAATATGTTTTACATTCTTCATTATACTGGGGTTTAGTTTCTGCAGAAGGCGGTTTAGAAAAACTGTACTCGTGGCTTTCAGATAGTGATACGAGAGTCACACTGTGAAAAAAAAAAGATTGGGGCCTCAGCACCTAATATTCATAAAGCCAGATGTGGATGTATCCATTGCATCTAGCCTCCGGTTGAGAGATGTCATCAATTTAATTTAATTAAAAAGCCTACCACACATATATATATAGTCAGGAGAGCACAGTGATGCATGGTATAGTTCCAGAAAAAAAACGAGGCAGAGGTGAATGTTGGCAACAGTGGATACAAGACATTGAAGATGTATTGGTTATGAAAGCACATAGGGCTAGGGATGGCTAGATAAACATATACCTACAGTTGTGCCGTGACGAGAGCAAGGTTCTGTAAAGGATCTACTGATTGTTAGTAATGTAGTCAGTAAGAGTTAATAATTATT
Source organism: Candidula unifasciata (assembly GCA_905116865.2). Classification (NCBI taxonomy): domain Eukaryota; kingdom Metazoa; phylum Mollusca; class Gastropoda; order Stylommatophora; family Geomitridae; genus Candidula; species Candidula unifasciata. The sequence goes on along the minus strand of CAJHNH020001917.1, from coordinate 465,699 downwards.
GGCATAAGACTAGCTACCTTATCTGTTGAATATTTTTGTTGTAAATTCCAGTGAGTATTGATCAAGCCTACAGTTGGCTTGAATTATTTGAGGGCTAATGTTCCGTTGAAAGAATATTGACTTGGGAAAAAAAAAGTTGAGAATTTGAGATGCACTTGTACATTTGAAATTGTGTGTGGTGATGCATTTGTTTTATATTTCAGATTGTTAAAGTTGAGCTAGAGGAAGGAAAGGTGGATGGGTTTGTGTTTTGTATTGCCCAGAAGCGATCTGCTGCTAAGCTTCACAAAGACATGACTGATTTGGTAAGTTGGCATTATGTTCCAGCTTTGTTGTCTTCTGACTGTAGATGCACAGTCTGGCAATTTAATAATGAGACAAGACTTCCTTATGGCTGAGACAAAGCATGTCATCCAAACAGGCACCATTTATTTATGATTTGGCCAAAGGTAGGGGAATGGCACCAGCCCGGAAGGGCTGGGTTTGTGGCCTCTTGGGGTGACAGGGTTAGACATTCTTTAAAGCCTTGTATTGTCAGTATAATTTCTGAGTGTTTTTTTAAAATCTCGGATGAAATAATTTTAATTCTTACAGAAGTAAGTTGGGAAGCAAGTAACACAAGCTATGTTAATGTTGAGAGGTTAGCAAATGTTACACATGTTGCGGAAGGAAATAAAAAAGAAACAAATACACTATTTTGGCCATATAAAAAGACTGTAGCAGTTATTAAAACCATACTGAAGAGAAGAGGCAAGTGAATAAGAGGCAGACATTGATACAAAAGGGAGATAGCATCAAGAGATTGGCGAACAGACATATAAAAGTGTACATTCAGGAGGAAAGTCATAGAAATTTGGAGAACCATTGCAGTCACCCTTCATTGTGGAGATGGCACCTGATTGATTGAGAGGATAGAAACTCACTAACTAGGAAATATTCTTGATTTGACGTTAGTGTTGTGACACATAGAAGATGATCACTTAACATGGATCATTAACCCCATGATAAAACATTTAAATTAGTTTATTGGCCTCTTTCTTGAACAGAGTCAGTTTACTGAAAAGAAAAGCCTGGAGAAATTTGATGTGCCCGCTTCCTACCAACTTTTGTCTGAGATAGGAGAGGGAACTGCTGCTGTGCTTGATAAACGGGTAAGTAAAGATATCCTTTGTTCAGTGGTTAGAGTCCTTTGGATATTTTCTCTGAGTTATTTGGGTGTGTTGGGAAAGGAACGGGCAGACAGATTGGCTGAAGCTGCAGCAGATGGTGGTAAATTGATGCATTTCAAGCTAAATGTGGTTAAGCCTTTTGGCAGCCAATGAATAGGACACACAATTAGATCATCATGGTCTGGAAAGAGTGGTTCAGAGGAAGTGACCAGGGAATCTGGCCAACACTGGTCTCATGGGAAAGTCAAGATGGATGTATAATCAGACTGCTTCTGGTGCTGTTGGAATACTGCTGAAGATGGGGAAGCAGTGTGTGTGGGAATGTCCTAAATTCTCTGATGTTGGTTGTTGACAGCTTAACATTGATTGATCCTTCAGCAGTTTTCATGCGTTGTCGTTTCCAGAATGGTTTTAATGTCCTGCGTGCACAGTATTGCGTTCGTCAGTCCTAGATTCATCTCCCATCAACCAAATGTCCCATTACTGCTTTTCTTAAACCATTATCACGTTTGCTGTAGTTTAAATTTTTTAGTTTCTTTTTTTTAAAAAAAGTTCTTGTTGTTCATCGACATTTTGACTATGGTCTTATTCTAGAGCTTGATTTGTGTGCACATCCATTTTATGGATCTAGCTTATTTGTGTGCAGATTGTTGGTTCCTTGCCTCTCAGGCTGACACACTTTGACTTTGAAGGAAACACCCCTGATTTGTTGCCTTTTATGACATGCTTGTTGGATGGGCAGTGTGTCACTTCTTTTCCCCCAAAATAATGCCAGGGAATTCACACTTGAAATTTTGTTTCTGAATCATGATACTGGTTATAAACCAGTTTTTTTTTAATGTCCCTATCTAGGAATCTAGCTGTTACCTAAGTTGAAAAACATACTTTCTTCTTCTTTGTTTGTGAAACGATCCATCTTTCTCATCCATATTTTGACAGAAAAGTTTCTCAAAACTTTAATGCTTGAGCAAAAGGCAATAGGAGAGAATAGGGTTTCAGAACTACTGTGCTTGCAAAAAGGGCAGCAAAAAGTATTGTTTATAAAGAAACTTGAAAGAGCTTGTTTTTGAGAAGACTGCAGAGAATATGGAATGATAGAAAAACAATTTTTGACGTCCTCGAATTAGACAAATGCCATAAAATGATTAGAACAGTTAGTCTACCCCCTCCCCCTTTCCAAGACATGTTACAAAAGAAATGGACTCAAGAACTTGGTAACAGCTGGCAAGGTTGGGGGAAAGAAAACAAGAGGAAGGTTATAATTATTTGCGTATCCTTTAGAGGACGTTACAGACCCAACCCCAGCATTGTTTGGCTAATGTGGTTTTTCTAGACACATTTTACGTTAATTAGTTTGCCATTGCTTTTTGAACGGTCAGCTGTCGAAACCAACGCAAGTCGTTCTGCCTGCTGCTAAACTACCTGCAGCTGGGATCGACCCCGGCATTAAGAAGCACGTTTGCAGTGCCACCCCAGAGAAAGGTGGAGAAATAAATATTTGGGTAGCTTACCAAGGCACATACACTGATAGGAAGGCACATAGACACTGACCTAATCCGTGATTCTGGTGATGGTGGGAAATACTCAGACATGACAGCTGGTGCTTACCGGCACGACACATGATTTTAATGAAAGAGGCGGGGGGCGCTCGAACTGTAATTGAGATTAGGATAAGCAGAGTTAGAATGTTGACTAGATTTCCTCTTTTCTGTGTTCACCTTTAAAAGGATTGCTGACACATTGTGTTGTTTACAGCCAGAGTGTAATTTCTGCACGTTTAAACCGATTGCATTTAATTTCAAGAAACCCATAGATACTTTTTACAAGATGCTTGTTATTGGACAGTAGGTCTGTTGGTTTCTTCCCCTCCCCAGAATTAAGGGCTTGCTGAAATTTAATGTATTTGGCCAAAAGGTACGGATATGACATACTAGCTGTGAACCACAATGCAGCATACCAGCCATCCCTTTAAAATTGATCACTCAAGAGGAAGAAGATTTATTTTGTTTTGATTGTTGCAAAATGTGACTCCTAATGTTTTTACTGCTACGACATATCATGCTCTTTACATTTTGATTGTTAATGTTAGCAACAATCAAGACACAAGGTATCTGATATGTCATAACATATAAGATTCCTTATGCTTTTATGGCTACAGAATATGAGATTTCCTATTATTTTTACTATGACATATCAGATACCTTAAGTTTTGATTGGTGCCACACACGAGACTCCTCATGGTGTTACTGTTACAACATATCAGGTTCAGTGTTTTGCTGATTGCAGAATATCACCTCTATCAACCTTTCTCCTGCAGGTGTGTCAGATGTTGACCAGGTATGAAGGAGTCATCGAGTATATTCATGTTTCCGACCAGTACTCTGGTGTCAAAATTCAAGAGTAAGTCCATTGTCAGCATGTAGTTATTTTTCCATCTTTATTGAGTATCTTTTGAACTGGTATGAGTAATCTTGCTTTTCCACAGCTGAAGAGCTCCAGTAGGAGCCATCATTTTGTGTGTTGGCACCTTTAGGAGGGGGGGGGGGGGGGGGTTGCAATAGCGTAGTTCCTAGACGCTGACCTGAAGGTTTTAGATTCATATTTGCACTCAAGAGGATTTCCCCCAAAAATAACCCTAGCCTTCAGGTTGGCATAGCCTAATATTGGTGCCAGGTAATGTCCTAGGGGGTAAAGGCAACCAGCAGGATGTGATTACATTACATCCACCATCTGTATGCTGATTGGTCTGTTAAAAGTCTAGCGTCATATGCCAGATGCACCCTGATGGGAAAAGGGAATTCCCCCCCCCCCCCCCCCCTTTCTGCCATGGTAATCAAATATTTTTCTCTTTCTTTCCATATATCTTTCCACTTGTCACATATTGCAGTTTTTATCTTCTCTTAATGTCACCAAATTTAAGACTGCCTATTTCTGATGTTTGTCTTTCAAAAAATGTAATATTTAATACAGCAAAAACTGTAAATACAAAGCTCAGGGAAGGGAATGGAAGCGACACACACAAATATGATCAAACATTTATACCAAAGTCTCTATCAATGGAGAAATAAATACAACATAGACAGTCACTAGAAAACACAGTGAACAAAACAGCAGAGCTTATAAACAGCCCGGGTCAACATGAAACCAGAAACATTGAGTTGTATTTGTGTGCATCTTTTCCATTCCCTCTGTTGAGCTTTCTAGTCACTATGTATATTGTGTCGGAACATCTTGATATCAGCTCGACTGCAGTCACTCTTTCTGTCTGCTTCACAACTCTTCGACTGCTGATGTTGGCATTACAAAATGTTTCCATGTTACTGCTGTTTAAATGGCTAGCATGGTGTGTTTTATAAGTTACTCTTTATTTCGTTAAGGCTGCTCTTGTTGATGCTTTCGTTACATACTTTGTGTGATCATTCTCTAGACTTGTGTTCTTTAAATGTCTTATTTGTTGCTGTCTGTGGTAGTTTAGTTGGTACCACAGCATTTTCATCAAAACCATCTGTTGCTCTTTAATGAATTGTATGACTATATTTCTTCTAATTTCTTCAATTAATTTTGTCTCCCTTTGTTGCTTTGGCAGCTCTTCTAAGTTATGCTACTTATTTTTCCTTTGGTCTAATTGAATATAAACATAAGCCATTTTTCGCTCTTACTGTAGTATGTAGTTGGAGTGGAAGTCATCTGTAGTTACCTTTGCACATTTTTTGACAAATTATTTTTGTACTTTTTTCTTTGTTGTGGTCCCTACTTATCACCTAATATTATTACATTTGCTGTTTATTTAGAGATAATCAGCAAACAAAAATGCCAGAGACTAAGCCTTGTCTGTTGTTCTGCTTTACAAGTAAGTTTTCTAACTGTACTTTACATATTTACAATATATCATTTTAGTATACTCACAACTAGTGGTGAGTAGTATTTGTTACATTATTAATTGTGAATAATTATTGTGTATTAGGCTAGAATGTTATGATGAATTAGTTTGTTGAGCTTAGTAAATTGAATGCTTTGGTAACCTATGGGTTTTTGACACTTCTGTGATTTATACTGATAAAATTGTATTATAGTAAATTATCATTTTCTCATAAATGCATCTATTAAGAAAAAGGTGAACTTTTTGTTGTTGTTGCTGTAAAAATAATTTAGACAAATGTAAGACAAAATATGTGTATCATGCAGTGCTTTTTCCTTCTGTCTTTAAAATTCAATGTAATTTTTTCTCTGTTTCTTTATTTTAAAATCTGGCTGACATAAAATATATTTGTTGCTTTGAATTTTTGAAATGGTAATATGCAGTGGTCGGGTAGTTGTCTGCTGGCTGGCCAAGTGGTTAAAGCACTAGGTTCACATGTGGGAGATCTGGCGATCGGTCCTCAGTAAGGAATGTTTTTTCCTGTCGGGGCAAGAAAAAAATCAACATCTGCACAGTTCGTGGTGATTGCACTAGCCATAGAGCTTTAAATATTTAGGCTCGTGGCACCTCTTTTCTGCTTCTTCTTCTTCTTCTTCTTCTACTCTTCCTCTTTTGAGAAGAATGCAGAAATGTTCATGGAAGGATACAAAAACAAATGATGATGTAGATTGTTTGTCCACTTCTGGTCTTTACTCTTGTTCCAGGACTTGAGTGTTATGTGCAAATCTGTTTTAGAGATCTGGCTTATTTGTATGCAGACTGTTGGTTCATTGCCTTTCAGGCAGATGTCTCTGACTTCAAAGGAAGCCCCTAATCAGTCGACTCTTATGAAATGCTTGTTAGGAAGGCACTGGATCTGTTCTTGTGGGCTTCGGAACCCACATATGGATTGTGTGTGACATAAACTAATAAAGAGGTGCTGCGGTTTAGTATGTTTAGGATTAAAGTTAGTTGCATATTCTTTACAGGACTTTGCAGAACCAACCCCAGCATTTTTTTCCTGTTGCAGTTTTTCTAAGCAGAGTTTACATTCAGTAGTTTGCCATTGCTTTCTCAATGGTAATTTCTCATTAACTCTGTCAAAACCAATGCAAGACGGTCTACTGCCAAATCGTCTGTAGCTGGGATCAAACCTGGCATTACGAAGCACGTTGGCAGCGCCTAAGCTACGGACACCAACATATTTAGGGTAACAGTAATAAAAATGGTATTGTCTTAACAAAGAAGGTTGGATGCAATGTATACCTTGCTGACTTTGGGAATACTACTTGGTAAGATCAGTCTCTTCCACGGTGCAACTCTCATGCCACTTCCTGAAAGCCACAAGAACTATCTTTTTCTAAGTAACCCATGGAAACGTCAAGAATTGCACTGTGAAATGATTTCACTCAGCTCAAGACTATAAAGCAACACATGTTTAGACTAATTAAAGTACAGACTTGAGGACCATATGGCACATAAACAAGCACACTGGTGTCAGATGAGCAAGGGAGGTAGATACCTCATCTGCTGTTTAACTTGTATTGATTGGTAGTTTGCAGCAACATTCCTGTGTTTTCAATGCTGGATAAGATATTGTTCATGTGTGCTACTACTCAGCATTCACCAGCTCTAAAATTTGGTAGGAGAGGACTGGTTGTTCGTTTACTTCTGGAATTTGGCCTTTTTCCAGGTCTTGTGTTTGTGTGCATACCTGTTTTATGAAGCTGACTTATTAATGTGCAGACTGTTGGTTACTTATCTATCAGGCAGATGCAATCACATTTTGAAAGAAACACCCTTGGCTAGTCATCTCCTACAACATACTGGGGTATGGGGAAGTCCTGTTCATGTGTACTGATCGACAAAAACTTCTTCTTCTGCATGTCACATAATGCTGGTGTCACATGTCTTTGTTTCTGTTAGGGTTTTTCCTAATGAACCAAAAGACACTCTGAAGTAGTTTTAGTGTTGAGATGTTGGCTCACAGCGATCTAGGCGGTATCCCGCAGCTCCAATGAACATCCAACCTGCTTCAGCGGGGAGGCCACTCAAATCATGTCACATTAGAATCAGTTAACATTCATTCCTAGATGCAACTAAGACTGACTTCCACACTACTTTTAAGCCCCCCCAGACTAGATAGTAATGATGCTTATCACATTAACACAGTATAACATGAAGTATAACAACAGATACTCCAGACAACTTGAGAAGTATGAAGGATGGACACTGACCACAGAATATCATGGCTCAGCATTCACAGAAACACAGAAATAACTGTCTATTAAATCACATAAAGGACTTCTGGGTTGTAGAGACAAGCTGATGGTGACCATCACAGGACCACAGACAGTTGCCTCATTTACATAGAGGTGTCAAGATGTGGGCAGGTCCATGACCAGAGGGGTGTGGGCTGCACTCTTAAAGGGCCTTGGTCACTTTGTGTTGTGTTTCAAGGCTGTGCTTTCTGCACCTTTCAGCCCAAGCTTCTCATATTAGCAAAACCTTAAATATATCCCTCTGACAACTGTTTGTCTAACACATGTCCCTCTAACAACTGTTTGTCTAACACATGTCCCTCTGACAACTGTTTGTCTAACACATGTCCCTCTGACAACTGTTTGTCTAACACATGTCCCTCTGACAACTGTTTGTCTAACACATGTCCCTCTGACAACTGTTTGTCTAACACATGTCCCTCTGACAACTGTTTGTCTAACACATGTCCCTCTGACAACTGTTTGTCTAACACATGTCCCTCTAACAAGTTATACTCTAATGAAGCATCCCTCCAGTAATGTCCCTGTATGAAGTGACCCTCAGATAATTGTCCCTTCACAAGTGTTCCCTTACAAGTGGTGTATCACCAAATGTGTCCTGGTTGTGTAAAAGGTCAACACAGTACCCCTAGAGAGCCAGTTGCCACACAGTACCCGAGCTAAGAACCTGTCAGAGATCTTTTGGCAAAGCCTTTAGTACTGAAATCCATAAGGCATTACACAGTTTTTGCTTGATTTAAAAGAAGAAAAAAATTATCAGTTGATTCTAAATTCAGATGTGTTGTTTTTCCCCCCTTTCTTTTTCCAGTCTCAGGAAAAGGTAAGACAAGGGTGTCAGACATGGAGAATCTGAAACCATTGATGCAGTTGGTATTTTACTGCATAGACAAGTTGTCTCGCTTCCAGCTGAGTAAAGAGGTGAACTTTCTGCCTTGTGTTTTAGTTAGTTAACCAGCATGCTACATTTAGTTGCTTGTCTGATATTATTTGTTGTATCTGTTCTAACTTGTAGCACGAAACCTTATCAAAATGTTACTGCTTTGTTACTACAAAGTCTGAGAGACAGGGTTCTACAAAGATCTTTTTACCCATTACCGATACTGACAATGGGGACTGGAAAGCAAGAATAACATTCATAATCTATTTTAAATCACCACTAATTAATTACTGACAGCTTATCAGGATAATAAGATTAATAGTTATGCCATAGACCGTGTTGTGTGGAAAGGTCATATCGGGAAGGGAATGAGAGTGAAGGAAGAAATGATTGCGGAAAGGATGAGAGCCGAGCATTTGAAAAAAAAATGGGTTAAACACAAATGTTAAAAACAGTGGTCCTGAAATCCCATGCTATCATTGTGGAAGAATTGTCTTGACACAGACGGGTATTGCTAGTCACACTCGCCATCGCCATAAGCTGTGAGTCCTGTGCCTCCTCATAGTGCTATATAACACAATCGTCTGGAAAGACGGAAAGGTGCTAATCTATCAGTTATGTGTCCCAATGTCAAATGCAATTTGTGTTGTTTAAAAGCTCCGCCCTGTCTGTTGCTGGGAACCCTAATATATCCCAATGTATGTGTTGAACAAGGTATCTGGAACTTGTCCCCAGGTGATCCTCATCCGAATGGTGGAACTTTGCATGACCACGTGTTTATTGCTCGGTGAGATTAAACATTAATCACTCAGCCATGATAAAGAAGCTACTTATCACAGAGCAGAAGATGCAGCAATTACGACCCACTCAAAGGGGGAACCGCAATGTTTACTATCTGTAAATGCAGACCTCTACCTCAGTATAAAGATACACAAGTGGGTCATGAATGATACAGGCAGATTCATAACAACAAAAAAGGCTTGGACCATGTTGCGTGGAGGGGGCACACCAGGAAGGGAATCAGAATAAAGCACATGTGTGCTGAGTGATTCTTTGATCATGATCTGGCGGGTCGAGGCAGGCTGGTTACGCAGACAGTGGCATGAGTCATTGCAAAATTCTGCTGTGTGTGCAGTTACTTTCATATTCGTCCCAGGGCATGCAGGCGTTGTTGGTAATGAGAGAGCTGATAGACTGGCAGTTGTTGCAATAATTGAAGATGGCCGGCCCATGGATCACGCAGACATTGTCATTGCCCTCAGAGAGATAGGATGTTCTGAGGATTTTGGAAGCAACGTGTCCACATCACTGCTAAAAATACACGAATTGAGAGTAAAGATCCGCACAGCCAAGCATGAGAAGCACACCAGATGCATGCGAAGTTAGCCAACATAGGACTGGTACTATTAAGCACACAACACTGATTAATATGTTGAGAGGGGAATCTGAGCGCCTAGGGATGTGTCTGAAGTGATGTGAAGATAATTTAATTCATAACTCATAACAGCGAGAGTTCCTTGTTTAAAAAAATTAACGGTTGTCTCTTTTCTTGTGTTGTCATCACTCACTTGCCTGATTATTTTCACGTTGTGCTACTTCTACAACAGTTCGGTAGTATGGAAACTGCGATGTTTTCTTACATTTCTTGTCAGTGGCTTCTTTTCTGAAGGGGAGGAACCCCGCCAAAGAATGTTGAATTACAAAAACACCCTGGTTTGGATACTCACGAACAGTCCTAATCCTCTGTTTTAGAATGGAAGATCCAGAATATGGTCTCCCAATTTATCTGGATAACAATCTACATTTAAAAGAAAGGGCAGGTGGACATAGAATGACACTACTACTGGTACCATAAGCAATGGAACTTATCACTGGCTGCTGAAGATTGGGATGGAGTGCTTATGGGAATGTTGTGATGTTAGTGTTTTGATTTCTATTAGCCAGAAAACATGTGCCCTGTTTTGTCATCTTTAGGCTAGAATGAAATCTGAGAAGAACCGTCAGAAAGCTGAAGAACAATTTTTGAAGGCGGCTCACACTCAGAGACAAGAATTGGCCCAGCAGAGACGGGAGGAGAAGAAAAGGGCGGAGAAAGAGAAGCTGATGGCAGAGGAGGATCCAGATAGGGCCCGAAAACTTGAGGTGATTGCTTTTTTTTTCTCTCTGTTTTGTTTTTCATATTGTTCTGTGTCATTCTTTTATGTTTGGTTTCTTTGGTTACGTTTTACAATAAACTGTTAAAGGATATAAACTTCAGTGACTGTAAGGTCCAGTGACTTTACAAATGGCTATTGTCTACATTTTTTGTTTTATTGCTATAATAAATCTGCAGTTGGTACCATCGACATTGGAACTCTTTGCTGGCTGCTGAAGATGTGGATGGGATACTTATAAGAATGTCCTGAGTGTTCTTAACTTATTTTATTCAGTCTGTAGTAAGGTACTGAAGATTATTTCGCAAATTCCATGTTTCGGTCGGGTGGTGGGATATGTTCCCTCTACCCTTCCCAACAAGCGTGTCTTAAAATGTGACCAATTATTTTTTGGGTTTGTTGAAATTAGATTATTGAGCAAAAAATCTGCAGGTAAACCACAACCTAATGTGTCAGCTGCCATTTCAAGGTCAAATGCAGAAAGCAGTCTAAAAAATTACCATAAAGGAAATATTTTGAAGCAGAAAAGATGTGATTTCTGAGACACATGGTGACAAGGGCGACCCTCTCTTGTATCCGTTAGCATTGCTAGTGAAAGGATCTGGGCCTCATCTGAAGGCCAGGCCAGCTCAGTTCCACTGTCTTCCTGTTATTGAGCTGTGTGGACTTAAGTGCTAGATTCATCAATGCCAGTCCTGGGTTTCATTTCTAGAAGTTGTAGAATTTTTACCTGTTTGAACAAAGAAGACATAAACACTTGATTAAACAGTTTATTACCTGGCAAAAATCACTGTATTTTTATGATACATAATAAGTAACATTCAAATGAAGTAAAGCAAATAAATGAATCTTTTCAACTGAAACACAAAATCAACCACACTCAAAAGTAACTGCCTCTTTTGCCAGGACAGATTCACAATCATGTCTTTTTGTCTGCACAAATGTAGGCATACATTATTGGTCAACATATGCAGAGTTCAGAATGTGTAATCCTTGTTTACAATCAGTGCTTTGGGAATTATGCAAGGTGTAGGAAGCATTTCTTCCCTTAAAGTTTTTTTTTCTAGTTGGGCTTTTTATCTCCAGTGGTAGTAAGATCCTAACCTGAAATGTTCAGGGGGACTGCATTAGCCAGGCGACTTTAAATATCCCAACCAATTTATGCAGTGTCCTGTCTTCTTCTTCTGCACCCTCTTGGTGCTCACCAGCTTTAATCTTCAAAAGTTCTGGTTGTTCATCCTTTTCTAGACTTAGTCTTGTTTTTGAGGTTTGCGTGCACGTCCATTTACAGACAGATTTATTTGTGTGCAGACTGTTGGTTCCTCCATTCTTTGGCAGATGTGCTCCATTTTCAAAGAAAATACCCCTAATTAATTGCTTTTGCAATATGCTTGTTAGGATAGTGGTGGGTCTATTCTTTGATCCTCAAAAACAGGACCCGGTTACCCACAAAGGGAGTACTTTGCTGATAGGATTTTGCAGCTACAGTTTTTCTGTACATTTGGTTTTTGACTCATGTCTTTCAGTATTTGAGTGCAGATGTATAGGAGATTTTGGGGTCATTGTTGGAACTTTAGAAGCTCCATGTCTGTGCACGCTGCCAGGATCCAGCAGCTGCTTTGTAGTAGAAGACTGACTGTGTAGGATAAAATCTGGTGTTATGAAGTTAACTCTCTCGCCTTGTGTAGTCATAATCATATTTAGCGGGAGTACCACGAAGATAGGGAATTTAGCAATTAATTAAGGATAATGCTCGCTTGGGTGATGTGGTACAGATGGTTTAGTGTCAAGAGGCAAAAGAAGTGCCTAGGGGTTCTTAGCAAAAAACTAATGGTCGTCGTTTGGTGCAGGAGAGTCAAACATATGATACCTCAACATCCAGCTTAAGGATATAGGTGAAGGTGGTCACTACAGCTTCCCACTGGCCAGAGAAGATGATGCATACATATCATGATTGTAACTACTCAGAAAGCATGCTAAGGAAGACTGGGACAGGCATGCTTGGAGCAGAATGGCATGCTTAACTTCAGAGGTCAAGGAGGAAGAGCATTGTCCGGATCTTTTCTCTGGAGTATGCTGATGTTTTGGGAAATTAATGAGCAGACAGTTTGGCTGGCTCTGCTCAACTTGGTGGAATATTGATGCATGACAAGGCAAACGTGGTTAAGGCCTTATGGGAACACATGTACAATTTGGAACAGCAAAGTGATTATTATAGTCTCTGGTCAGAATGATGCAGCTGGGAGTAACGAGGGGCTCTGGCCGATGCTCGATACTCAGAGGAAAGGCAAGAGGGACATATAATCAGATTGGTATTGGAACTACATGTTGGCTGCTGAAGATGGGCATGGAGCACTTATGGGAATGCCCTGAGTGCTGTGATATCAGTTCTCCAATCTAATCAAATCAAATCTGTAACCGCCTTTAAACACGTTTGAAGTCTTTCAATACCAGAAGCTTTCATGTGAGATGTTCAAGTGAAGACATAATCATGATGGAAAATCATGAATGCATTACTTTCACATGGATATAGTGATCATTGGGGGAAGTCAGATTTCTTTAGTGTGTTGTGGCCAAATATTAAAAGTAAGAGAGCACATTATTTTGTGGAGGGAAGTCAAGGTAAAGAATCACTCACATACCAAGCATTGCTTGGGACTTGAGGAGTTAAAACTCGTTTGTACTAATTCTATGGATTGGGCATCCTTGTGTGTGTTCCAGTGCCCCATGTGTAGGGAAAAAAGAATGAACCCATAGCCCCTTAACAAGCATGTTTAACCAGGTTACCAATTAAAGACTTGCTGAAATTGGATGGGTTGAGCTGAAAGGAGCAGATATTGCAGCCTAGCTGTAAACCACAACACAATGTGCCGACTGCCTTTTTTTTTTTTAAAAGGGCAAACAACGGTGAAGAAGAAAAAGATGTGTAAGATTGCACATTTGTAAAACCACACACAAAATTATCTGGACATACTTTCCTTACAATCTTGCTGACATGTATATTAGCTTGCTTTAACTTTATTGTATATTTGTGACATTAACAAACTGAACATATTTCATCATTTGAAACTTAAACAGGATCGTGAAACTCGACGGGAGTCCAGGAAAAAGCAGCCGAAGATGAAAATGATGAAGGCTTGCTGAAGTTGGATGGGTGGAGCCGAAAGGAGCAGATATTGCAGTCTAGATGTAAACCACAACACAATGTGCCAGCCGCCCCTTTTTTTTAAGGCAAACAGATGTAAAGAAGAGAAAGATGTATAAGACAGTAAATGCTTGGTGCAATAAGACCTATCTGTAAAACCACAAAAATATGATCTTAACAAACTTTCCTAAGAATGTCTTGCTGACATGTATATTAGCTTGCTTCAACTTTTTTATACATTTGTGACGTTAACAAACTGAACATATTTAATCATTTAAAACTTATACAGGATCGTGAAACTCGACGGGAGTCCAAGAAAAAGCAGCCGAAGATGAAAATGATGAAAATTAAAGCTATGTGAGAAGCTTGCAGATTGCTGTAGTCGGAATGACACATGCAACATGGGATCTCTCATACTTCTTCCTCATCTTCTGCTTTTTCATTTTGAAATACATGTTTAGTTAACGTAAAAGATAATCTGTTTGATATTAGCCAGATTTTTTCTCAATGTTGTTGGTTTTGTATGGAACCAAAAACACAATCAAATTTTTACTATAAACATATGTACTTGCCACGTTGAATAAATGCATATCTTTCTCAACAGTATCATTATTTTGGTTTCATTATATACAAATTATTAATTAATGCTGCGGTCACATGTGTTGCATCTAGACTGCTGCTGTGTCAATGCCAGATATCACCACCTTGTTATATGCCTCTCAGTCTTCTTTTCTAATTTTATCAGTGACATATCTTTTGATTATAGTAAACTGTTTGTTTGACTATAACATATGATACAAAGCCACCGCTTTCAGGCATATTGAGGTAATAATACACTGTAGCTGAATCAGTAATGACAAAATAACTTTGTATGAATTAACCACCATTCATCCTGTTGGGCCATTATGTGTCACATAGAGCTCACTTGCATCCTCTTTCTCTATTCCTTTGTATTTAGTGCAATCCTTTTAGTATCATGGATGGAATGCATTCTTGTACCTATTCATTAATACGTGACTGTAATCTGCATATGTCTGTTTGTCAACTAGTTGTGTTTACATCAAAGAGTCTGTTGGGTTTTACAGTGTGGCAGATTAAAGAAATATGACGATCCAAAATCATTAGACCAGGCAGCAAGTTAGCACAATTATAGCAAAGGACGTTATTAAAAGACAGTGTGTTATATGGTTTGGTTAAATAGCAGAGACCACTTTCAGTTAGCAAAATGCAACTGGCATTTGGCATTGCATTTTGATATGACAAAAATAGCGCAAAGGGAAGTCCTGAAAGCAATGGTTCAGTTTCCTATGTGGGTTCCAGGGGCATATTTTGAGAGAAAAAAAACAGACCAAATGCGCGCGCACAACCCCCCCCCCCCCCCACCCCCCATTTCCCCCTCCCAACAAACCTGTTGTAAAAGGCAGCTAATTGAGGAGTCTTCCCTTCAAAGTCGGAGTGCATCTGCCTGAGATGTGAGGAACCTGCAGACTGGGCCTACTGATTTCCATGCTTTTCTTCTCTACACATCTTAAAATCTCTCTTCCTACAAGAGTTCCTATTCCTTTCTCCAAGCTTCAGTGCCTCATTAGACTGTCATAAGAGCAAGGACTTCTGCAATAGGGCCCTGGAATTGCTGGAATTCTTCCGGCTTCGAGGTTACTCTGAACCCGTCTTATCTGCTGCCTTTCACTGATCACGATCTGTCAGTCATTGAGGCCCTCATTTTCAAGCCTAAACGTCACCTTGGCAGACCTATCCTCTCACTTACCTACCACTCTCACATCTGTGCCAAATAAATTCTTCTCAGGCATCTCTCTATCCTCATGCTACCAGCATGATTTTCTCTGATCTTCCACTAGTGGCCTACAAACATGACTCAAGTATGTTCTCGGCAAGAGTGGGTTACATCCCAGTTAGGCACGGTCTCCTGTCACAGACGTGTATGCAAGACTTGCCCATATGTGGTTCAGAGACCTTCCACATGCGTGAGGCATTTTATTGTATGAGCCACAATGTCTTTTAGGCCATCAGCTACTAACAAGAAATGTGACATGGCCTGTAGCAGTGAAATGGGTCTGCAACTAGCTGAAAAGTTCAGACATCTTTTGGATGCTCAGAATTTTACCCTGAAACCAGTACTGTTGCACTTGATTTCTCAGAATCACCAAGGTGTCAGTGACTTGGAAGTGACGGCCATTAAATCTAGCCACTCCAGCGACCGAGCTCCTAAGTCTCTTGAGAAAAACTTTATTTTTACCTTAGGTAGGCAAACACCTAGGTGACTGAACTGTCAACACAGTTTCATCTAAAATCCTCTTCATGTTATTTGTGCGACATTTAGAATACTGGATTTGAATATCTCCCATTCTTTTTCTACTGTCATCCTCTCTAAGCTTACTAATGATACATAAAATAAAAATTTGCAGATCTGTTTGTCTTGTTCTTCACTTCCATTTTTACCACCAGGTGTCGGGGAAAGTATAAGCTTCTGCTTCTTGCTTGTCTGGCTGCCTCGGCCACAGATGCATTGCTCTGTTATCTTCACATCTTGTTCTTGGAATGAGTATGCTTTGTGTGAAATGTTTCTTTGTGCGGACTGTGATTGTCTTATGTTGTAAAAATGGCAAGCTGTGCTGTCGCAATTCTTGGTTTGTTTTACTGTATCTTTTTGTAATCTCTTTTTTTTATGTGACACTGCATAGGGCCTTTGTAATTCCCATGATTTTTTTTTTTTAAATGTGTGGCTATATGGAGTCTTAGCTGCTACTGAGAACTACTGCTATATGGTATAGAATACTTGGAGGGTCTTTTTCTTTGAAGCAGCATTTAAAAAAAAATAGAGTATAAGAAGCATATAAGTTTTTTAAGGGTAATTTTAACATCAGAATTAGATAATTCATAGGTGTAGTTAATGCTGGATTGTTTTATGTTGTAGTTTTATAGCTAGTGCTCTTGCTTGTCAGCAGGGTTGGCTATTTCAGTGTCCTTGTAGTGGCTGCATTGGAAATGTCCTGACAAGAGAAGTTTACCCAGCCGTGTAAAGTGGATACCAATCTGTTAGATGGGACTAAGAAGATCAGTGGCAATATTTTATTGGTCACACCCTCATGAGAAGTGAACAGAAAATCACCAGACAGGCACTTAAATGGGAAACAAATGGATTGAAGAAATGAGGACATTAATAAAAAAAAAAAAAAACCTAAGACAGATGTTGATGACTGAGGCCAGAGTTGCTGAACTAGATTTCCATCTGTGAGACTGAAACAGTTGCACAAGATAGAATAGAAAAGACGAGTAAACTTTGAGCCCTGTGCATAACGGCACAACATGATGATGATGATGACGACGAAGGTAAAACAGTGTGGAAGGAAGCTGATCAACTGATATCATTATTCTGTGCTGTAGTGTTTACAAAGGCCTAGCACTTCTCACTCATCTGATAGTATCTAACTAGGTATGAGATTTGCTTTCATCACCTATACAATGTATATTGCCTGTTTATTTCCCCATGTTCTAGTTATCCACACAAAACAAGTTAGTTGCGCATCCTTTATAGCATCGATTCTCAGCCTATTGGTCACAACCCATCTGTGGGATCGAACAAGCCTTTCACAGCGGTTGCCTAAGACCATCGTAAAACACAAATTTCACTGAAGTTATGAAGTAGCAACGAAATTAATTTTATGGTTGGGGGTCACCACAACATAAGGAACTGCATTAAAGGGTCGCAGCATTAGGAAGTTTGAGAACCGCTGCTTTACAGGATGTTGCAGAACCCAGTCTAGCTTTTGTAGCTGTTTGATTTTGCTAGGAATTGTCATTGATCATTAGTTTGCTATCTGCTGTGGTGCAGTGGCTAGACACTCGCCTGTGGATTGGAAGGTCGTGAGTTCTGGCCCTGACAGAGAGAAACTTTAAAAAAAAAAAACTGGCTCCCAGGTCTTGAGTGAGTACCAGGTACAATCATGGGAAGTAAAGGTGCTGGTGTAATGCTGACCACATCACCCACCAATCGCTGATTGGTCTGTAAAAGATAGATGTAGCCCTAAATGTCCAATATGCATGAAGAAGTAGAAAAAGGCACCCTTTTTTTAAAATTAATTAGTTTGCCTTGCTTTCTGAACTCTTGGCTTGATACCACACTGCCAGAGTCAATGCAAAGCAGTCTGCTGTCAAACTGTTCACAGCAAAGATTAAACTGGGTAATCTGGAATTGCGAAGCACTTTAACCACATTTGAACCGCGGGCGTTATAGCCAGATGCTTATTTGCCGTCATCATTAAGTTCAAGACTTTATTTCTAACATATAACCAGCACTCTAAGCATGATGGGATGTGATATATGGGACCAGATAATTTTCTCTTTGCCAGTTTTTAGTGAGACTAGCAGCCTAACCTACAAGTGAACACTGTCTAGATCTGGCATCCGTCTGAACCATAAAATTTTGATCAGACTAAATTAATTTCATTCATTTTAATGTGTTGCACAGATCACTCTCATTGCACTTGTCGTGAATCCTCCCTCCTCCTTCTGGTGGAAAGTTCTTTTTGTTCATTCACTTCTAGACTTTAGTTTTGTTCCAGAACTTGAGTGCCATGTGTACATTCGTTTGACAAATCTGGCTTCTTTTTTATGCAGATGGTTGGTTTCTTGCCTCTCAGCAGATGCACTCCGACTTCAAAGCAAGCCCCCAATTATTTGACTCAATCAACATGATTTTTGATGGAAGCAGTGTACCTGTTCTCATGTCCCCACAGTGTAGCTAGCAGGAACCCACAAGTGGATGATGTCTTGAATTACATAAAAGTCTTTTATCACCCATTGGCTTTGCTGAGTCTTTTTCTGACTAGCATTTTTGTTGGTTCCTAGGTTCAGATTTGTAATCACAAGTGTAAATTTGTTCAAAGGGAAAAATAGTTTTCTGAATTTTGTGGGAAGAGTTTAGATCAGCCATTCTCAACCTATGGGTCACAACTCTTTCTTTGGGGTCGAACGATCCTTTTACAGGGATGTCACCAAAGACCATCACAAAACAAATATTCGTTGAAGATTTGAAGAAGCATAAGAAACTCTATTAAAGGGTCTCCATAACATGAGGAACTGTATTAAAGGGCCAACCCATTTTTTTAATGATGTTAAAAAAAAAAAAATCCAACAAATAAGAAGAACTAGTCATTGTGCAAAATAAACACAGTCACAAAAGACAAAATAACTGTTGTGACCAGAAAGACTTTATCAGCATAGAAAATCATAGACATTGATATGTCCTCTGCATTCATCCAAAGATGTAAATGTATCCTGCCTGTTTACAATATGGCTGCGATATGGTGCCTTTTGGCCGACACATCCAACTTTTGCAGGCATTTTTGCTGGGGTTAACCTTCTTTTAATATAATGATAGTTCGGGCTGCGTGGATTTTTATCGTGGTATGGGACGTCGCAGGTCGACCCAGCCTCAAATGGGTACCAGGATGGGCTGTCCTGGGAAAGTAAAGACAGCCGGCGTAATGCTGACCACATTACCAACCGAGTGTTGATGGTCTGTAAAAATATGGGCGCTCTTCCCATATGCCCGATACGCCTAAAGGCGTGAAAGGGATCTTTACTTTTTTTTTTACTTAACCTTCTTTTAGACGGTGATACCAAATAAAAAATTAAAAAATGCTACATATAATAATTTCACTTTTGAGAAAAGGAAAGGGTGTGTGAAATTCACCCTTATTGGTGTGCTGCCTTCATCTTCTTGTTTTGGTTGCCTGCTGTTTGAGATGGTTACAGTGTGTAAGCTTTAACCTGTTGCATGGTTAAAGTGTGTAAACTTTAACCTGTTGCATGGTTAAAGTGTGTAAACTTTAACCTGTTGCATGGGTAAAGTGTGTAAGCTTTGACCGGTCGCATAGTTAATGTGTGTAATCTGTGACTTTGACCTGGTGCTCTTTGAGGGATGAGAGCTCGGGAAGGAATGTTACATAGTTTTGTTGAAAACAAGATTTTTATTTTATTTTATTTTTCCTCTGTTATGTGCTGCAGTATGTTAGATCACTGTATGGTTTTAACCTTCATTGAAAGGATTATGATGAATGATATGTTTGAAGGTTTAGTTGAAAATGTTTTAACACTTAGTTTGAATTATGTGGGATGTATGTAATGTTTTGAAATGTTACACTTGTAAATGTAACTGATATATCTTGTGGATGAAATGTTTATCTCAACAAAACAGTGGAGGGTCTTGGCTTCATGTTAAAACTCACTAGATTGAATTGCTGGTATGGTGCAAGAAAATTCATGTCCTCTACTTGTCTCCCCTACCGGTCATATGTTTAGTCATTGCCCCTAACTACACCAGAGACCCTTGCGGCCGCTCCCTGGGCTTATTCACCATCCCTTCAGTCTGACCATGAAGCTTCTGCCCCCTCAGCTGACCCTGCACCCCTGGAGACGGTAGCCTAGTATGGACAGATTTGATCTAGAAAGCTCCTGCTGCCTTACACCCCCTCCCCTGGTCGTGATTCAGGGTTACCTATCAGACTGTTGGTAGCCCCTCACATCTGACATAAAATTACAGCCCTCAGCGCCTCCGATGGGATGGTAGTGCCCACAGTTTGAAACACTGGTCTAACCAGTTTTTTCATATCTGAGTTTTGAAATGGGTTTACCTCCAATAGTAAAGTGGTTTGAAGCAGTCACTGGCCTTATCACTAATTGCATTTCACATAATATATGCAGCATATATGCTGACAAGGGGTCCAACTAACACCCTATAATTAACTGCTGGGCATTGCCAGGTTTTAATTTGTGTCCTTTCCTTCATCTTTGTTTCCACTGCTGCCGTATCTGAAGTCATAGCCTCTAAGTTCACTCACGGCTCCAGTTGCTGGAATTGTTCATGTATCAATAAAGATAGTGTGTTATCATTTGGGTAAGAAGCACCTGCTGTGAGAAAAATTTCTCCTGTCTCTCTCTTTCTGCCAGTCTGTCTTTCTATACATTTCCTAACACACCTGCACACTAAAGAAAATATTTAAAGGATCTGAAGGGACATATGATTAGACTGATAGCTAGAATCGGAATTGGGACTCTGTGCTGGCTGCTGAAGGTGGGGACAGAGCACTAATGGGTATATCCTGAGTGCATTAATGTCACTTCCTCCGCTCAACTTGATTCTGAGTCTCTTCCTGCCTTTCTCACTATCTCTGCATCTCTCTCTCTCTCCCTCTCTCTTTCTTTCTCCCTCCCTCCCCTCTCTTTCTCTCTCTCTCTCTCTCTCTTCCTTCCCTCCCCATCTCTCTCTCTCCCCCCTCTCTCTCTTTCTCCCTCCCTCCCCCTATCTCTCTCCCTCCCTCCCTCTCTCTCTCTCTCTCTCTCTCTCTCTCTCTCTCTCTCTCTCTCTCTGGTGAGAATAGAAATTTCATGAAACATCAGAATTATTTATTTTATTTCACTGTATTTGAGTAGGCTTGAATTTTCCTATACACCTACCATAGCTATCATAAGAATTAGCAAACAGTCTGCATCAATAAACACCTGCTATTTGTTTTTAATCATCATCAAATTATATTTCTTCAGTAAGTATCAGTCATTTTTTTGGCATTGTCATAATAATAGTTTTTACAATTTATTACTGCCGGTTGATAAAACCAACTTGTTGTATGCCGAGTTGTTTGCCTCTGTGACTATGAACGTTGTATGCATCCATTATTATGTGAGTGTTTTTTGTACTGAGTTAATACATTACATTGGCTGTCATTCACTTGTATGTGGTACTTTCATAATGTATGAGAGGTCAGTTCCAGTTTGAAAGATTAGCCAGTTTGTGTCAATGTTAGTGCTCTTTCTTTGTGAGGTATAGAAGTGGGGTAATGAGTTAACTATGGCTGGGTATCAGTCTCTAAGGAATCCTGGAGCTATTTTAAATAAAATGATAAATAAATAAACAGGCTTTGGTTGCTACTGATATAAGGAAAGGATTTAGAGTGGTGAGTTCGCTGAGATATGACTGTAAGGTGGTGAGTTTCCTGAAGTGTGGTATTGAGTTCAGTCAGATAGGGTGGTGAGTGCACTGAGATATGTTGGTGAGTTTTCTGAGGTATGGTAATATTGTGGCAAGTTTGTGAAGGTAAGGTGGGGAGTTTGCTGAAGAGGTATGGTCATATGGTGTTGAGTTCACTGAGATGTGGTGAATTTATTGAGGTATGGTCATATGGTGATGAGTTCACTGAGATGTGGTCAATTTGTTGAGATATGGTCATATGGTGATGAGTTCACTGAGATGTGGTCAATTTGTTGAGATATGGTCATATGGTGATGAGCACTGAGATGTGGTCAATTGGTTGAGATATGGTCATATGGTGATGAGTTCACTGAGATGTGGTCAATTTGTTGAGATATGGTCATAAGGTGATGAGTTCACTGGTGGTGAGTTCACTGAAGTAAGGTGCTGAGTTCACTGAAGTAAGATGGTGAGTTTGCTGAGGTATGGTAGTATGGTGGTGAGTTTGCTGAGGTATGGTAGTATGGTGGTGAGTTTGCTGAGATACGATAGTATGGTGTTGAGCTCACTGAGGCATGCAAGTGTAGGAGGTCAGTGAGGTATAGATAAGTTCACTATGGTAAGGCAGGATGGTGATGACATCACTGAGGTATGCTAGTAAGCTGGTTATTTCACTGAGGTGTCACATATCACTCCTGTCGCGTGCCTAATGTAAGGATTTCTCCTTCAGAACCAGCAGCACTCAGAGATAATTTTGTTGAGTCGTTTGGCTCGTATTGGTCTAAGGGATTCCCCGTGGCCAATATACGATCAACTTATCTCTGGAGTAGGGCAACTCAAGTATTGGCACTACAAAATATGTCAATATATATATATATATATTATTTCTAGGCACACTTGGCTGGACACCCCCACTACTTACTAAAGAAAGCCCCCAGGTTATGATAGTTCATTATCATAACCATGTTAACACATATAAAGAAGATACACATATATACACAACTGCGAAACACTTAAAAACGGTGAAATAGAGGCACCTAAGTCAGCCATGAAAATGAATGTATATAATCAATATAAATTAGATATATAAAAGTGAGACAAATTGCCAGATCTCAGGAAATCATGTCCAAATCACTAGGATCTACACAGACAGAAGGCCTTGGAGATGACATCTTTTCATCACTGGACACAGGGAGCTGTGAGGAACACAACATCATGCGAAGCATTAGACTTATCTTCTCTTATCTCTGTCTATGATGCCTCCCTCAGCTCCGGACGATTTGACTGTCTTTGACTCTGGGAATTCTGTTCCACTGGATCAAGTAGCAAGAGTACTTCACTATACAGCAACTGTAAGGACACACAATGTCTTTGAGCCACATTAAGCTCTGGCACTGGTAGCTGTTTGAGGCACAATCTCCCCCATTTTTGGAGATGTCAGGAACCTTCACAGGTGTTAGCTGGTGGGTAACAAGTTGTTTCTGGTGGTTGGATGTTGGTGAGTGGATGTTGTTGAGACTGTGAATCTTCTGCCAGCTCTTCAGAAAATATACATCCTGTCAAGAAAATAACTCAACATTAGTCATCATCAAGAGGGTAACATCTTGACATGAAAGACAGAGCAAGCATAGTCATCAACCCCCATCTGCTGACTCCTCCCTGCTCTCCTGTTTCATTCCTCAGATTGCCTCTCCAGACCAAAAGACATAAGTCTCCTATATTTATCTGTCTGCTTAGTGCAAGAGAAGGCAAGTCAGATATACAGTGGAGATAGATAAAGTGGTCTAACACATATATCACTCTCCCTATCCCCCTCACTCTGCACACAAACCCCAATATTTACTGTCAGTACCTGTATTCACTAGTTTTCCCAACCGCCCCAGCACTCATTGATCTGGGTCAAGCACACACATACTTTGATTAACACAGCCCTGACCCAATTCTGTCCCCATCTCGTATGTACAGATTCTGTAAGTAGTTTAAAACGTACACAATTGTAAGGGCATTAAATGTTTATCAGTATGGGTGGTTTATTGAGGGCATAAGCTATTTAGTCTGTACAGTGGAAGATCTACGTTCGAATCCGCTACTCTAGCGATCAAGAATGGTAGAACTAAGTGAGATCACACAGCCGATATGGATTTCTCTACAGCAGTGACTACTTTACAGACAACATTCTAGGTACTCGTAAACTATAATTAACTTACCCAAGCATATGTAAAACTGAGACCTTTCCAGATTGCCTTGAAAATTTAAAGTATACAGGCACAGATTAACACATCTGGAGGCTTGAGAAGCTGGCAAGGAGAATGGCGTCAGTTAGACATTTCAGGCGTTGGTACAAAAGAAGTTCCTTGTATACTGGGGCAAGGAGTAAATCGGTTTCCAAGAAACCTCAATTAACTCCCTAAATATATCCCCAAAAGATATACATTTAAAAGTGGAGCTTAGTTAAAGTAACCAGAAAAGGCAGACATAATAATGTTGTCCAATACAGGCCTATATATATAGATATAAGGGACTATATATTTCTGGGCGAGTCCAAGTTTGAATTTTGTGCAGATTACAGGTAAGACAGGTTATCAGCCTTATAAACCGATGTGTAATGACTATCATTTCACGACATGAGGTATGCTAGTAAGCTGGTGATTTCACTGAGGTATGATAGTGAGCTCACTAAGTTCAAGTTGTCAGTTGACTGAGATGGTGAGTTAACTAAGAAATGGTAGTATCTTGGTGATTTCACTGAGGTATGATAGTGAGCTGGTGATTTCACTGAGGTATGCTAGTAAGCTGGTGATTTCACTGAGGGATGATAGTGAGCTCACTTAGTTGAGGTTGTCAGTTGACTGAGATGGTGAGTTAACTGAGATATGGTAGTATCTTGGTGATTTCACTGGGGTCTGGTGGTGATTTCAGAGATCATTTTGATAGTGAAGAATAAACATAAGAAACAGAGCGCAGCTGTTGTTAAAAACTTGTTTTCCTCTAATTGATATAAATTATTGTATTGATTCATTTCTGCGCTGCCCTTCCTCCTGCACCCTGGGATGTAGCGATAGCTTTCTTTCTTATGTTGCTCTAGCACAGTTGCATAGGCTGACTTTCAAGCTGAGCACTCCACCAACACACTTCACACGTCAATTGAAATCCCTAATTAGTCGAATCTTACAACGCGCAACGTATTTCAGCTCTTGACTATCTGGACACATTTTCAACAGTTGTAGTAGTTGGAAATGATATTGATGAACTTGCTTTGGTGAAGACCCCCAGAGACGGAATGTATATTAAGATCATCAGGAGTGGGAAACACATTCTAACCCCACACATTCATCGGCTAATAACCCTCTACTGGCGTGAGGGACAGGATCCACAAGACTTTAAAATTTCACACCCACAAAAACTTGCGAGATCCTAGGAGACAAGGTTTACCCAGAGACGTAGTGTGGCTTTCATGGGAACCAGTCTATGATTTTTTCTTTAAGAAAGTAGTGCTACGATATATAGATGTATGCAAGCAGAACATGAATGATAACGGGTACTGAGGTGGACGTGGGAACAAAATGCCACGGACCATGTTGCGTGGAGGAGGCTCATCAGGGAGGTAATAAGAATGAAGGAAGAAATGAGTGCAGAAAGAATGAGAACTGAGATGCCAACAACGGTCCTGAAATCCCATACTATAATTGTGAAAGACTTCTTAATTTGGGCGAATCTTGCTAGTCACACTCGCCATCGCCATGGACTGTGTGTCCCATGCTTCAGCATAGCTCAATAAAGTACTGTAGTCTAGAAAGATGGAAAGGTGCCAGCAAACAAACAAACAAACATACGTGTTAGGGAGGCAAGTGCGTCTATTCCATGTTCCCCACAATGGGGCCCCGGAACCCACACGAGAAGCTCTAGCGGCAGGCTTCCTCTCAAAACCCACATTTGTATGCCCAATCTTGGAATCATCGACATTTCACCACCCGACTCCTTTTCCTAGCAGAGTTACCGCATAATCTATTTTCCAGAGATAACATTCGATTGTTCTCATATTGATGAATAATTACCTCGTCCATCAACTAAAACCGCTGATACTTTCACAAAACTACGCCCACTTTATAGGGACAGTAGGTCATCGTAAAAGGTTAGTTACCTATCTTTTACAGGATGTTGCAGAACCCACACCAGCAGCCCCTGGTTGTTGCGTGGTTTCTCTAGGCAAATTTACGTTTAGTAGTTTGCCATTGCTCTGGACGGTCGGCCTCCTGAGATGTGTCGAAACCAACGCAAGGCGCATGGTCCGCAGCTGGGAGAGGACCCGGCACCCCTGCATTAAGCGTTCGCATCAACTTAGCCACAGTGCTGACAGGGACAGTAAACCTGGTTAACTAAAAACAGCTATTGGGAGCGCTAGAACCTAGGTGCTCAGACACAACGAGTGTAATTTTTAGGAAGGGTCGAGCCTTTCTCCACTCGCTGGATCATTAGCAAGGGCTCTGAATTATCTCCTTAAGTGTGTATAAACGTTCTCTCTGTCTGTCTCTGTCTCTCTCCCTGTCTTTCTCTCTGTGTCTCTCTCGCTGACTCTCTCTCTGTCTTTCTCTGTCTCCCTATCTCTCTCTGTCTCTCCCTGTCTCTCTCTGTCTCTCCATTCTCTCTCTGTTTTTCTCTGTCTCTCCCCGTCTCTCTCCCTGTCTCTGTCTCTCTTCCTGTCTCTCTCTGTGTCTCTGTCTCTCTCCCTGTCTCTCTGTGTCTCTCACTGTCTCTCTCTGTCTCTTTCCCTGTCTCTCCGTCTCTCTCCCTAGGTCTCTCTCCCTGTCTCTCTCTACCTGTGTCTCTCTCTGTCTCTCTCTCCCTGTATCTCGCTGTCTCTCTCTGTCTCTCTCCCTGTCTCTCCCTATGCCTCTCTCCCTGTCTCTCTCCCTGTATCTCTCTCCATGTCTCTCTCTGTGTCTCTCTCTGTCTGTCTCTCCCTGTATCTCTCTCCATGTCTCTGTCTCTCTCTGTTTATCTCTGTCTCTCTCTGTGTCCCTCTCTGTCTCTCTCTCTCTCTCTGCCTCTCTCTGTCTCTCTCTCCCTGTATATCTCTCCATGTCTCTCTCTGTCTCTCTCTGTTCCTCTCTCTGTCTCTCTCCCTATGTCTCTCTCTCTGTCTCTCTTCCCGTCTCTCTCTGTCTCTCTCCCTGTCTCTCTCTATGTCTCTGTCTCTTCCCCTGTCTCTCTCATTGTCTCTCTCTCTGTCTCTCTCTCTGTCTCTCTCTGTCTCTCTCTGTCTCTCTCTCTGTCTCTCTCTGTCTCTCTCCCTGTCTCTCTCCCTGTCTCTCCCTGTCTCTCTCCCTATGTCTCTCTCTCTGTCTCTGTCCCTATGTCTCTCTCCCTGTCTCTCTCCCTATGTCTCTCTCCCTATGTCTCTCTCTCTCTCTAAAGTATCTGTGTATACATTTTTTATTATTTCTTCTATTCTTTCGTCCGTCCCAGTGACCTAATTGCGTTGTGCCTGTTTACAGCATGGCTGCGATATTGACATCTTTCAGCCAACACATCCGACTTTACCAAGCATTTACTGACTGGTTTACCTTTCTGGATATCCTTTTCTGTGTTTATCCGAAGAGGTAATTGTGTTATTTCCGTTTACAGCATAGCTGCGATATCTGCGTCGTTCGGCTAACATATCCGACTTCTGCGGGCATTTGTTGACCGGGTTAGCTTTTCCTGGCTTCCCTGATATTTTTTTCTCTAATTTTATCAATTTGTGGTTCAGCACGTAATACTATTAATAATAATAACTTCGCACTCCAACAAGGCTTAAGCACTCCCTCCGTCCATGTTTACTTGTTGTCGGCGGCTCTTACAGCTTTACTATATTTCGAACAGCGTTCACTTGTCCATTTGTACGAAAACTCATCTATATTAATAAAAATCTTAATTTTCCGAGTTTGTTAAATATAGACTCAGACAATACTGAACCGATTGCTTTCAATTTTTTTACACAACGTTGCCTTTGACTCAAAGCATGTCTTTTTTGTCATAAAATAGCACAAACTACGAACGACGTAGCTCCAGCAACGGTCAAATCCTTATTTGTTTCATTACCGGCCCAGATTTGTTTTTCGTTGCCTTAGACTCCGCGCGTGTTTGTATGTATGAGTTTTGCACAAACCACGAATGACGTAGCTCCAGCAAAGATCATTTCATTAGTGGTTTCATTGCCGGCCTGGATTTGTTTTTAGTTGTTGGCCACCTTTGACTGTGTGTAACACTGAACTTCACATTATTATATTATTTCACTTCTATTGAATGTTTGAACAGTTGTTAGCGTAGTTAGTTGTAAGCATTTCGCTTTTCACGAGATAGGCGTTCGATTCCCCGCTGGGTGACAATATAACTTTTTTTTTTTGGGTGGCTGCCACGTTTTGTTGTGGTTTATAGCTAGGCTGCAATATCTGATTTCAGTAAAGTCCAAATTAGCCTCCACAGGACGCTTCACTCGATCAAAAACTATTCGTTGATGACAGAAGCTGTTAATTAAGACGGCTTACGGTCCAGTTTGGCTATTTCAGCTATTTGTGAGTATAGTGTACTTTTTTTCAATCACGGAATAATACTGTGGGTTCCACCACTGGTTGGGTGATGGAGTTTTATGTCGGGGCACACTTAAACTAAACAGTCCGTGGCGACAGCATGCGGCGCCAACTCCTCTGGCTACAACGACCTTTACAGACATTAGTGATAATTTTTGTTGTTGTGACGGTGGTGGTGGTAGTGGTAGCAGTAGTACTGGTACACGGTGGGTGATGTGGTAGCTCTTACACTGGCCACATTTATTTCTCAGTACAGATTAATGCTACCCATTTTAGTCTGGGTGGACACGGATGCCAAGCTCAATTTAACAACAATATTTCGTCTGGCAATGACTTTCCCTTACTTCGTAGAGGATGATATGATTGTCACGGGGGGGGGGGGGGGGGGGGGGGTGTTGCCAAACACTGTTAACTGAGAGAGCTTAAAATAATATTTTAAAGTTCTCATTTCTTAACTATTTTTATTTTAACAATGTCGCCACGTGATAATTGTTAAATGATTCTGAGAGGGAGAAATGATTGGAAAAGGGTGGGGGGGGGGGGGTGGATTATGACAGACACTGTTAGCTCAGAGAGCTTATAACTTTATTTTACAGTTCTCATTTCTTACATTTTTATATTTTAATACCGCTTTTTATTTATTATTTTTTTTTTTTTTTTGGGTGCCACTTTGTTGGTCAGTTAGAAGTATAGCAGTCAGCTTTACTTTTACCTGTTTAAGCACAACAGATGCTTTAGCCTCGATAAACAAAAAATCTTTTTTTCTCTCTCTCTCTCTCTCTCTCTCTCTCTCTAACAGTGCACTTTATTCGACCACTAATATCAACATTCACTGATATGTTGCGTGTTCTAGAGTTGACATATCAGACTATCTCTGTAGCTGTGCAATGACTGATATTAACCATATTAGGCAGGTGCGCTTTCTATTTTCTTTCTTTTCCAGTTTACCATTCTGGGCCACAGCAACGCGTGGCCGGATACAGCTAGTACCGCATATTTTTTCTTCTTCTCATGAGCCATGAGCCACATAGCCTGCAAACCAACATTTTACACATATATTTACAATAACAATAGAGTCCTAACTATGGAATCCACAAGCTACACACCAGAGGGGCTATGTCTGTTTGTGCATACAAAACGCTCCATTTGACTCCCGCCTTTTCAACAGATGTCGACAGAGGGAGCTGTTTCATGGCAATACATTTTGTAAATAATGGAGGACTGGAGTAGAAGGTTAATAAATTCCGAGAGAAGAAATGGGGGCGAGATCAAGAGAATAAATTAAGCAAATGCGTTTTGATTAATTTATGCTGCAGTGTACTTTTTCCCCCTCTCTATGTAATCGATGCATATATCCATTTATCCACCTACCTGTCTGTCTACGTACGTACATAACTCCCTACTTACCCCCTCCTTCCATCCGTTTGTCTGTCTGTCTGTCAAAGCATGTTAATATAATTGGTTATTGTTTTCTGTGTGTCTTTGTTTCGTTTCCTCTATCTAATCTATCCATTCAACCACCTGCCTGTCTACGTGCATAAGTACCTATCTATCCATCCATCTACACATCAACCCCTCCCCCTGCCCCCCCCCCCCCCCCCCCCCCCCCGACCACCACCAACCACGTCACCACTTTCCAGCCGTTTGTCCGTCTATCTAATCATAGTCATACAATAGATTTGTTCGCCTTTCGCTATTTAACATTCTTTGTATTCTAGACAGACACAGCATTATGGTCTGATTTGTTATTTCACCTATGCTAGGTTGTTACAGATTTCTTTAACAAATGGTGCCATCTCTGCAGCTTGAAATATATTCTGTCAGTATTCCCTAGATATGGCTTCAATCTGTATGACAGACCTGGCTAATAAGGACGCCTTTTTTTCCAGGCGCCTCGAGCTGGTCATGCATTGCACTACACTTGCTTCTGCAGTGAGGCGCTGCCGTCTTTGGAGGCGAAGGTTCTTCTTCTCCTCCTCCTCCTCCTCCTTCTTCTTCTTCTTTTTCTTCTTCTTCTTCTTCTTCTTCTTCTTCTTCTTCTTCTTCTTCTTCTTCTTCTTCTTCTTCTTCTTCTTCTTCTTCTTCTTCTTCTTCTTCTTCTTCTTCTTCTTCTTTTTCCTTCTACTTCTTTGCATTCATGCTATGTAAACTCCGACAGAAGGTTCTAGCTGTTAATTGACTTCTACCTTTCGTCGTCTTCCAGAACTAGTTGTGCATGCACTTTCATTTTACAGATTTGGCGTATTTGTTTGCAGACTAATGATTCTTCGCCTCTCCGGCAGTCCGACGTCTAAAGAAGCACAGTAGTCACCTTTCGACAACGCTTGTTTGGGAAAGGAGGGGAAGGAGGTCAATAGGTTTACTTATCTACACCCCCCATCCACCGTATGGACAGGACATCATATACCAGATATGCTACGGACATAAAAAAAGAGTCCCTAACTTACTTACCGTTGGACACACCCCAGCGACATTTGTCACAGGGTCTTACCTTTGAACCAGTGTTGCCACTTTGGATATTTTACATCCAGATTTAGATGTTTTCCCTTGCATTTAAAAGGCGTTTTGACATTTAGGTGGTAGATGTTTTTCTAGAGGTTTTTCATTTGGAGTGCATTTATCAAATCAAACCTAAGAAACAGGATGAAATTTGACCTTGACCATAAAATTTTGCCTGATAAGAGTAGGAAACGGCTGTTCCATTATCAGCTTCCTGATTGGGTATTAAAAGAAACTGGAACAGCTAAAGCATACCAGTCATTTTGGATCTGAAACTTCAACTTCATCATCCAAGCTAAGTTTATCCTATGGATCTTGTAAGGCAGACCAGTAAAGATGAGGACATGATTATATAGGCTAAGTCATATCAATTGCTATGTAATTTGTGACTCTTTCCATTAGGATGTTTTTTCTAGATGTTTCCCCACGCAAATTTAGATGTTTTTAGATATTTTTTGACTCCGTTTTGGATGTTTTTTGTCAAAGAAAAGTAGCAACACTGCTGTGAACACAGTGACAGTGGAGATCATCGTGTAGCGGGACCACAGAACCTTTTCCTTGTCTGTTTCTGAAACGTACGCACAAATTCTTAGCTCAAGAAATATTAAACTGTTAACAAACATGTACATAATATTTTTGAATTAAGAAACAGAAAATTGCTCGCAAACTCATTCATAATATTGTAGGTCAAGAAAAAGAAAATTGACTACAAACATACATGTAATACATAGAATCAAGAAGAAGAAACTTGTCTACAAACTTACGTAACATATACGTATCGCGGCCGAGCGGTCTAAGGAGCTGGTTTAAGGCACCAGTCTCTTCGGAGGCATGGGTTAAAATCCCACCGCTGCCAATGTTGGTCTTCCGATCAAAATGGACGCTAGGCACGGCCACTGTTTCGAGTCCATTATAGCGCCCCGAAGTAAAATGAGTTATCAGTGAAGTGAAGAAGGAAATAATTGAAGAGAATAATAATAATATTGGGGCAGAGTGGACAGATCTGCAGGTGACGACAGTTAACAGAACAACCCCGCATGAGTAGACTGGGGGTGTATGTCCCAACATGGACAAAGGACAGCAGAAGATGGCACAAGGAGTTAAAAGCAATATTGCATTTTCCTAACTGTTCTGTGTTTTCAGTTTCTTATTGAGGAAGATCATCTTCAGGCCGATCCAGTGATATTCAAAAGCCAGCATCAGGATGAAGGCAGTCATGTTAGTTAGGACTACGATTTCACAGAATGGGACAACAATGCTGGCATCCTTGATATAGTAGAGCCACCACCGATCTCGTAGTGTATGTACAGAAGGTACAACAAACGGCGACCAGGACAAGATGCCGTTGATGAAGTCTCCGCTACCCGAGACACAGGCAACGACGACCCAGGTAACACAGATTCCACAGCGTTGTCAAATCTAGGCGTCCCAACACTGTTGACATATCCCCACTGATGTCAACACAGAGGCCGTAAGCAGCTGCCAGAGCGACGACCGTTGGGACCATCAAGCCGAGACACAGCTACATCCCATCTCATTTTGACCCTGCATCCAATGACTGACAGACAGTAGCCAGCCGAGACGCCCACAGTGTAAGTTCCGATGCGGTCCTACGGCTTGATGTAAGTCTTGGAGCCAGTAGGATATGTTCAAGTTATCGTTTGCAGTATTTGCGCTGACTAAGGTGGCTCGCCACTGATTCTGGGTCGAAAGAACACCAATCGTGATCCAACTGGTAAGCAGGAAACACACGCCACACCGATAATACCATTAAAGTAGAATGGGATGATTATCAAAGGGCACACATGGAAGAACTGCATATTACTGGCCAGGCATCAGGTATGACTTATACACATTTTCTCAGCACGTACGAAACTGCTGACATAAAGGAGATTTGTCCACCAGAACTTCCGCATTGTTCCTATCCACTGACTGAACCTGGCACCACAAGTCTCCAGTCCCTTGTACTGCATGAGGCCCAGAACAATCAACTTTGTCAACGTGTACGAAGGAGTTGGTTGAAGAGGCTATCTTCTGAAAATTGTGTAATTGTCCACAGTTTGTGTACTACTGTCACCTGTTAATGTTTTAATCCTCTCCAATATCTTCTTGTCTTTGATCTCCGCATGAAGGCTTCTGTTCAGCAGGCGGAACGTAATGTAACATGTTATAAACAGATAAAACCCTAATACGACATATGCCACTTTTCGGAATAAAAGTCTCTGACAATGCCACAAATGCTAAGCGGCATTTTATTCAAAAACAATATTCACACTTGCACAAGCTATAAATCTGGCAGTTATTTGCTTTAATTATTAGGAAGGTTTAGTCAAATCAATTTTATTCGCTTGAAGCACCAGCAGCATTTCTCATACCATAAGTTTCCTCTAACAACCATTAGTGTCAATCAATCAGGTGCCGTCTCCACAATGAAGGTTGGCTGCAATGGATCTCCAACTAGCCCTGTCTCTTGCCTTTGATGCAGTATAAGTTTCTAATAACCATTAGTGTAGGACATATTTTATTGCATTTTTTTCTTCTGGTAAGTAGAAAGTCACACTTAAACAAAATAGTTCCCATTCTAGTTAACATATTTCGGATTCAAAATCTAATCCAACGCTGTTAACCTCACACAATGTATCCGACAGTTCTTGTTTTACGACATTGAAATAAACGCCATGATGGATTCCTACTTCTGAATCTCTTGTTTGAAGACGGAGGGATAACTCTGAGAATTTGAATTTACGTCTGAGTATTCAGGATCAACTTCGGTTTGCTCCGTCTTGACAAAAGATGGCATTTTATCAGAGAGTTGGCCTTAACTGAGAGTCTCGTGTGCAGAACTGTGAACATCAGAGCGTTCTGGATAAACATAAGACAGTTCTTGTTTTATGCCGACATCTGATAGCATTTTATTCTCCATTTGATTGAAAACTTGGACTTTGTAAAGCTTTCTCTCAAAGTTTCTTCAACAGCTGTGAACGTAGCCAGTTTTATTTTTTTAATGAAAGAAATCTAGTAATGGAAAAGAGACGTGCATCAGCCGCCGCCGAATAAAACAGATGTCACCGGCGAAAATACAGACAACAAAAGAGAAAAAAGCATGAAAGAGGTATTGCGTTTCTATAACACCGCCAGCTATTCCATTAATCGTGCATGTGGCAACCGGCTCCATTTCTCATAGATCCAAGAAACGTGTTGTTACGCGAGCAATGGCGATGGATACATGGCGGTGTTGTGTTACAAAACCCTATACTGAATAGCAGCATCACGTAGACAAGGCGATGTGTGATACCCATGCCTCTGTTGTTAGGGGCGCAGATACAAAGAAAAACATGGGGGGGGGGGGATTACTAATGTAGGGCTTTGGGAGAGAACTAAACAAGTTCCAGTGGACCAAGGGGTGGAGAAAAGACGTTGGCGTTGGATAGGACACACGTTGATAAAACTTGAGAACAATATAACTTGAAT
Organism: Candidula unifasciata; assembly: GCA_905116865.2. Lineage (NCBI taxonomy): Eukaryota > Metazoa > Mollusca > Gastropoda > Stylommatophora > Geomitridae > Candidula > Candidula unifasciata. The sequence goes on along the minus strand of CAJHNH020001917.1, from coordinate 431,646 downwards.
GTCTTTGCGATGGAACCCACAGGGGAATATAAAAACACACGGAAAAGGAAGCTAGAAAGTGAAGCTGAAAAGATGGAGAGGATATAGGGAGAGCTGCATGCAATAGCAAAGAATATCACGACCTGGCGTTGAGTTGGGTGGGGGCCAATGCTCCATTGGGGGTTAAAATGACAAAAGAAGGCACACGATGGCGTTTGACACCCGTGCCTCTACCGTTAGGGGCGCAGACACAAAGAAAAACATGGGGGAAAAGGGTAGGGGGGGGGTGTTTAGCTCGTTAGACATTTTCTGGGCTCTGTGGCATCAAGAGGTCTAAGCCTTGTTAAAGTGCTTAATAATATTAATAATAATCAATGCTTTTCTTATCTAGAAAAAAATGGTGCAGTTGCTTACCACAAGGTGTTTTTAAAGGTGTCGTTACTTACCATAAAGTGTTTTTAAAGGTGTCGTTACTTACCATAAAGTGTCTATTACAGTAGCGCTTGAAAAAGCTGACGCCCTGATAATAATGATGATAACAATAATGTTATAAAAAAGGACTAAAAATATACTAATACACTTATAATAGTATACAGTATATATAAATAAAAACGTATACACCGGTTCTTGTTTGGGAAGAGCCACCGTGGTTTAGGACTAAAAGCTCGCCTGCGGATCGAAAGGTCTTGAGTTTAGATCTCGACAGAGTCGGACTGTTTTCAAAAATGACCTTAGCTGTCAGGTCGACATAACCTTGAATGTGAACCAGGTGGAGTCTTGAGAAGTAAAGACGGCCGGCCTGATGCTGAACACATCACCCACCCATTGTCGATTGGTCTATAAAGTTTAGATCTAACCCTATATGCCCAATACGACCGAAGACGTGAAAAGAGTCCCTTTTACTTTAGGTGGCCGGGGTAGACTCAGCTTAGCTCTTACAAATTTGGATGGGGGGCGTGGGGTGGGGGGGGGACAGGGCGCACATGGGTGCACAGCCTCCACGTTTCGGTGCCTGTGTCTACCGTTATCACAGGAGTCGCCTCAAATGTGATAAGGTAGCTACGCCCCTGGATTTTAGCAAACATACGGATTAAATGTTAAGATGGTCCTCTTTATTTCTTAGATGCTGCCATGAAAAATAACGTTTGAGAAACTTATCCTGGTTGGATGGTGGAGTTAGCTGCTCTCTCTCTCTCTCTCTCTCTCTCTCTCTCTCTCTCTCTCTCTCTCTCTCTCTCTCTCTCTCTCTCTCTTTCTCTTTCGCTCTAATTTCTGTGGCTTTTTGATTTTAAAACGTGCTACTCATTATCCAAATTGTTATTATAACGATAACATGCTTTATTGATAACATACAATAGTGGTCTGCAAGAATGTCAGACAGGTCTGCGTGCCCAATTAGTAACACTTTAAAAATTAATTTCGTTAATTGCTTATCTATCTATCTATCTATCTATCTATCTATCTATCTATCTATCTATCTATCTATCTATCTATCTATCTATCTATCTATCTATCTATCTATCTATCTATCTATCTATCTATCTATCTATCTATCTATCTATCTATCTATCTATCTATCTATCTATCTATCTATCTATCTGTCTGTCTGTCTGTCTGTCTGTCTGTCTGTCTGTCTGTCTGTCTGTCTGTCTGTCTGTCTGTCTGTCTGTCTGTCTGTCTGTCTGTCTGTCTGTCTGTCTGTCTGTCACCATCTCAAAATTTTTACTCTAAGCCCCTTGCAAGCGCTGTCACATAGGATCTTTTTGTTGTTGAACCCCTGCGTGGTTCAAGCAAGTGTTTTTCTGACTTTCATTGTGCAGTCGCTGTGTTATCCATTATTAGGCCTATATATATATAAGGAAATGAAAGAACTGATAGGCTGGCTGGATCGGCTATCACTATCGACGGTCAACCTATGGATCATGCTGATTTTATTAATGCCCTCAGAGAAATGGGAAGGATAGAGGACTTTGAGGGCAGTGAATCCACATCACTCGCCAATATGGCAGACTTTGTAATTAAGATCGGCATAGCAAAAAAGGAGACGCACACCAGACACGCCCGAAGGCTTGGTAATCAACATAGAACTGGTACTATTAGCCATCGGACGTTGGGGTTCATACTGAGGGGAGAATCTGAACACCGAAGGATATGCCTGGAGTGCAATGATGATATTCCAACTAACTAACTAACTAACTAACTAACTAACTAACTAACTAACTAACTAACTAACTAACTAACTAACTAACTAACTAACTAACTAACTAACTAACTAACCAACTAACCAACCAACCAACCAACTAACTAACTAACCAACGAACCAACCATCTAACTAACTAACCAACCAACTAACTAACTAACTAACCAACCAACCAACTAACTAACTAACTAACTAACTAACTAACTAACTAACTAACTAACTAACTAACTAACTGACTAATTCAAAATATGTGACATTTCCAATCTCCTCGTTGTCGATTTTAACAGCTGGTTATTGTGATGAATTCACCGTGGACATCCAGAAATAGATTCTTTTCTTCTTCACTGTTGTTTTTGACGTTTACAATTATTTTTTTTTTAACCTTGTGCACTTTACGAAAGGAGAACTGTCGTCTGCATATTTGAATTCAGGGTTAGGTCTGCCTCCAATTTTGAGTGCATCGAAGCTGTGACAAGTCTCTCCACTAATTGCTTTTCTCATCATATTATATTCAGCATTCTCTATCTTATTTATATATATATATATATATATATATATATATATATATATATATATATATATATATATATATATATATATATATATATATATGGGTCGGCGTCTGTGGGTTAGGCGTTGCGAACGCGCTACGTACCGCCAGAGTGCTGGGTTCGATCCTAGCTTCGGGCCTTGCGCCTTACAGCTGTTTTCTACAGTGGTATCGAGAAGCCAACCGCACCGAAAGCAGTCACAAACTAGTAAACGTAAATATGCCTAGAATAAAAACCCACAACAGCCGAAAAATGCTGGGGTTGGTTCTGCAAAGTCCTGTAAAGGATACGCAACTAATAGAAAATATACATAGAGAGAGAGAGAATGCAGGCTTGTCCTACTTACCCTTTTCACACGAAGATCAGAGTGGCTAGCTTCACTGGAAAGGTCACGGGTAGTGAGCATACTTTGGATCTTTTCTCCAGGCTATGCCGGCGTGGTGGGTAATGAACAGGCTGACAGATTAACTGGATCTGCACAACTGGGTGGTGAACTGATACATGACAAGGCAGATGTGGTCAAGGCCCTTTGGGAACATGCAACGGAATCAGTACAGAAAGAAGATTATGGACTGGAGAGAATGGGGTCCCTGGGTGTAACCAGAGGGTCTGACCAGCTCACTACACTCAGAGGAAAGGCAAGACGGACTTTTAACCAGATTATGAGCAGTACCATCAGTAATGGAGCTCTTCACTGGTTGCGGAAGATGAGGTAGGAGCATGCATGAGAATGCCAGGAGTGCAGTGATGTCAATTCTTGACTCAACTCAACTCAACAGGAAGAGAAATTACCGCGAATTACTTCTCTCTCCCCCCCCCCCCTTTCCACCCCTACCCCCTCCCCCCCCCCAAATTTTATGACAGGGCAGATCAGGTGTTAGCCTAACTTGCCAATGGGCTTGGGGGTAGACTTCGACAGGAGCACAGATGGAGCACTACTTTTGTGATCGGCAGCTTCGTCTGCATGCTTTATATATATATATTTTTTTTTGACTAAACAATACAGGCCGATGGAGTGATCCTGCCGCAATGGCAACACATGGCTTCTCCAATACAGCCTGTGCCATGTGCTATGGAAAGCAAAAACCTTATCGCTGCTCTCAACTGGTTGCGACTCCCACTAAAACACAACATAACACTCTCTATGGAAACACGGAAAAGTGACAACGAAAAAAAGATACATATATACAAACAGACACGCAACAAGGCTAGCTGCATTACCCTCTCAAACAAACCTTCAGTATTGTATTATTTAATAATGTTTTGTTCTCCCAGAGGCAAACACAGAGGAATGGAATAATGTACTATGCAATAGATTATTGAAATCGATTTCCGCAGCCACCATCACGCGTTACATTGTTGTTGCTAGCAAACAGGAAAAGCATATTCATCTCTGTTGATAAACTGTAATACGAACGTGTGAAAATTGCAGAAAGACGATGAACAAAAAACCTCATACAAGAGCGTGTGCAAATACCAAATGGCAGCTCATGTGATTCATCTGGCGCGTGGCGCCTGCGGAAGTGACGCCATTACGATGACGTGTACACATGTCTTGTACGCATATATTTAAGTCAAGAACATAGAGAAAGCGAGTTAGTGTCCAATGTCTATGACTTGTAGCGAATAATGTATATGGCTGGAATATTTTTTTTTAAACCGACCATATATATTTGTGCGTGCATGGAATTACTATTATCTTTTTGTCTCCGTCTTGCGGGTGTCAGCAGTGAAAGAGCAGAGATATTGGCTGCCACGGTTACAGATGGGACAGTGCGTCCTTAAAATGCGACAATTGGTAATAAAGAAGACTGGTGCGGCCAAGTACGAGAAGCACACAGGAAGTATGAGAAGACTTGTCAGCCAGCATATAACTTTCATTTTTAGCCGAGGGACGCAGATGTATATATTGGATGAGGGAGGGAGGTGGAGGGGTCCCTGGTGCTCAGTCAGAAGTGTGTGTATTCAGATAAACAAAAAATATTAAAAATAAAAATACAACACATCACATTAGACAAGGCAATTTAGTAAAAGCATTATTACCCAGCTATATAGAGAAAGATAAACATCTAATGCATGTCGTGAAAGAAACAACAAGTCATGGCTGCTTACATTAACATCCTAGGACCTTGTTGCTGAAAAATACAAATTAAGATATGGACAGCAAACATACACAGTGCTTGGCGTCAATTGTTTGTAGGTCTGTGCTCCCCTTGAAGATTTAAAAATAAAACGGCAGCAGCAGAAAAAAAAAAAACCCAGAAGGAGAGAGAAAGAACGAAAGAAACAAATACAGAAGAAAAGAAAGAAGTAAAAAAAGAGAAGAGAATAATGAATGACGAAGAGAAAGAGAAGAAAAACGACAATGATCAAGATTAGGGGGAAACAAAAGATAATTAAATTACTAATCGCTTCCCAGTAGATTAAAACCCTAACTTCGTTTACTGAAAAATTCGTATTTTATCCCGCTTGTTTTCATTTTAAACTTCTCTAATATTACCTGTCTAATCTATATGCCAATCATGTATCAAATAACACTTTTCTCAAACGCAGATCGTCAAACAGAATTTCCAAATGCCATTCAATTCACGTAAACAACCGAATCCTCATTGTTAAATATTTGCTAATGTTATGTTCTATTCTTGGCGCCACCTGAGCCATCAGATGTCAGGCTTGTGGACATTAGATATTTTTGTTTAGGCTTTAAAATAGTAAAAAATTGGTTGTTGTGGAGTTTTCTTGTGTTGCGAATGACGAAAGTTTAGTGATCAGTCATTTTTATGTGTGTATGTCACTCACTACTAAATAATTAATGGTATTTAATGCTGTTTGAAAATTAAATAAACTATAAACAAAGGGGTGAAATAATTTAGAGATGGAATAAACAGTGATTTTTTTTTAGTTGTTGCATATCCTTTAAAGGATACAGTAGAACCTGGCTTAACGAGCACCTCTCATGAGTCATTCGCATAACGAGCAAAACAAATTGTAAAAAAAATGACTTGCGTAACGAGCGAAGTTTCACAGAACGAGTGGCGAGGAGAATAGAAGTAACGAATTGTGCGCATGTTACATCAGTCTGTGTTTAGCACTCGCTCCAGTAGCATCGTAGTGTCGCTTGTGATCACACATTTCTCAAACTTGTGTTAGATTGTGATATATGTACATGAATCCTCCAGGCCTACAAGATGACCTCCCTGAATAATTAGGTTTATCAAGATCCAGTTTCTGCCTCTTAACACCACTCCGTTACTCCAGCCCATTGACCAGCAAGTTATTTCTAACTTTAAGAAGCTCTACACTAAAGCACTCTTCCAGCATTGTTTTCAGGTGACTGAAGGGACCAACCTCACTCTCAGAGAGTTTTGACAAAACCACTTCCACATCGTTGCCTGCCTCAAGATGATCGACAAGGCGAGGGAAGGCGTTACCAGGAGAACCCTAACTTCTGATAGGAAGAAGCTTTGGCCGGAGAGCGTTGTCGATTTGTGAATTTGAGGGGGCTCGAGACAGTACCCGTGGAACCTGTAGTCAACGAGATTGTGTCTTTGGCCACAATCATGGGATTGGAGGTGGATAACAGTGATACCGAAGAGCTTTTGGACGAGCACAGCCAAGAGCTGACCACCCAAGAGCTTATGGAGTTGCATTGTGTTTCACAACAAGAAGTTTTGGGGGAAAGTTTGACAGAGGAGGAGGAGGAGGTAACAGAAAAGCAAAAATCTTCTGGCGAAATAAGAGAAATGCTGAAAGCATGGACAACTGTTGTATCTTACATTGAGAAGCATCATCCTAATAATAAAGTGGCTATGCGAGTTGCAAATTTATTTAATGATAATGCTGTGTCGCATTTTCGCTAAATTTTGGAGCGTCGGCAAAAACAAATGTCTCTGGTCATCTTTCTAGTAAAAAAAAAAAAAATTAACTATGTATGATAATTATTTCAACATTTTTTTTTCTGCAAATCGAATTCGCATTCCAGGTGGGTTCGTTCCGAGTTTAAAGAAAAGATGAAGATGATTTACTCTCCTTTACAATATGGATATAATTTTCTTTGAATAGCATTTTTAATTTTTTTTTTTTTTTTTTTGGGACATGGAACGCATTATCGTATTTTACATTAATTTATATGAGAACATTTTTTTAGCATAACGAGTGTTTCGCTTAACAAGTATGATTCTTGAACGGATTATGCTCGTTAAGCGAGGTTCCACTTTATTTTAGAACCGACTTCAGCATTTTTGTGCTGTTTGCTTGTACTCGACAGTTTTACGTTCAGTAGTTTGCGGCTGCTTCTTTAACCATCCGCGCTCAATACCTTAGGTAAAACGACGCAAGGTGGTATGCTGTCAAATCACCTGCAGCTGGAATCAAATCGGGTAATTCAGAACTGCGAAACGAATTCTGAACGCCTAAGCCATAGATTGAGGGGTAAACCTGGGAAAGGGGCGGTTTAGAGTTGATATCAAATGTGGAGTCAAGCGATTTAGATGTGAAATAAAATAAACTATTCGGCAAAGTGGTTTAAAAGTGAAATTGACACAAAAAATGGAGGGGGTGGGGGGTGGGGCGGGGGAGTGGAAGTCAAAGGTGTTAAAATAAGGGAGAAGGTGTCTAAGATGTGAAATGAAATAAGAGAGAATAGTGGTATAGAATCACTTCACATGTGACGAATCCAAGCAGCAACTTCCCCCTGTCATGAATCCAGGCAGCACTCATGCCCAATGCTGACCTTTAGGTGTGTGTGCGTGAGTGTGTGTGTGTTTTTGTATGTGTGTGTGTGGGTATTATCGGGCCTTGGAAAAGAAGGGGGGGGGGGGGGTCACTGTTTTCCGGCAAAATCATACATCCTGTTGAACCATCTGTGAAATAATGCTGAATCGCCGAGCCAAACAAAAAGCAAGGAGAACGACTAGAAAGCAGGAAGCTGAAGGCAGAAAATATATTCCTTTAAAAAAAATTGCAAATTAATTAATTAATTAATTTTTCCCCGTGTGTATTCTTCAGCCTCATTCACACACACACACACACACACACACACCACACACACACACACAAATTCACCAACTGCACGCCCCCTACTCCCCCATCCACACACACACACACACAAATTCACCAACTGCACGCCCCCTACTCCCCCACCCACACATACGAAGAATGTCATAAAAACTGACTAGTGAGGAATGTTCCTACAAGTCGAAATCCATCTGTCCAAAAGTCTGATTAAAAATATGCCAGATCCGTTAAACGAATATGCACGCAAAACTCAAGTTCAGGAATAAGACTTTTGAGAAGCGCACTGGGGGTAAAACTAGCCTTACCCAAGACTGTCTTTCCTTACCTTAGAAAGAGGGAATGCAGCATGAAAACCTTATGTTATGGCAGGGCAGACAGGCCCTTATCCTTGGCTGGCAGCTGGTCTGTGAAGGAAGCTCCAACAGGCGTGCACTGGGTAGTAAGTGTGGTCAGCATTACGCCGGTCGTCTTTACTTCCCCAGGACAGCCATCATAGTATTCATTTTAGGCTAGGTCGACCTGCGACGCCTCATACCATGATAAAAATCCACGCAGCCAGCAGTGGGTTTTGATCGCCGTACGTTGGAATTACGAGTCCGACTCCCAACGCCTAAGCTACGGACGCCACAAAGGAAATCAGATAAAATATAAAAGCAATGTTTTCCCTTGTGAATTTGAACAACGAAGACACAGACACTAGATTGCACAATATATTCCCAGGCATATTTCGTTGCATCTCGTCAGGCGGATCTCGTCGTTGTTCAAATACAAAATATTCGTGTTCTGCAAAGTAAAAAAAAAAAATGTATTATATAATCCTCGTAGAGGCTGTATTAAAGGAAAATGGGGTGCTTTCTTAAAATCCTACCCCAAACAGGGAAAATCCACAGGTCACAGGACAGTCTAATATTTCATGCGGGTGGGAGGGGGGAGGATAGTAGATAGGCCGATGGGACCTAGGCTGGATGCAGTCGTGGGACCTTGGCTGCACTTTCTCGTGGGACGTAGGTGAGTTATGGTTAGGGCCAGTTCAGATGTTTTGGGCCTAATTAAAAGCATCAGAAAGCAAGGAAACTCAGTCTTACCACCCTCTAAAATATTAAACTGTCGTGTGACGTCATCTGGGGGGTAGGATATTAGGAAAGACCCCAAAACTGTGTTTGTGAACAACTAGACAGGAATTTGTTGAGGTCCATGCAGATCGTGAGGCCCTAAGCTGCATCTTAGTTAGGTTATGCCTAAATCTAGCAGTGGCTGTGGTGCAGACATGATGAGGGATAGAAGAAGAAGTACCAGCTTGTGGGCACAAACCCTCTCCCCCTTACCCGGGTTAAAAGGAAAATGTGTAAGGGGAGCGAAAAAACCGTGTACAGGCTTCACATCATCATCATCATCATCATCATTATCATTATCATCCTCATCATCTTGGCTTTTTTTTTAAAGTAGAAAATGTGCCGGTACTCATCAGAAAGATATAAAAATTGGGTTCTTTATGTTTAGGCGACAACATATAAGAAAACCTTTTTTTGTTTAATGTACAAACACTTTTAACTCTAAACCAGTTTTTTTTTTTTTTTAGCTTTCACATGTTTTAAACTGGAAAGGAAGTTTCTTTCTTTTAGATTAGGGGGCCGCGTTAGCGTAGTCAATAAGAGGCTCGCTTTCAAATCCACCTGCGACTCGCTGTAGCCACGGTCGGTGTTCGAAACCGGGCTGTTCTCGAGGTTCACCCAGCCTCTATGAAATGGGTACCAGAGTTAACATTCTGGGGTAAATGGGGGAACGTCGCTGTAGCTACAGAGTTACGTGCGGACGGCGACACAGGCGGACAATTCATATCAGCTGTCCGTACTGGTGGCAGAGCACTTATGGTTTAGAACCGTGCGCTATGACGCTGATTCAAATCTCCTGACTTTACGTATCCTTTTTTTTCTTTTAGATTAAAAATGTATAACATTTCTCAGATTAATTACATTGTTTTAATTCATTAACAAAACTCATTTTTGGCCTCCATTACGAGTTCACGAATAACAATATTAATAGAAATTGAATAACACACGTTATTGCGTTGTTGCATTCTGATTATTTTACCCTTTACATTCGTGCGACACACCTTCACACTGCAACCGACATACTAATGCTTGTCGCCATACAGTTTTGAAAGCCTTGCCGTACACAATGACTAATTCTAGAAAGACACATCTACAAGCTCTTACAAGATAATTGTC
>CAJHNH020001917.1:414172-416672 GCA_905116865.2 Candidula unifasciata | reverse complement strand
ATCTATCTATCTATCTATCTATCTATCTATCTTCTCTATCTATCTATCTATCTATCTATCTATCTATCTATCTATCTATCTCTTCTATCTATCTATCTATCTATCTATCTATCTATCTATCTATCTATCTATCTATCTATCTATCTATCTATCTATCTATCTATCTATCTATCTATCTATCTATCTATCTATCTATCTATCTATCTATCTATCTATCTATCTATCTATCTATCTATCTATCTATCTATCTATCTATCTATCTATCTATCTATCTATCTATCTATCTATCTATCTATCTATCTATCTATCTATCTATCTATCTATCTATCTATCTATCTATCTATCTATCTATCTATCTATCTATCTATCTATCTATCTATCTATCTATCTATCTATCTATCTATCTATCTATCTATCTATCTATCTATCTATCTATCTATCTATCTATCTATCTATCTATCTATCTATCTATCTATCTATCTATCTATCTATCTATCTATCTATCTATCTATCTATCTATCTATCTATCTCTATCTATCTATCTATCTATCTATCTATCTATCTCTATCTATCTATCTATCTATATCTATCTATCTATCTATCTATCTATCTATCTATCTATCTATCTATCTATCTATCTATCTATCTATCTATCTATCTATCTATCTATCTATCTATCTATCTATCTATCTATCTATCTATCTATCTATCTATCTATCTATCTATCTATCTATCTATCTATCTATCTATCTATCTATCTATCTATCTATCTATCTATCTATCTATCTATCTATCTATCTATCTATCTATCTATCTATCTATCTATCTATCTATCTATCTATCTATCTATCTATCTATCTATCTATCTATCTATCTATCTATCTATCTATCTATCTATCTATCTATCTATCTATCTATCTATCTATCTATCTATCTATCTATCTATCTATCTCTCTATCTATCTATCTATCTATCTATCTATCTATCTATCTATCTATCTATCTATCTATCTATCTATCTATCTATCTATCTATCTATCTATCTATCTATCTATCTATCTATCTATCTATCTATCTATCTATCTATCTATCTATCTATCTATCTATCTATCTATCTATCTATCTATCTATCTATCTATCTATCTATCTATCTATCTATCTATCTATCTATCTATCTATCTATCTATCTATCTATCTATCTATCTATCTATCTATCTATCTATCTATCTATCTATCTATCTATCTATCTATCTATCTATCTATCTATCTATCTATCTATCTATCTATCTATCTATCTATATCTATCTATCTATCTATCTATCTATCTATCTATCTATCTATCTATCTATCTATCTATCTATCTATCTATCTATCTATCTATCTATCTATCTATCTATCTATCTATCTATCTATCTATCTATCTCTATCTATCTATCTATCTATCTATCTATCTATCTATCTATCTATCTATCTATCTATCTATCTATCTATCTATCTATCTATCTATCTATCTATCTATCTATCTATCTATCTATCTATCTATCTATCTATCTATCTATCTATCTATCTATCTATCTATCTATCTATCTATCTATCTATCTATCTATCTATCTATCTATCTATCTATCTATCTATCTATCTATCTATCTATCTATCTATCTATCTATCTATCTATCTATCTATCTATCTATCTATCTATCTATCATCTATCTATCTATCTATCTATCTATCTATCTATCTATCTATCTATCTATCTATCTATCTATCTATCTATCTATCTATCTATCTATCTATCTATCTATCTATCTATCTATCTATCTATCTATCTATCTATCTATCTATCTATCTATCTATCTATCTATCTATCTATCTATCTATCTATCTATCTATCTATCTATCTATCTATCTATCTATCTATCTATCTATCTATCTATCTATCTATCTATCTATCTATCTATCTATCTATCTATCTATCTATCTATCTATCTATCTATCTATCTATCTATCTATCTATCTATCTATCTATCTATCTATCTATCTATATCTATCTATCTATCTATCTATCTATCTATCTATCTATCTATCTATCTATCTATCTATCTATCTATCTATCTATCTATCTATCTCTCTATCTATCTATCTATCTATCTATCTATCTATCTATCTATCTATCTATCTATCTATCTATCTATCTATCTATCTATCTATCTATCTATCTATCTATCTATCTATCTATCTATCTATCTATCTATCTATCTATCTATCTATCTATCTATCTATCTATCTATCTATCTATCTATCTATCTATCTATCTATCTATCTATCTATCTATCTATCTATCTATCTATCTATCTATCTATCTATCTATCTATCTATCTATCTATCTATCTATCTATCTATCTATCTATCTATCTATCTATCTATCTATCTATCTATCTATCTATCTATCTATCTATCTATCTATCTATCTATCTATCTATCTATCTATCTATCTATCTATC
>CAJHNH020001917.1:314172-406672 GCA_905116865.2 Candidula unifasciata | reverse complement strand
TATCTATCTATCTATCTATCTATCTATCTATCTATCTATCTATCTATCTATCTATCTATCTATCTATCTGTCTATCTATCTGTCTGTCTGTCTGTCTGTCTGTCTGTCTGTCTGTCTGTCTGTCTGTCTGTCTGTCGGTCGGTCGGTCGGTCGGTCGGTCGGTCGGTCGGTCGGTCGGTCGGTCGGTCTCGGTCGGTCGGTCGGTCGGTCGGTCGGTCGGTGTCGGTCGGGCGGGTCGGGCGGGCGGTCGGTCGGTCGGTCGGTCGGTCGGTCGGTCTCGGTCGGTCGGTCGGTCGGTCGGTCGGTCGGTCGGTCTGTCTGTCTGTCTGTCTGTCTGTCTGTCTGTCTGTCTATGACTAATTCTAGAATGACACATCTACAAGCTCTTACAAGATAATTGTCACGTTTCATTGATAACTGTATTGGCCTGGTCTACTTTGCTGAAGGTTACGGAGGTGCAGCTCTGTTGTTTGCCTTCTGGGTAGTCTGGCATTTGCGTTTATTCTTCCGAGAAAGAGAATGTCTGTGACATAGATTGCAGCTTCTACTAAGGAAATTTTGTGTTAGACCCAGTTCTTCCATATCTTTGGAGTGTTAATAGCGCTGGCGTGCTAAAATATTTAACACGTGAAAAGGCCACGTTAAAAATAAAATTTGTTCGTTGGTTCGTTCGTTCGTTCTTTCTATGTGGTGGGCTTCCAAAACACGACGATTAATCAAGTACCTGGACCCCGAGCTCCTGCAGGTGCCATATCTTTAACGAGGTGAGGTCACGTGATGATGACTATCCAATCAGTTTGAATAATGTAACAAACACGCCTTATCAAACGACAATTATTAAGAGGTCACGCAAACAGCCCGAATGATATAAAACATGGCGGGAGACAGAGATGGGTAATTTGGATCACAAGCAAAGCAGAAGCGTTGACACAGAGGATACTGTGAGGAGACGAATAGGGGTGGGGAGGGGGGGGGGGGGGGCTCAAAGATCTTACGAATATTTTGGTGGACAGGCTCAAGTAGCACCACACTTGTTTGAATGCTTAATTAAAATGAGAACAACAATAATGTATTGAATGGTAAAACGTTATTGAAATAGCATATATATAAACGAAAGCTTTAAAAGACTCCTTCAACACATTTGGTAAGTTAGGGAGCAGGGTACAGCTTAGCTATCTTTCAAATAGGGGTTGGGAAATGGGGCTAGTACTCCAATGATAAATTATGGAAGGGGAGGGACGTGGGGTAAGTGCTTTAACCGCGAGGCTCCGACGCCCCTGCCGCATTGAAAGGTAATGTGTCATGTAATCACAAACCATTTTTAAGGGGCAAGAAATACGATTGCACAAGTATCTGACGAGTTCGCTCTGGCACCAATGGTCACAAAGTATCACGTTGAAGAAACAGAATGAACACAGAGCATAGAGAAAAACTACGAGAAAGATATAGTAACGTTATCAAGAAGAAACGTAGAGGAAAAAAAATAATACAAGACATAGGAAAGAATACACACATAATTCTTTCATTACCTTTCCTCCTTCAATACTTCGCTAAAGCAACCAGTAGAAGAAGAAGAAAGAAGAAGAAGAAGAAGAAGAAGAAGAAGAAGAAGAAGAAGAAGAAGAAGAAGAAGAAGAAGAAGAAGAAGAAGAAGAAGAAGAAGAAGAAGAAGAAGAAGAAGAAGAAGAACAACAACAACAACAACAACAACAACAACAACAATAAAAACACGAAAAGGTAGAGGAGGAAAAATAACAGCAGCAGACGAAGAAGAAGAAGACGATGATGAAGAAAGGGATAAATAACGCAGCAGCAATAGAAGAAGATGATGATGAAGAAGAAGAAGAAGAAGAAGAAGAAGAAGAAGAAGAAGAAGAAGAAAGAAGAAGAAGAAGAAGAAAGAAGAAGAAGAAGAAGAGGAAGAAGATAATGATAAAGAAAAAAAAACAATAACAATAAGGACACGAATAGTTAGAGGAGGAGAAGTAGCAGCAGAAGAAAAATAAGACGATGATGAAGAAAAGGGGTAGATGAGGAAGTGCAGCAGCAGCAAAAAGAAGAAGAAGAAGACGATGATAAAGTAAAGGTGTAGAGGAGGAAGAGCAGCAGCAGCAGCAAATGAAGAAGAAGAAGAAGAAGAAGAAGAAGAAGAAGAAGAAGAAGAAGAAGAAGAAGAAGAAGAAGAAGAAGAAGAAGAAGAAGAAGAAGAAGAAGAAGAAGAAGAAGAAGAAGAAGAAGAAGAAGAAGAAGAAGAAGAAGAAGAAGAAGAAGAAGAAGAAGAAGAAGAAGAAGAAGAAGAAGAAGAAGAAGAAGAAGAAGAAGAAGAAGAAGAAGAAGAAGAAGAAGAAGAAGAAGAAGAAGAAGAAGAAGAAGAAGAAGAAGAAGAAGAAGAAGAAGAAGAAGAAGAAGAAGAAGAAGAAGAAGAAGAAGAAGAAAAAGAAGAAAAAGAAGAAGAAGAAGAAGAAATGGGAGGAGAGGGAGGAGAAGAAGAATAGATAGAAGGAAAAAAAGAAGAAAAAAAGAGTCGCATCAGAAGCATTTGTAGAACAATACAACAACAACAACAAAAAGCCTCTGTCTGTATAAACATATTTCCGTGATACGCGATCGACTATTCCCTTAAAACAGTTTCCCTCATTCAATCAAACGGAATCTAAGCCAGGAGTGATAGCGCTACAGATGCATAATATCAGGTGGCTGTTGACAATACTCTCTGTTTTACGTTAGATCTTGTGGGAAATCAATATTCACCCTCACGGAAACCACAGCCCCAGGGACTGTAAGCAAGAATAACCATTCACACGCACACGCACACACACCCCACACACGCATATATATAAATATATATAAAAATATATAAATATATATATATATATATATATATATATATATATATATATATATATATATATATATATATATATATATATATATATATATATATATATATATATATATATATATATATATATATATATATATATATATATATATATATATATATATGCCCGCGGATCGGAAGGTCATGAGTTCGAGTCCTGATGGCACCAGACATTTTTCAGATATGACATTGGCTCTCAGGTCGACCCAGCCGTCAATGGGTACCAGGTGCAGCCATGAGAAGTAAAGACGGCCGGCTTGATGCTGACCACATTAACCACCAAGTGCCGATTGGTCTATAAATATAGGTCTAGCCCTATATGCCCAATACGCCTAGAGACGTTAAACATTGTACTTTACTGATGCTTTGGTGATGCACAGAGTAAGGGATTCTTCTTCATTGTTCACCAGATATAATCTCTGGTAGAATGTTCTGACTGTTCGTCTGTTTGGACTGGCTTTGTGCCAGGACCTCAGCTGTGCATGTACATCCGTTTTACTCTCTTGTTCCTGTGCAGTTTGTTGTTTCTTGCCCCTCGGTCATATGCACTGCGACTTCAAAGGAAGCCCTAGTTTGTCGACTCCTACGACATGCTTGTCGGGGAGGCAGCGTTTTTCCCCAGAATAGGGTCCTGGAACCAAAACGGTGAGAGTGAGGAATTTATTACAATCTCTTATATATCTGGGAGTGATGCAGCTAGTGCTTATAAATAACAACTATGGAATACGGACAGAATCAATCTCAAACCACTGAAAACGGTTACAAAACTTTAAATTTCTCAAGCTTTAAGTCGAACAACATACACAGCAACAAGCATATTGTAATGTTTTCTTTCGATTCTCGCACTGATGTTTTCACTGGCAAGGATGTTAACCAGTATCTTTCCTCTCACGACTTGATGAAAGAACATTTAAACAAAGGCAAGAACCCGTATAAAGCCAGTGTTAAATAATGCATATAGTTTTAGATTCACATGTTTTTAGACCAGTGGGTTCTCGATAGGTGGGGTGATCAACATCTTGCCGGCCAACTTTACCTTCCTGCATATTGCCTGATACCCATTTTTAGTTAAGGTCCAGCTGGGAGCCAAGGTCAGTGATGAAAAAGTAAATACGCCCCATTGCAGATTCGAACACAAGCCGGCTGGACCAGCAGGCCAGAGACTAGTCATTAAACAACGGCGATGAAAGAACAAAGTTGCCTGCAGTGTTTTGCCTTTGGCTTTTTTATCGCCGTCAATGTTTGTTAATAACCCTGGCTGTGCAGGGTATTTACAATATATTTAAAATAATATTATTAATAATAATTAAGTATCGTTTACAGGGCGTGGCAGAACCAACCCCAGCAGTTTTTGACTGTGATTTTACTAGGCAGTTTTATGTTTAATAGTTAGCCATTGGTTTCTGAGAGCATGCCACATCTCATAGTTAAAAATAGCGCAAGGCCTACTCTAAAATCGCAGGAATCGAACCCGGTACCTTGGAATGATAAAGCGCATTCGGAACACCTAAGCCACAAATGCCGACATTCACATTATGCAAGCTACAAATTATGTCCGCCAAGCGCTATCTAATTTCTCAGATCCAGTTCCAAGTTACTAAGATGTCAACGATGCCAGGACACTGCTATGCATACGAGGATGAATTTCTTGGCAGGACAAGATTAAAAAACATTGTGACATTAGGAAAAAAGCAGATGTTTAGTAAAAAGGACCCTTTTCCACGTCTTCAGGCGTACTAGGCATATAGGATTAGACCTATATTTTATATACCAGTCGGCTCTCGGTGGGTAATGTGGTCAGCATCAGGCTGGTGACCTTTACTTTCTGTGACTCCACCTGGTACCCATTTGCTAGGTGGACCTGAAAGCCAAGGTCATTTTCTTTTTTTAAAAAAGTAAGTTAACAGGCGATTGTCTGAGAAAAAGTAGGTTAATAGCTGAGTGTCTGAGAAAAAGTAGGTAAATAGTTGATTGTCTGAGAAAAAGTAGGTAAATAGTTGAGTGTCTGAGAAAAAGTAGGTAAATAGTTGAGTGTCTGAGAAAAAGTAGGTAAATAGTTGAGTGTCTGAGAAAAAGTAGGTAAATAGTTGAGTGTCTGAGAAAAAGTAGGTAAATAGTTGATTGTCTGAGAAAAAGTAGGTAAATAGTTGAGTGTCTGAAAAAAAGTAGGTAAACAGTTGAGTGTCTGAGAAAAAGTAGGTTAATAGTTGAGTGTCTGAGAAAAAGTAGGTTAATAGCTGAGTGTCTGAGAAAAAGCGTGTATGGCAACAATCTAAACTAAGCCCATCAGATAAGCATAAATTGTAACTCCAAGTATATGGCCTTATTATAATCTATATAATGGAAAATGTAGGTGTTCGAGGCAATGAGCGTGCAGATTTTCAAGCAGGCACTGCGGTTGCCATGGCTGGTCACGCACTGGGCAGAAGCAATGTCATCAATGCGATGCGTAGCACTTACCGCGATGACGAATACGGCAAAGGACATAACTCTGTATCCTTGTCTTGATTGGTAGACATATTCGTGCAACCAAGAGCTGCCAGAAATGAAAATGTACCAAAGGGAACAAGAGGTTGATTAGTTAACATAGAATAGGCGTCATCGGTTGTTTGACGCTTGTGACGCTTTTGAGGAGGAGAACGGAGTACTTATGAATCTGTCCGGAGTGCTTTGATAATAATCATCACTAGTTGGTAATCACTTTAGGAATAATGGTCCTGAAATCCAGAGCTATAAACGTGGAAGACTTCAACACACAAGCGGAGCTTTCTAGTCAAACCCGACATCGTATACATTATAACTTGCTTGTGTTGCCCATCAAGATGACAATGACCACTCTTTTTCATCAAATATGAGTACGAAGACGACTGATGAGGCCGTTGCGGGCCCGAAAAGTTCTTGGACAGTGAAGACAGGGAATGAATGTTGTGCCAGGGAGGGAATCTCCTGCAGTCGCCTTTCTGTCCATCCTTTTCTTAATCAGTCTTGCTGTTCTGTTTGCTTCACATGTAGCCGAGCCCTTGTGTAGAGGCTGCACGCCATGCATTTCGGTCTTGAGAGGCAGCCTCCCAATTGGTGTCATTCATCCCAAATGCTTTGAGTGAAGACTTCAAGGTGTCCTTAAAGCGTTTCTTTTGCCACATTATAGCTTAGTGTTCATCAATCAACCTTTTACCCTCCGCGGCAAGCCAAAACAGGGAAAATTATTTTTTTCGGTCTGTTGTGCTAACCAAATGCATAAACAAAAACAAATGTGGTTTAACAAATGCAGTTTAATTGTTGGATCCAGTGTGAAAAAAGTTATACTTTTCAGCAGAGGTTTGTGATTCTCACAACTGAGATGGTTGGTAATCATTTAGACCTGCAATCTTAGAAAAAAGAAAAATAAGCTACCGCACGGTTACATGATTAGCAGACGTGGCGACCCACCCGGCCTTTCTCACGGACTACCAGTGGTCCGCGACCCATCAGTTGAAGAACACCTTTATAATCTATAACTTGTAATTCTTCTTTACCTGTAATATCTCTGTTTATTGTGTCAGTGCACAATTTCTCAGTCTCTCAGGATTACAGACTCGATAGAGAGATAGAAAGCGGAATACAGAATACAAAAGGCACATGCTGTCACCTATCAGTTAACCCCACTGCTTATATGCACCAATGTCTCCCTTCCAGCAAAACTGCAAATAATCATTAGCATCTTTATCCCTTTTTTATGTTATCAGTGCCAAACATGGACAATAAATAGGGCACTGGAACAGAAAATAACTACACGTGAAATATGCTTTGTTCGCAAAGTCACTAATAACACAAGAAGAGCCCGGGTTACGACTACCAGCATTAGAGAGAAAGTCGGAATAAGACCATGTCTGGATTATGTTGACAGACAAAGAATGAAATAGTTCGGCCATCTAGTGAGAATGCAGCCAGACCAAACTGCATATGAGACTTTTTACAGTAGAACATCTGGGAAGAAAGCGAGAAGAAGACCAAGAAAGAGATGGATAAATGGTGTAGCAGAAACCTGCAAAAAGATTAATAAATCCGACACCCAAGTCACCAGAGAAGGACAAAGCAAATACAGAAAACCACTACACAGGGCTACAGCCTGGTATCAATGAGACAACAAAACCACTACACAGGACTACAGCCTGGTATCAATGAGACGACAAAACCACTACACAGGGCTACAGCCTGGTATCAATGAGACGACAAAACCACTACACAGGACTACAGCCTGGTATCAATGAGACGACAAAACCACTACACAGGACTACAGCCTGGTATCAATGAGACGACAAACCCACTACACAGGACTACAGCCTGGTATCAATGAGACGACAAAACCACTACACAGGACTACAGCCTGGTATCAATGAGACGACAAAACCACTACACAGGACTACAGCCTGGTATCAATGAGACGACAAAACCACTACACAGGACTACAGCCTGGTATCAATGAGACGACAAAACCACTACACAGGACTACAGCCTGGTATCAATGAGACGACAAAACCACTACACAGGACTACAGCCTGGTATCAATGAGACGACAAAACCACTACACAGGGCTACAGCCTGGTATCAATGAGACGACAAAACCACTACACAGGACTACAGCCTGGTATCAATGAGACGACAAAACCACTACACAGGACTACAGCCTGGTATCAATGAGACGACAAAACCACTACACAGGACTACAGCCTGGTATCATGAGACGACAAAACCACTACACAGGACTACAGCCTGGTATAAATGAGACGACAAAACCACTACACAGGACTACAGCCTGGTATCAATGAGACGACAAAACCACTACACAGGACTACAGCCTGGTATCAATGAGACGACAAAACCACTACACAGGACTACAGCCTGGTATCAATGAGACGACAAAACCATTACACAGGACTACAGCCTGGTATCAATGAGACGACAAAACCACTACACAGGACTACAGCCTGGTATCAATGAGACGACAAAACCACTACACAGGACTACAGCCTGGTATCAATGAGACGACAAAACCACTACACAGGACTACAGCCTGGTATCAATGAGACGACAAAACCACTACACAGGACTACAGCCTGGTATCAATGAGACGACAAAACCACTACACAGGACTACAGCCTGGTATCAATGAGACGACAAAACCACTACACGGGACTACAGCCTGGTATCAATGAGACGACAAAAGAAGAAGGCAGACTACACACAAGAGCACGTGACACCTGCGAGAAATGGGATATGAAAGTCAACATATATAAGACAGAAACTTTGAAGAACGCTAAACGTCTTCTTTTTCTTAAATTAAATACCGCTTGGCGATGGTAGTCCACAACCTTCTGTCTCGTATGCTTTCAATTAGCTCTGACACAGATGATCCTTTATGCCACAATATTAAAGTGTCCAGCATGCTCTCTCTCTCTCTCTCTCTCTCTCTCTCTCTCTCTCTCTCTCTCTCTCTCTCTCTCTCTGTCGCCTTCTGCCTCTCTTCCCGTCCAGCTTTCTCACTGTCACGATGTACTCCAGTTTTCTCCTACTCATGAGATAACCAAAGAATGTAGAATGTCTCCTTTTGATGTGAGCAAACGGTTCTCTTGGTGAGTCAGTTTTTTTCAAGTCATCTTCATTGCTCTTTTTTTTCCCTTGTCCAGTGTATTCTCATCATTCGTCTATAAAACCACATCTCCGCAGCTTCCAGATAATTTTTCACTACTCGACCAACTGTCGATGATTTACTTCGGTATATCGGGATAACATTTATAAAACTTTTAAGAATTATCTTTAACTTTACAGTAGGCAAAGACAGATTGCTATAGGATATTCTTACTTTTGTCGGATGCTGCCGTTGCTTGAGCGATTCTACATTTAACTTGTTTAATACATCTTTCATCTGATGTTTTTAGGGTACCCGAGCACTTAAACATTAAAAATTACTCGAGGATTGTCCCACTTACTTTGATGTTGCACTTCAGAGGGTCCATTGCCTTTGTAGTTACCATCACTTCTGTTTTTTTAACGTCTTCGTTCAACTAAAATGTATACTCACAACTCAAAGATCACATTAAGTAGTACAGAAGATGGATACCGTGACAAGGAGATGAAATGATTATAATGTCAGAAGATCAGTGTATTTCGTTTTTAGCTCTTTCCACTACACAGACATTTCAAAAAGACATGGAAAACAAAAGACGATCAATGGCGTATGTATTTCAACTCTATTTTACTGTCACAAGAAAGTTTTGTCACGTGTCTACATTAGAGTCACCCGTAGTAATATAAGACACCATGAAATGTTATAATGTTGTGATAGTGGCTCGCATTAGCCTAGGCGGTCCTCCGCAGCTCTAAAAACCATCCAACACCACTCGAGGGATGAGGTAACTGAAGTACTTGGCACCACAGAATTTCCACAGATATTCCTCGGCATAACTTGACCAAACGTCCTCACCACTAGCTTGCCCCCAAACTGGATAGGGTCACAATTACAGCCAAAACACAGTTCACAAGAAATATGATTCAATAACAATACATACACTCAACCAACTAATTGAAATTAATTATAAAACATAAGACACTACCAAAGTTACTTTTAAGATAGCACTGCATTACGTAATAATTTCATGCAAATATTGGAAATCTCATTGGACTGCTTAAGATGAATGAAACACAAAAGAGTAGGACACACAAAAAATGTCTCAAATAGTCCAGAATGACCGTCAGAATTCTCTAGTCTTTAAATCATCACTGCTAGTGATGTGATAGGGTAAAGGTAAGCTTGGGCACTTGGTGTTTAGATGGCTGTACCATTAGTTTGCCAACGATTTACTCATCTGGAATTGGAGAACATTAGTACAATGTCAGACTGTAGTCAATGTAGATATACTTAATTAAGTATACCCAGACTGGGTTTTGACGACACCATTGAAAGTTCACAGGGTATGGCATGGTGTAGGCAGCAGCTCGAGGCAGTCAGATGTGGTCACCTAGGCGTAGAAACACTAGATGCTGCTGATGTGACAACAGGTGTCCTCTAGTTAGAGTGACCCTTCATGTCACTTCCCAAGGTGTTGCTTAGGTGACCGGATGGTATTTCAAGACTATAATTCTTACTACCAGGGGGAAAGAAGAAGAAGAAGAAAAAGATGAAGACAAAGAAGAAGAAGAAGAAGAAGAAGAAGAAGAAGAAGAAGAAGAAGAAGAAGAAGAAGAAGAAGAAGAAGAAGAAGAAGAAAAAGAAGAAGAAAAAAGAAGAAGAAGAAGAAGAAGAAGAAGAAGAAGAAGAAGAAGAAGAAGAAGAAGAAGAAGAAGAAGAAGAAGAAGAAGAAAAAGAAGCTCGAGAAAGAGGAGGAATATAAGTAAAAACAAAAGGGAAGGAGAAGAAGAAGAATTAGAAGAGAAAAACGGAAGGAAGGAATGAAAAAGAGGAAGGGGAGAAGGAGAAAAATAAGAATAAGATGATGGAGACGGAATATGGTGATGGCTAGGAGGACGAAGAGAAGGTGGGAGATGAGAAAAAGAAGAAGAAGAAGACGTGAAGGTCGTGGGTTAGTTTCACGGTTACGCTGAACAGTTCAAGAGGGAAACTTTTTAGTAACATTCTTGGAGTTCGTCACCATAGCTACGGAGTTCGTGCTTTGTGCGACTTTCTCAGCAGACAGCTAGGCCCTTTGCAGAAAGATAGTGAGACAATTTAACACCCCGCGCAGTTAAGTTGATGTATACTTTTAATTTCAGCATTAAATAATGTATTATATCTTTAGGCTTGTACATCATATAATCCTTAAACTTAATGGCAGCAGCCATACTATACGTTAGTCAACAAACTACATCATACTTTTGTGTTTCACGGGAAAGGAAAGGGAAACGGGGATGACCAAGAGAAACCCTACGTAGAACCATCATCAGGAAAGGCTCAACTATGGGCTTAATGAACATCGAAGATAAAAAAACAGGTGGCAACAAACTACCAGACATAGATCTATGACCTCTGCCCTATGCGCCTCCCAAGGCCCAAGAGGAAAGACTAACCATATGTTTAACAGTTCCAGCGACACGGTGTTTGGTGGTTGTGCACATGCGCTCATGTCAAAGAAATGACGCCACATTCAAGGTATGGGGAGCACTCCCTTTACGTGCAAAATAAAACAAGAAAAATAGATTTCGTGGCTATCCTCCAAATAACGGCCGCGTATTATGGCGGCCAAAAACAGGGTAAATTGCGGACTTTTTGACCGCCATAATATATGGCCGTTATTCGGAGGATAGCCCATTTAGTTTTTAAATGACATGCATCAAGCTCGAACTATAACAATTTAGGCTACTGGTAATTTAAAATGTTGCTTGCTTAGGATTTTATTAAGCCCATTTATATGTACATTGCTTGCTTTGTTTGTTTCGTTTTACACAATATTAAAAAACAATGACTAGCATATCTCTAAAGCAGCACCCCCATTGATGCTAGTTAGAAGCCGCCACTACACCTGAGCATTTTCATGTTGTTGTCTCTCCCTAACACACTCCCCAACACTCTCCCCAACACCTTCCCCAACACTCCCGCCAACACTCTCCCCAACACTCTCCCTAACACTCTCCCCAACACTCTCCCCAACACCTTCCCCAACACTCCCGCCAACACTCTCCCCAACACTCTCCCCAACACTCTCCCTAACACTCTCCCTAACACACTCCCCAACACTCTCCCTAACACTCTCCCTAACACTCTCCCCAACACTCTCCCTAACACTCTCCCTAACACGCTCCCCAACACTCTCCCTAACACTCTCCCCAACACTCTCCCTAACACTCTCCCCAACACTCTCCCCAACACTCTCCCCAACACTCTCCCACAATCTCTCCAACACTCTCCCCAACACTCTCCCCAACACTCTCCCCAACACTCTCCCCAACACTCTCCCACAATCTCTCCAACACTCTCCCCAACACTCTCCCCAACACTCTCCCACAATCTCTCCAACACTCTCCCCAACACTCTCCCCAACACTCCCGCCAACACTCTCCCCAACACTCTCCCCAACACTCTCCCCAACACTCTCCCCAACACTCTCCATAACACTCTCCCCAACACTCTCCCCAACACTCTCCCCAACACTCTCCCCAACACTCTCCCCAACACTCTCCCCAACACTCTCCCCAACACTCCCCCCAACACTCTCCCCAACACTCTCCCCAACACTCTCCCCAACACTCTCCCCACACACTCTCCCCAACACTCTCCCCAACACTCTCCAATAACACTCCACTCCCCAACACTCTCCCCAACACTCGTCCACAACACTCTCCCTCAACACTCTCCCCTAACACTCTCCCAACACTCTCCCTAACACTCCCCCTAACACTCTCCCCAACACTCTCCACAATCTCTACACTCTCCCCAACACTCTCCCCAACACTCTCCCTAACACTCTCCCCAACACTCTCCCCAACACTCTCCCACAATCTCTCCAACACTCTCCCCAACACTCTCCCAAACACTCTCCCTAACACTCTCCCCCAACACTCTCACCCACCACTCTCTCCCAACACTCTCCCCAACACTCTCCCCAAATCTCTCCCCCAACACTCTCCCACAATCTCTCCAACACTCTCCCCAACACTCTCCCTAACACTCTCCCTAACACTCTCCCCAACACTCTCCCACAATCTCCCCAACACTCTCCCCAACACTCTCCCTAACACTCTCCCTAACACTCTCCCTAACACTCTCCCCAACACTCTCCCACAATCTCTCCAACACTCTCAAGCACCAACACTCCAACACTCTCCCCGAACACTCCCCAACACTCTCCCCAACACTCTCCCCAACACTCTCCCTAACACTCTCCCCAACACTCTCCCCAACACTCTCCCACAATCTCTCCAACACTCTCCCACAATCTCTCCAACACTCTCCCCAACACTCTCCCCAACACTCTCCCTAACACTCTCCCCAACACTCTCCCCAACACTCTCCCCAACACTCTCCCCAACACTTTCCCCAACACTCTCCCCAATACTCTCTCCAACACTCTCCCTAACACTCTCCCCAATACTCTCTCCAACACTCTCCCTAACACTCTCCCCAACACTCTCCCCAACACTCTCCCCAACACTCTCCTTAACACTCTCCCCAACACTCTCTCCAACACTCTCCCTAACACTCTCCCCAACACTCTCCCCAACACTCTCTCCAACACTCTCCCCAACACTCTCTCCAACACTCTCCTTAACACTCTCCCCAAAACTCTCTCCAACACTCTCCCTAACACTCTCCCCAAAACACTCTCCTCTCAACTCTCCAAACACTCTCCCAACACTCTCCCCAACACTCTCCTTAACACTCTCCCCAACACTCGCTCCCAACACTCTCCCCAAAACTCTCCCCAACACTCCCCCAACACTCTCTCCAACACTCTCCCCAACACTCTCCCAACACTCTCCCCAACACTCTCCCCAACACTCTCCCCAACACTCTCCCCAACACTCTCACCAACACTCTCCCCAACACTCTCCCCAACACTCTCCCCAACACTCTTCCCAACACTCTCCCCAACACTCTCCCCAACACTCTCCTCAACACTCTCCCCAACACTCTCCCCAACACTTCCCCAACACTCTCCCCAACACTCTCCCCAACACTCTCCCCAACACTCTCCCCAACACTCTCCCCAACACTCTCCCTAACACTCTCCCCAACACTCTCCCCAACACTCTCCCCAACAGTCTCCCCAACACTCTCCCCAACACTCTCCCCAACACTCTCTCCCAACACTCTCCTAACTCTCCCCAACACTCTCCCCAACCCTCTCCTCCTCCTAACACTCTCCCCAACACTCTCCCTAACACTCTCCCAACACTCCTCCCCCAACACTCTCCCCAACACTCTCCCTAACACTCTCCCACCACTCTCCCTAACACTCTCCCCAACACTCTCCCCAACACTCTCCCCAACACTCTCCCCAACACTCTCCCCAACACTCTCCCTAACACTTCCCTAACACCCCCTAACACTCTCCCCAACACTCTCCCTAACACTCTCCCCAACACTCTCCCCAACACTCTCCCCAACACTCTTCCCAACACTCTCCCCAACACTCTATCCCAACAACTCTCCCCAACACTCTCCCAAAACACTCTCCCCAACACTCTCCCAACACTCCTCCCAACACTCTCCCCAACACTCTCCCCCAACACTCTCCCTAACACACTCTCCCTAACACTCTCCCAACACTCTCCCTAACACTCTCCCTAACACTCTCCCCAACACTCTCCAACACACTCTCCTCCCCAACACTCTCCCCAACACTCTCCCCAACACTCCACTCTCCCAAACACTCTTCCCCAACACTCTCACCCCAACACTCTCCCAACACTCTCCCCAACACTCTTCCAACACTCTTCCCAACACTCTCCCCAACACTCTTCCCAACCTCTCCCAAACACTCTCCCCAAACTCTTCCCAACACTCTCCCAACACTCTTCCCAACACTCTTCCCAACACTCTCCCCCAACACTCTCCCCCACTCTCCCACCTCTCCCAACACTCTCCCCAACCACTCTCCCAACACTCTCCCCAACACTCTCCCCACACTCTCCCCAACACTCTTCCCAACCTCTCCCCAACACTCTCCCCAACACTCTCCCCAACACTCTCCCCAACACTCTCCCCAAACACTCTCCCCAACACACTCTTCCCAACACTCTCCCCAAACACTCTCCCCACCACTCTCCCCAACACTCTCCCCAACACTCTCCCCAACACTCTCCCAAACACTCTCCCCAACACTCTCCCCAACACTCTCCCCAACACTCTCCCCAACACTCTCCCCAACACTCTCCCCAACTCCTCCCACACACGCCCCTCCCCAACACTCTCTCCCAACACTCGTCCCCAACACTCTTCCCAACACTCTCCCTCAACACTTCTCCCAACACTCTCCCCAACACTCTCCCCAACACCTCTCCCAACACTCTTCCCAACACTCTCCCCAACACTCTCCCCAACACTCGTCCCAACACTCTCCCCAACAATCTCCCCAACACTCTTCCCAACACTCTCCCCAACACTTCCAACACTCTCCCCAACACTCTCCCAACACTCTCCCCAACACTCTTCCCAACACCTCCCCAACACTCTCCCCAACACTCTCCCCAACACTCTCCCCAACACTCTCCCTAACACTCTCCCTAACACTCTCACCAACACTCTCCCTAACACTCTCCCTAACACTCTCCCCAACACTCTCCCTAAACACTCTCCCCAACACTCTCCCCAACACTCTCCCCAACACTCTTCCCAACACTCTCCCCAACACTCTCCCCAACACTCTCCCCAACACTCTCCCCGACACTCTCCCCAACACTCTCCCCAACACTCTCCCCAACACTCTCCCCAACACTCTCCCCAACACTCTCCCCAACACTCTCCCCAACACTCTCCCCAACACTCTCCCCGACACTCTCACCAACACTCTCCCCAACACTCTCACCAACACTAGAACCATGACACTGTTTGATTTCCTCGTTAAAAGATCGAATTTCTCAATTTGCAGCAATATAGTATGACAAAAACTGCCATTCACAAGTATTGATTGACATTCGGAGTATACAATGAAGACATGCAGACTACTGAAGATTATCCGGCAGAGGCAGTGTCATGATGGCTAGACGCTCGTCTGCTGGCCTGAAAGTTTTGGGGTCGAGTCCTGCTTGAGACGGATTCCTAACCCCCTTTCTAGAATAGCTCCCAGATCGAACCAGACTAAACTGGTTACTACATGATGTCATGGGAAGTAAAGGCGGCCAGTGTCTTGGTGAAGAAACTGAAAATGTCACAAACTGTGAATATCTAGGCTCTATAATAAATAGCAGTGAGGCTGTTAGACAGAAATCAAAAGGGGGAGAGTCATAACAATGCAACGATTAATCAGCATAAAAAGTCCATGGTTAAAGGAAATCAAAATTAACACTTTGAAAGCATGTATTTTCCCTTTAGCAACATACGGATGTGAGTCATGGACTATCTCCCAGTTCTCAAGAAAGAAAATAGGGGCTTTTGAGCTGAAAAGAGGAAAACTGGAGAACATCGGGACAGTAGGAAAGTTTGAGGGTAGGAGAGGCAGTGGAAGATAGAGAGAACAGATGCTGGACAGTTTGACATCATGGCATGGAAGATTATCTGTGTCAGAGTTGATTGAAAGTACACGAGACAGATTGTGGATATACATGACTATCAACGCCACACGGCATGGGCTTTCAGAAGAAGAGCTGAAATGCTATATAAAGATTTTCAGAACACAAAAAGAGAAGAAATACTGAAATTATAAAGATCGGAACATCAAGAAAGATCGCCTAATAAACAGTATCTTGTCTCTGAAGCTGAAATATTTTGGTCATATCAAGCGCCATTGCGGATTTGAAAACAATAATAGCAGAAGGCATGTGACCAGGAAAAAGGTTCAGGGGCCGACCAACACGAAGAGGGTTACATGATATAAGTGCCACCTTGAATATGA
Source organism: Candidula unifasciata (assembly GCA_905116865.2). NCBI lineage: Eukaryota > Metazoa > Mollusca > Gastropoda > Stylommatophora > Geomitridae > Candidula > Candidula unifasciata. Next base: position 390,265 of record CAJHNH020001917.1, on the reverse strand, counting down.
AAGTACACAAGGCGAGAGACCGAGTTTCTTTCAGGCAGACCGTTATAAGAGCGACGTTTTGCAAAGGACCTACTTCATTATGATGACTGGTGTGATGCTGACCGCACCATCCACCATTGGTTCATAAAACGATGAAACTGTCATCATATACCCGATGGAATCCTTTACTTAGTTTCAAGGCTTTTGTTCTGAGAGTACGCAGTACAGGCACCTTTTACGCGTCATCTTTGTTTGAGCACTACTGTAACAGACACTCTGTCTTGAGTACCGGTACTTTTTATCAGACATTTTGAGTACCGGTACTTTTTATCAGACATGTTGAGTACCGGTACTTTTTATCAGACATGTTGAGTACCGGCACCTTTCTTACCAGAAACAAAATCCGTGCTTGTTTCCCTACAATAAACAGTAAAAGTAAAAGACGCTTGACCACGACTTCAGGCGTATTGGGCATATAGGGCTTCACCTATGTTTTAAAGACTAATTGGCACTTGGTGGGTGATGTTACCAATAAGGCTGCCTTTGCTTCGCAGGTCAGCTCTATGGCTAAGTCGATACGAACGCTTCGTATTGCCGGGATGCTGGGTTCGATCCCAGCTGCGGGCCATGCGTCTTGCTTTAATTTCAACAGTGGTATCAAGAAAGCCGACCGTCCAGAAGCCATGGCAAACTACTGGACGTAAATTTGCCTAGAAAAACCACACAAAAGCCAGGGGCTGTTGGGGTTGGTTCTGCAACGTCCTGTAAAGGATACGCAACTAACCTTACTTCGCAGGACTATTCCTGGTACCCATTCACAGCTGGGTCAGCTTGGTAGTCAAGTAATTTTTTTTATAGTCCTGACTCCGTCAAGACTCGAACCCACGACCTTCCGATCCACAGGCGAGCGTCTAACCGTTACAACACTGGGGCTTTACAATAAAAAAAAAAAAAAATAACAAATTCACCAACAGCATATTACACAGTAATTAAATCATACTTTCTGTAGTTGGCACATTAGTTTGTTGCGTATTCTTTACATTTACAGGACGTTGCAGAAACAACCCCAGCATTTTTTTTTTCTTTTTTTGGCTGTTGTGTTTTTTCTAGTCAAATTTTACGTTAAGTAGTTTGCCATTGCTTCTTGAACGGTCAGCTCTCAGTACCACTGCCGAAATCAACGCAAAACTAACCGACCGCAGCTGGAATAGAACCCAGCACCCCGGCATTACGAAGCGCGTTCGCAACGCCACAGACGCCAGCAGTACCCACATTACGTACTTTAAAATATCAATTTTACGTTGTGTATTATTGGGTAGCATCTGTTAGCGCCAAACAACAGACACTGGTTACTGTAATCAGCTATTCTTAAATCATGATTGGAGTTGCCAGGAGCACGGTTTTGTCTGTCAAATTCGTATAATTATCCCTTAGCGCGAATATTAGTTTTATTTTTAAACCTGCCTTCCGGCTCTTTCCGGAGTTCGATGGTTTCAGATTTCCATTCAAAACAGATTGCCGGATGGTAGATTATGTCCCAAGTGTTGTACATCTATTCCGGTAATAAAAACAGATCTTCCTAACGCTCTCGGCGTTATTTTTATAGCGTGGGTTATAAATAAAGTAACGAATTCGAACTATTAGACTACATGCGGTTGTGCGGAGTATAGGTGGGTATAGATCAGTTGCGTATCCTTTACTGGACGTTGCAGAACCAACCCAAACAGCCCCTGGCTGTTGTGTGGTTTTTTTTTAAGGACAAATTTACGTCCAGTAGATTAAAGTGGGAATAAGCACCATAAACGGCATCATCATCATCAGGTGCTTTGCCGACTGGCGTGGGCGATCATGCCTCTCCATAATCCACGATCTCCTGCAGCATGTATCAGTTCGTGTGCCGACACACCTGCATGTCATGCATCAAGACTGTCAAGAATCTTCTCTCGTTGTCTTCCTCTATCTCTCTTTCCACAGATCTTTCCAGTGGTCACAACATGTCCTAGCATAAACCGAATACATGAAAAAATGGGGCGAGACAAAGTTTGGTTGATAAAAATAACGTGACATGATATAAAAGTAAGTAAAGGAGCCCTTTTCCGCGCCTTTGGGCGTACTGGGTATAGAGGGCTAGACATATTTTATAGAGCTTCGGCTCGTAATTCCAACGTACCGCGATCGAAACCCACTGCAGGCTGCGTAGATTTTTATCTTGGTATAGGGCATCGCAGTTAGACCCAGCCTAAAATGGGTACCAGGATGGCTGTCCTGGGAAAGTAAAGACGGCCGGCGTAACGATAACCACATTACCCACCTAGTGCTGATTGACCTGTAAAAATGTGGGACTCTCTTCTCGTAAGCCTGATGCGAATAAGGCGTAAAAAGGTATCTTTTACTATATTTTATAGACTAAAGAGCACTTGGTGGGTAATGTGGTCAGCATCACGCCGGCCGCGTTTACTCCCATGACTAAACCTGGTACCCACTCAAGGCTGGGTCGACCTGGGAGCCAAAGTCATTTTTGACAAAGCCCTGTTCCGTCAGGACCCGAACCCACGACCTTCGGATCCGCAGGCAAACATGTAACCGCTACACCACGGCTGACCGCTACACCACGGCGATTGTGACATGATATACCGAAAATTGAATGCTATTATTTGAAATTTTCAAGGTATTTTGTGTATGTGTGTGTGTGTCTTTTACTGAAATAATTTTACTTTCAACATTAACAAAAGAATGTTGAATAGAAATTGAAGCAGTAGCAGCAACATTCGTAGTAGATAGGGCACCAGTTGGTTGGTAGTCTGTTTTCAATAAATAATAAAGGGTAGAACGAGATGTGAAAGAAACAAACGAAGTCATTATATTTGCATTGTTGTATAATAGTAAGAACGGTGAAAGATTGTGATTTACGCAGTGGTGGTAGTCGTAGCAGTTGATGTTCTTGTAGGATTCAGAATAGTGTAATAGTAGCAGCAGGAATGATAATAGCAGCAGGAGTAGTAATACTAGCAACAGCAACAGCAATAGCAGCAACAGTACCAGTAGTAGTAACAGTATTAGTTTCAATAGTAGTAGCAGTAGTAGTAGTAGTAGTAGTAGCAGCAGCAACAGTACTAATTGTAGCCGTCGTAGTACTAGTAAGTAATAGAAGTAGAAAGCATTAGTAGTGGTGGTTGTGGAGGTAGTGGTTGTGGTGATGGTGGTGGTGGTGGTGGAAGTAGTAGTAGTAGTAGTAGTAGTAGTAGTAGTAGTAGTAGTAGTAGTAGTAGTAGTAGTAGTAGTAGTAGTAGTAGTAGTAGCTGCAGCAGCAGCAGCAGTAGTAGTAGTAGTAGTAGTAGTAGTAGTAGTAGTAGTAGTAGTAGTAGTAGTAGTAGTAGTAGCAGTAGTAGTAGTAGTAGTAGTAGAAGTGGTGGTAGTGGTAGTAGTAGTAAATCAAAAAAGTATTTTTTTAAAGTAGCAGTGACATACACTTTTCTGGGGGGATACAAAAATGCTAGTTACAGTCGTTGCAATGTATTCAATAGCAATACAGCAGTATAGTAAAAGTTCATACACATTTTCTATTGAAAGGGCGGTGAATTGGCCTAAACCTCGTTCAAGTGCATGAACATAATAATAATAAGAACAATAACAATAATAATCAGGTCAGCAAAGGAGGGGGTGCAAATGGCGCCTTGACCCGTGGCCCAGGGGCTCAAGGAGGTTTATGGAGGAGAACATTGATCACATTGATTGTTGTATTTGTTCACTGAAGGGTATTCCGTTTTCTATGTAATCCATCGGTAAAATATGAATAGTCGTTAAGATATAGGTTAGTTGCGTATCCTTTACAGGGCGTTGCAGAGCCAACCCCAACAGCCCCTGGCTGTTGTGTAGTTGTTCTAGGCAAATTTACGTCCAGTAGCTTGCCATTGCTCTCTGGACGGTCGGCTTTCTTGATACCACTTCTAAACCAAAGCAAGGCGCATGTCCCGCAGCTGGGATCGAACCCGGTACCTCTGCATTACGAAGCGTTCGCATCGACTTAGCCACGGAGCCAACCTTAAAGATATACATTTTAAAATGTGATAGCGGGTTATGGAGGAGGGCGGGTGCTGGGGAGGGAGGAGTATTTTAACATGACGAAGTTTCAATGCTGAAAATCTGTAACCGAAACTGTCTCTTCTGGAGAGCAGTTAGACTATTATACAACTCATTCCTATGTGGGATGCAATTTTTAGTTATTTAAAGCCCCACCCAGGCTTTTGCCGGGGGCCCCGAATATAGCCTGGCCACAATTGCAACCATAACGGCTGAAAGGGGTTTCTGAAACCTTTCCGCGGTGATCCTCATCCGCATGGTGGCACTTTGTGTCACCGGGTGTTTATCGCTTGTGTGATGTCCTGGTGGGGTACAGCATGCAAGCAGCCTACAGAAACATTATTTTCATGTCGTTGTGTATCATTTTCTAACAAGATTTGTTGCAGTAATAATTCAACGTCTAAATCTGAGCTTTCGTCACAAAGAGATAGTTAGAAGCTACAAATTGACGACAATTCTGTGTTTGCATCCAAGAACATGAGAGAGGCAATACTCACAGGCAGTGTAATCTGGCCTGGCGGGAATTAGAAAGACGTCTGTCAGTTAGATTTGACAGTTTATTGGAGGGATCACAGTTAATGGCTTATCCTTAACAGGAAGTTGCAGAACCAGTCCCAACATTGTTTGGCTCTTGTGGGTTTTCTAGACAAATTTACATGCAGTAGTTTGCCATTGCTTTTTTTTTGGAGGGTCGGCTTCTCGATATCATTGTCAAAACTAACGCAAGACCCGCAGCTGGGATCAACCTGGCACACCAGCATTACAAAGCGCGTTCGCAACGCCTAAGCCACAGACGCCAATGGTGGTATCAACTGAAAAATAATCTGTCAAGTGGTACAACATTATACAACGAATCAATAATGTTGTACATGTTCTTGGTAGACAGGCTTTGTTTTACCCTGGCAGTTCACACCGCATTGCTGTAGAGGACAACATATATTGTCTAGGAGTCATATGGTTTGTTGCGTATCTTTTACAGGACGTTGCAGAGCCAATCCCAACAGACCCTGGCTGTTGTGTGGTTTTTCTAGGAAACTTTTCGTCCATTAGTTTGCCATTGCTCTCTGGACGGTCGGCTTTTTTGATACCACTGTCGAAGCCAACGCAAGGCCATGCCCCGCAGCTGAGACCCAACCCGGCATGCCGGCATTACAAAGCGTTCTCATCGACTTAGCCACACAGCCGACTGGAGTCATTTAGTTGTCGTATATTAAAAGAACATTTGTTGCAAATTAAGGAGTCAAGCGAAAGGGGAGAACGACTTTAAGTACATTTTCATAAAACGCAAGGGAGGTACATTCAGCAATTAAAAACATCATGTGACACAGGGAACTTGCAAAGCATTTTGCTGTTATTGTTAATTCCACTTCAGATTAAACCCATGTTGAACAAACATTTCTTTTTGCGTTATGAAATACCATACAAAAACCTATATGCAATTGTCGAAAGATTTTTTACAGTTTGTTGGCATAAGCCAGACGACAAGATATAACATATCACAGGCCAAGTTAAAGCACAGATGATACTAGAAACACTGAATGAACACAAAATACCACAGTCGGATTCTCGAGCACAGGGCTATGACGATGCAGACAACATGGCAAGAAAATATAAAGGTGCACACGTAAGAATACTTGAGCAATATACAACAGCTTTATTTTCACCTTGTGTTCATTCAATGTTTGAATATGTGGAAATGATGTGACGCAGAATGCATTCCTGAAGCCATAACATACTTTGGAACTGTACAAACTGTTTACAACTTTTTAGTTATAGTCCAAACCGACGGGGAATCTTGCAGAAGTGTTTTGGCTGTTCTCTTCACGGCATGTTTGGCACAGGATGATCAGACCGTATTGAAAGTATAAATCTCTTTGTAGCCAACCTGCCAGGTCTCAAATTTACCATTGAAAGTTTCTTAGAGTAGAACTTGACTGCAAAAACAAGAACAGAAATTATTGGAGCTTTGTCTTATGTCACATCCTTCATTTACGTGACAATGTCTGTTGTATTAGTTCCAGATGATTTGTGTAATAATGTTTCTCAGTCCAGAAATGAAACGCTGGATGTCTAAGTGTCCAACTTAAACAACTTGATTTCAGAGCTGACAATTCTTAGGAACAGCTGGAAAAGTATGTGGAGCAAAGCTAACTGTGTTGCTTTTATTGTGTACATTGAAGTGAAACTGGAACTCGGGTGAAACGCAGAAGAAAGAGGTTAATGCGCTAGAGAAGATGAAGATTTATCGAGACAAGATGAAATGGGTGAATTCCCTTGGAGTCATATTTCAGAAAGTCTGTCTTTATGTAATACTGGATAAGGTTTCCGCTGAACTGACTGTTCGTTTAAATGTTGCAGCGAACATTTCTGAGAAGTTCAGGGCTTCCTCTGAAAGTACTTATCAATCTCTCGAGATGAATGCAAAGAAAAGGTTCCACGATAAATATGCTACAAAAAGAAGAAGATTTGTCGAGACAAGATGAAGATGAAATGAGTGAATTCCCTCGGGAATCATATTTCAGAAAGTCTGTCCTTTGGGTAGTACTGGATAAGGTTTCTGCTGAACTGGCTGCTCGTTTCAATGCTGTAGTTAACATTTCCAAAAAGTTCAGCATTCTCTGGAAGTACTTATCAATCTATAGAGATGAACGCAAAGAAAATTCAAAATTACAGCTGGTATCAGTGAATATCTTACAATGGAGATAAGTCGCTTGAAATTTGTTCATCAAGCAAATTTTAGACAGGGCCAACTGAGTCTATCTGAGCTATAGAATTGCTTGAAAAGATACAGACTGAAAGAACTCTTTTCAAATATATCATTAAGTCTCCGTATTCTGTTAACAATTCCTGCCTCTGTCGATGAACGGATAAGACAAATGGACTGAGCGGCGCAACATTCTAGAGAATCTCAAGCATGCCACTGTCATAGACAAAGAGTATGAAGACTTGGTGGCTGTATTCAAAATGCAGGTGGCATTACCGAGGCAGTAGAAATAATGCTACGGGGCCAGACGGTGTACGCTATGGCCATATAAAACAGTTGTGTGGTGATAAAATACTACCAGTGGTGAGGGACTTTAATAATAGTATCCAAATGTCAAATGTTACAATTATCTTAATCCATTTCCAAAAATCAGGCAGTGATCCCTGGTAGCTCAGCAGTTATAGAATCATAACCCTGCAAAATGTTTATGGCAAACTGGTGGGAAAAAATTGTGGCGAAAAAAATGAAGATACACTTAGAATGAGCATGCTACCGGGCACCATGGGCAGCTATAGGCCATCAAAAGCAACATGGAGCAATGGTGGAACTTTCGCATATGATGTGTATGAAGGATTTCAGCGAAAGCAAGAAACAATCGCTGTCGAGATAGATCTTGAAGATGCCCTTAACAGTGTTGACTTCACATAACTTATGCAGTGCGTGATGGACTATGGTGTAAACCCTTGGTTAGCTAATTGGATGGCGGCAGCATTGTTGAAAAGCACTGTGGTATTTTGTTTGGGAACATGGAGATCGGATCAAGTACGTATTTCTCCAGGCCTTTCCCAGGGATGAATTGTCATTGGTCTTGTTCAAGATATATACAGCAAGTTTGGCAAAAATTCAGCCGCTGGACCAGGGTGAACTTTGATATTTGCAAATGATGTCCTAATGTATTGAAGCGTGTCAAACTTGCACGAAATGGCCAGAGACTTGCAAAGTGGTTTGCATGAGACTACATAGTGATTCGAACAGACAGGGTCAAAGGTAAGACCCAGAGAAGGCCAGTGTTTTGTGGTGTTCTTTGAATGACAGCCTTGGAAAGGAAGACTTGCCCAACATATCCATGAAGGGTTTTATTGTTGAAAGAAGAGATGAGCTTAAAGACTTGAGTCAGGCGTTAGCTCGCAGTCGATCTAACAAATAACACGTGGAGCAGACTGTGGTCAAATGCAAGCGTGGCCTGGCGGCACTAAAGACGATGGTGGCGACACACATGGAACAACGATTATTGGACTTATTGTTCAACCATTTGGTCCTTTCTGTAATTGATTATGGCTTGGGTATATTAACCCTATATACTTCACAGTGCTCAAAGCTTGAACAGATTCAGAATTAATGAATGAGAATCGTCTTGGGTTGCACTCGAATACACCAACCAGAACAATGGAAAGGCTGGGCTAGATGACGCAGTAGTGTACACTGATGGTTCTGTTCATCGGGGGGTAAGATCTCGCTGCGGATTTTCAGCAAGAATGGAGGAAAAGATTGTGGTAGCTTTTTTATCTACAACTTCAAACGTGAGAATGGAAGTGGAGACAATCACTGCAGCTCTGAAATGAATCGAAGAGAACAAAATTACCAGATGAATTATTGTGTCTGATTCTCAGTCGGCATTGCAGAAATTTCAAAATTGACTAACGTAGCATGAGTGGATACAATGTAACAGTAAGCCAGAGAATCACGTGGATATACATACTGTCCGGAATATGCAGGAGTGCGAGGGAATGAAAGAGCGGATTATCTGGCTATAAAAGCGGAAGCTACGGAAACACTCATACTGGACAAGGGATAAATTCTGAAGACCATATACGAACGACTGTTGACAGAAGACACGAGATTAGATGAAATAACATGTGCAAGAATCTGTGACAAGGAATAAAGTGTGGATCGGGCAAGGAGAGACAGATTTGAGGAAGAAAACGACGTGTGCATAATCAGTATGCTACGGGAACAGTTAGCATCTACAGTTTAAGACTGCTGCGGGAGACAGAACATCGAGGAGTATGCCCGGTGTGCTATGATTTCGATTCCTAAATCAGTAATCAGTCAGTGTCACGTCTGCAGAGCGCTCATTCAGCTAACCTTATAAAATAATGTACCTAAGCTAGAGTCTGCCACAAGGGCTTTTGGTGGATTTGGCAAGACTCAGTATATAATGGATTTTTATTAATATTATGCAATTTTTGGCAACTGTGTCAGGAAAAAGGCTGGAAAACACATTTCTCAAGCAGAATATAAATACTATCACATCCCAAGTAAATTAACTGTATGAGCTTGTAATCAATGTAGTATTATCATGGCTTATGTAAATTGTTTCCTCATTATGTAATTAACGTTGTGTGTATTCTTGTTTTTATTATATTTGTAAGAATAAGTAAATGTAATTAATAAATGTACAGTTATGACATTATTAATTTATGTGTCCATGTTTAGGTGATGCGGTGGGGTTCCAGCGGGAAAGAAGTCTTGTTCAAGGGCCTTAAAGCCCTCTCGGCGGCCATGATAATAAATAATAATAATAATAATAATAATAATAATAATAATAATAATAATGTTAAAAAAAGAAGTAAAGGACCCTTTTCCACATTTTCAGGCGCACTGGGCACATAGGGTTGAACCTATATATTATAAACCAACTAGCTGTACCCGGCCACGCGTTGCTGTGGCATAGTTTGGCTAAATGGAAATGAAAGAAAATAGAAATCGCACGTGTCTAATACAATCATTGTCTGCTCAGATATAGAGATAGTCTTTGATTCCCACCCCACCACCTCCCCCCCCCAACTAAATCCACCTACTACCCTCCCCCTTATCAAATTTATGTCATTACCCCCCCCCCTTCCCTCTTCCACCGACTACTGCTTTCTCCCTCTTCGAAATATTTGAAAATCATTACCTGGCGATATTTTTTTGTTGCTGTAACTGACATTGTCATCCCTGTCCATCTGGACTAAAATGGGGAGCAGGAATTGTAATAGGTAGTGAATGGGGCTAGTGTAATATTTACCACATCATCCTTCAAGTACCAGTACAACTACTAAAATAATGTCACTGCTATCTGTGTTACCATCAGAGTAGACAGAGAGTCGTGAGCCAGAAGATTTGGTTCCGCATGGCTAGTGCTGTCGCCACAGACTGGTCAGGTTAGGATGTATAATTTCACTTGCCGACAGAAGAACGCCATAACCTTACCGGCGGTCTTCACATGAGAGCACTATGGTGTAACAGCCCAACCACAACTATTACTACTGCTGCTACTTTAAGTGGGTAAAGCAGTTACTGTGACTTAAAGCTCTCTCAGTAAATAGTGTGTCCCCCCCCCCCCCCCCCCTAAATTCACCGACAACTCTTTCCCTCATTGAAGTAGTTGGGAGGGGAAAAAAAACACTTGAAAAGCAAATGAACACAGCAAAAAAAAAAAAAAAACCCCACCTTAATTAGGAAATGAACGCCATGGTAAACAGCACAGCTTAAAATTCTAACGCAGATGAAATAACTAAATCAAAATGAAAATAAATGAAAATCTATAAAAATTTCAGCGTAACCATGCAATCGGAAAGTTTAATAATGCAATCATAAGTATGCGAAATGGTCAAATTTAATTATCAAATGGTTTACCTATTTACTTGTCTTTTTTTTTTTTTTAGGCAACAGGGCTAGTGCTGTCACCACGACAGAGCAGATGAGGATATTATTTTAGTCCGGGGTAAAAAAAAAATTAACTACTGCGGATTCGAACCCAGGACTCCCGCACAGGAACCCAGTGTTATAACCATTCGACCAAGCAGCCACTTAATCGGATAAAGGAAAAGAGAACTTAACAATTAGAGATGTGTGTCTCTACTTCTGTGTCCTGATTAAAACACAATTCAAAACCGCAGGCAATTGTTTTCTTGTAGACAGATACTCCAGATATATTAATGAAACGGCACAACAATAGAAATCGCACGTGTCTAACACGGTTAATGAAGTTAATGTCGCAGTCAATGTCTGCGCCGACGTCGAGATAGTCCTTGATTCTCCTCCCCCCCCCCCCCCCCCCCCCCCAATCGAAGTTTGTTTGAAAAAAAAACAGAAAATAGAAATCGTGTTTAATATGGTTATTGTGGCAAATATAGAGATAGTCTTGTTTGCTGTACCTAGACCTACTCTATGTATTAGAGAAGGCGTTGGCTGCACGTAACTCGCCGGCGAATGGCGGAAGCCTTGCGTTCTGACTACGGCGGCGCATGCGCAATTACTAACATGGCCATAATTAGAAATCACTAAAGTTATAAATATTAGTTGCGTATATTATTGCATAAATTGTGGTCACCTATCTCTAACAGTGACAGGTTGAATTTCAAACCACGACAGCTCAAAATCCGGTATCACAACAAACATATCCTGAAAATTTCAGCTAAATCGGTTCAGTAGTTTCCGAGTCTATAGGGGTGAAACAAACACACAAACATTGATTTTTATATATATAGATGGCCACTTGGTGAGTGATGTGTTCAACATCCCACGGGCCGCCTTTACTTCCTATGACTGCGCCTGGTACCCCATCACAGCTGGGTCGACCCTGGAGATAAGGTTATTTTTGAAGAAAGCCCGATTTCGCCAGGACCCGAAACCGTGACTTTCAGATCGGCAAGCTAGCCTCTAGCCACTAGACCACGGCGACTCCCTGTAATAATGTACATAATGCAAATAGTACAGTACATTTGAAAAAAAAATAAAAATAACACGTGTACATAAATAAATACTTGAAAAGAGAGCTTTAATGAAAGAGTGAAGTTGAAATCCATGAAGACAGCATACTGGGCGATTAATACTCGGTGACCAAAACAGTCACTATTCGGATGAGAATTCCCAAGTACAAATGCCAGAAACCCCATTCAGCCGCAAGGTTCTAGTGGGAACCTGACGGTGACAAAGTAACCTAACGTCGGGACAGGGTTGGGTATGATGATAAATGGTTGGCGGGAGGGCGCCTTTAGCCCCTTACATTTTGTCCTTGGTATGTGGTTCTGGGATGCCTGCAGTAGCAGCTGTCAGAAAATACTAATTTCACATACGTCATTTCTCCTCTTCCACTTGATGGCCAATGCATCTCCTGCTGCACAGCTCCATATCCGCAGAATCCCCCGCAGCGCCAACCTACGGGCCACTGATCCATCAGTAACTGATACACACGAATCTGCCTCTTGTCAATATCGGCAACTCCAGGGGCGACGATTTCCGTCCTGTTGCCGTCAAGCTCTGAATGACAGAGCTTTCGGGGACCAACCATGTGTCTAATTATACACTAGAACCGAATATATTGATGGCTGCTGCACAACTGCTTTTGCAATCCCCGATAATTGTTTTTAGAAGTGGGCAGGCCACGGAATTGGGAGACATTATGCGGAAGCTGCAGAGATGTGGTTCTGTTCTATAGAAGATTGATGAGGGCGTCAATGATAGAAAATGCGCATGTGTGCTGTCAGAGAAGCCCGAACTTGATGGCTCAGCACAAAAAAAAAAAAAAAAAACATTATTATTATATATTATTATTATATTATTATTATGGATTTAAACAAGACTTAAATCTACTTTGGCTCCCCTTAGAATGTTATAAGAAGGCTGAACCCCCGTCACCATGGGTTTGTGTGTGTGTGTGGGGGGGGGGGGGAGGGTCTCACGGCTCTCATTTCCTCTCATGGTGTCAAACTTTCAGTGAAAGAAAGAGAGGCAATCTGAGACACACAGAGAGACACCGATAGAGACATAGAGACACACACAGACACTCAGAGATACATAGACACGTGTAGTCATTCTGCTGAGAAACAACCGACCCGGCTGCTTCGAGATACCAGCTAAGTTGTGTATCTGTGTAGTATTGTTTAATTTGTATGTGCTGATGAAGGCTCAGTAGCCGCAACGTTCACGTTTTGTTTGTATTTGTTATATTGTGAAGCTTGCTAATATACTTTTCGTTCGGTTTTATATCTTTTCAGAGACACACATAGAGAGAGAGAGAGAGAGAGAGAGAGAGAGAGAGAGAGAGAGAGAGAGAGAGAGAGAGAGAGAGAGAGAACACAATGATATATAGAAGCATGTTTATGATCACTTAGGACTAAATCGTAAAATAATATATTATCGGGACAAGCACGGACAGTGAGAGTAAAACAAAACAAAAACAAGGCACATTCACTGAACGACTGTCAGGGAAAATGAGTCAGCTTGCCACATGAAGTTAGTTAATTAGGACATTATCATTACAGATGATTACATAAATCGTATACGTCTTCCTCACAACAGCGGTGCTTCTCGATCTCTCTCCCCTTTTTATACATGAGTGTTTTCACAGTTTGAGTTAGTTCTTTAATCTTTGCGTTCACTGGCTGTGAGTCAGGCGGAATGATCTGTCTGCTCGTCCACGTTTCAGAACTTGGTCCTGCGTGCACATCCGTTTAACATATATGGCTAATTTGTATACAGACTGTTGGCAGATGGACTCCAACTTTAAAGAAAAACACGATAGTTAGTCAACTTTTACGACATCCCTGCTAGGGACAGTGGGTCTGTAGCTTTTCCTCACAATAAGACCCCTGCACCTTCACCAGGATTGAAAGTTTTGACAATGTTGACTTCTTAGTTGACCCTCTTGTATTGTTTATTTACAGTACATCAGTTGAGTTAGTTGCGTATTCTTTACAGGACGTTACAGAACCAACCCCAGCATTTTGTGGCTGTTGTGGTTTTTTCTAGGCAGATTTACGTCTAACAGTTTGCCTTTTCCATCTGAACTGGCATCTGAAGTGCCCCTGGACGGTCGGCTTCTCAATACCACGTCGAAACTAACGCAAGGCGCAATGCCAGCAGCTGGGTTCGAACCCGGCACACTGGCATTACGAAGAGCGTTCACAACGCCTAAGGCACATCAGTGGCGTGAGTTTAGTTAGCTACATACCTTAATAAGAACATTGTTCTGGTGGTCTCCATGACAACGTGGGCAAGCCGTTTGCCTCGCACTGTGGAGGTCCTGGGTTAGTTTCACGGCTGCGTCCTTCGGTACACAAATGTATTTTCTACGGACACCCCTAGAATCTTTGCCAGAACAATGGTTTTCGTACTTCTTGCGACGCTGTCGGTAGGCAGCTAGCCATTCTGTAGAAAGTTGAGTAAAGGGTCGCCACAACATGAGGGAACTGTATTAAAGGGTCGCCACTACATGAGGGAACTGTATTAAAGGGTCGCCACAACATGAGGGAACTGTATTAAAGGGTCGCCACAACATGAGGGAACTGTATTAAAGGGTCGCCACTACATAAGGGAACTGTATTAAAGGGTCGCCACTACATAAGGGAACTGTATTAAAGGGTCTCCACAACATGAGGGAACTGTATTAAAGGGTCGCCACAACATGAGGGAACTGTATTAAAGGGTCGCCACAACATAAGGGAACTGTATTAAAGGGTCGCCACAACATGAGGGAACTGTATTAAAGGGTCGCCACAACATGAGGGAACTGTAGTAAAGGGTCGCCACAACATGAGTGAACTGTATTAAAGGGTCGCCACAACATGAGGGAACTGTATTAAAGGGTCGCCACTACATAAGGGAACTGTATTAAAGGGTCTCCACAACATGAGGGAACTGTATTAAAGGGTCGCCACAACATGAGGGAACTGTATTAAAGGGTCGCCACAACATAAGGGAACTGTATTAAAGGGTCGCCACAACATGAGGGAACTGTATTAAAGGGTCGCCACAACATGAGGGAACTGTAGTAAAGGGTCGCCACAACATGAGTGAACTGTAGTAAACGGTCGCCACAACATGAATGAACTGTAGTAAAGGGTTGCCACAACATGAGGGAGCTGTATTAAAGGGTCGCCACAACATGAGGGAGCTGTATTAAAGGGTCGCCACAACATGATGGAACTGAAGTAAAGGGTCGCCACAACATGAGGGAACTGTATAAAATGGGTCACCACAACAAGACGGAACTGTATAAAAGGGTTTCGGCATTAGGAACGTTGAGAGCCACTGCTGTAGAGAAAGGCCGAGCCCATCTTGGAGGACAAGACTCGGTGCAATGAAGTTGATATTCTCGACTGACTCTACAAAACTGTTGTTCTATATTTTTTATACCAGGTGAAATAGTAGAAATATTGTGGGGATCTCGGACGGCCTGGACAGAAACGAATGTAGGTAGCATTTCGTTAACCCAATCTGTTCAAATGAGGAGGGGGCCTTAAGCTTTGCTGAGTCCCTTCCATAAAAATATTGTATGGGTGGTCATAAGCCTCTTTAACTATGGTGAAAAATTCTCTTTAATTTTCACATCTTGTATTACTTCAAGCGTACTATATTTAGTTGATGTTACCACAATAAAAATAATAGCAAATAATAAAAATAAAAATAATAAGTTGTTGAGTTCCCGCCGCCCACGTGTTTTCTTTGTGCTGTCGTTTGCCAGGGTATATTATACAGAGATCACAAATGAAGAAATTCACCGTATCATCACTCACGCAATGACAACAATAATTTAACAACAGTAAAAACACGGAAAATGCAATAGTACGAACATGCAACAGTATCTATCGACCTCTCCAAAAAACATTAGTACATTGTTCTGTAGAGGGGAAGATAAAAAAAAAGGCAGACTAAGAAAAAACTGGTTACAGAAGTGGCTGATTGGACAGTTCTCAGACATGCAAACCTCAAGTCCATTACATCTGGCTAATAGAGGTAGACAGAGCAGTTTAGTTTTTGTTTGTTTTAGTATCCAGAAGCCATGAGTTGTTAACCCTTAGGCTCGGTATTATGGATATCGCAACCCATTCGGCCTTGATTCCATTGTAAATACCGTAAATCTGGGAGAAAATGTGGCTTTTCTGCCTACCCCCGGGAGTGAACCCGGACCACAAGGAGTTCGTCGTCACCCACTCACCGCACAATCCGGTTTAGCCAACTACGCTAGAGAGACAGGCACAGAACAGTTTAGAGAGTCCAACAGCAACTGGTGACCCAATGACGCATGGTCTTATGGGACTTCGATGGCGGCGAGACAGTTGCATGTCCTTAATGCAGTTGAGCTGAGCTGAGCTGACATCTGAAATCACAACAATTTGAATATTCCCATAAGCGCTTCGTACCTATCTTCAGAAGCCAGCGCAGGATTCCAGTTCCGATGGTAGAAGTAACAGTCTGGCTGTATGTTAGTCTTGTCTTTCCACTGAGTGTTAAGTATCGGTCAGAGCGTCTGGTCACTCCCTGCTGCGCCATTGTCTTCAGACATATCCTGGTTCCATAATCCTTTGACAGTATGACCATCTAGCCATTATAATTTATTAGGAATAGAACATGATGATGATGACACCAAAATGTATTTTTTTTTTCAGTATCCCAAAAAAAAAAAAAAAAAGTAGTGTAAACCCTTTGGCTCAGTACTATGGATATCGCAACACTTCGGCCTAGATTCCCTAATAGATACCGTAAATCTGGGATAAATGTGGCTTTTCTACCTACCCAAAGACGTGAAACCCGACCACAAGGAGTTCGTCACCCGGTCGCCGTGCAATCCGGTTTAACCAACTGCGGTAGCGAACCGGGCATGTATTCTTTCAGCACATCCTAACTGGTAACCAGTATAGCATGGTCTGCTAAAAAAAACTATCATCATCATCATCATGGGTACGACAACATCTATTAACAGACACATTCTTGAAATAAAAGGACATAAAGCTAGTGCTTACGGGAAAGACATGAGCAGCACGTTTAGGCACGAAATACTAAAGCGATTCGGCTCGCATGGTTAACCACTCCATAATGATTTAAGTTGGTTTAGTCAACCGTGCGCTGTGATTATTGACCCCCGGGTAATTCTATAGTTACATGGTGCATCTATAAATGAACTTACTGTTTTCCTGTTATATAACAGAAACATTTAAATTCTTATCTCTTGTAAGTCGTCCTCTTTCACCACTTCCGGGGTCGAGGGAGATATAAGCTTCTGCTTCTTGCTCTTCTGGTCTCCTTGACCATAAACACATCATGCTGCTGTATAGTTTTTCTGATGTTATCTTTCTATCTTGTTCTTGGTCCACTTTGTGCCCCATGTCCTTCTCCTTTGTTGGTGTATGCCATGAATTGTATGTATGGCGTAACAAGGCATTCTTTCTAAGTTTATTCTTTCATTCTGGGGGATTATTTGTTTCTCCATTTATGATATGCAAATGATGTGTTATAATGCATTTTTCCTTCAGCCTGCATAACATTTATTTGCTACCATGAATAATTATTTTATATTGCCTAGCAATAGCCAATCAGCAAGGAAATACGTTTAGCTATGTTCTTTATTTTCCACACCACCTGACCGCTGAATATCAATCAGTGATGCTAGTGAATCGAAGGATATGACTTTGAATATTCCAGGAGTATTGGAAACAAGATGGAAAGATGTTGGAGGTACTAGAAAAGATGAGATTCATTAACTGAAAAACATCACCGCGGTTGGCAGCAGAAATAGTGTAAGGTAAACGACACTCGTCTCGATATTGGCGCAGGTTCAGGCACACTCTTCTAGGCACGTGTTTTCACAGACTAATCAGTACTACACGGGTGAAGTAGTTAGCATCATCATACCAGTCCTGTTTGGTTCATAGAACATTTTCTGATACTCATCTGAGGCTGGGCCATACGCCTCGTCTAACACTGTATATATACTTTAAATGTGGGGGTATAAAGGGGCGGGGGGAAGGTTAAAAAGATTTGGGACCATTGTTCTAGTTTGTCATTCACTTCAGGACTTGAGTCCTTCTCCAGAGCATAAGTTCTTCGTGCATATCCGTTATAGAGATCTAGGAACACGTAACGAACTCAAGCCCAACTCCGCCCAGCTACACACTTGTGAGTGACGAAGTCTAGTCAGGAAAGTGTGATCAGACGTTTATTTATGTGTCAATACCTTGGAGACGCATAACGTTTAAGTGGCAGGGGTGTCAAGTTGGTGCGATGCTGTATACTGTCTCGACGGTCTTACCGGCGACCACGCGTGCTCTATATTACAAGACGTGAGCGATTTCAGCGACCCCAAAACATGTACAGCTGGCCCTAACCCCAAACACCTTACCGACACACTGAACCTAGGTCCGAGGAGAGAGTGCATTCTACACCCCTCTAACGTAGACCAGCTTGACCAATCATCAATGACAGCCGTCGTGGCCTCTCAGATAGATGCAATCCAACTTCGCCGGAAATATCCCTAATAAGAAGATTTTAAATAATTTTTACGATATGTTTGTTAGTTCGGCAGTGTGTCTATTCTAGTTTTTCAGACCCTTTGAGGTAGACCGCTAGAAATTGTGGCCTGTCATAATTAGAGACGGTTTGGTGTGTTTCTCTTTTTCGTCTCTGGGTTTACTGGAGAAACTGTTTACAAAGAAATTGTCATAATATCAATGATATACATATTGCTATATAAATACAGCAAGCTTTTTAATAAAAATACAACTGCTGTGGAAAAGAAGGGTATTTGGAAAGGCCGAAAGTAAAACGGGCCTACGTGCCCAATTTGTGACCCTTTGAAAAATAAATTACGTTCGTCGTACAAAGGGGTCGGGAACCCACACGGGGGGAGATTTTCCCAAGTAATGCTTTCTATTCAGACTCTCTAAAATGCCCCCCCCCCCCCTCTCACACCCCCCCCCCCTACTTACGCGACGCTATACAAATTAGGAAAATAATGTAACATTTATATTACCGTTTCCCAAACAAGAGCATTACCGCACCACCGGTAAGGCTTTCCGAATAGCAAAGTGGAGTTTGAATATCCCCCGATCGATTTTGCAGTATCGCAAATCGTAAAGAACGGTAATTTGTTGCCATTGTGTCCATTCGTGCCTGCTTCTCGGTTTATGGCTCCCGCATGATTTATGCCGTTGCGAGTATCTTTTGAGATGTAATGTTGGGGAAAATGGGGAACGCTAGGGCGGGAGGTGGGGCGGGGGGGGGGGGGGGGGGGTAGGGGGAAGCGTGTTGAAAAGTTTCATAACCTTCATCTTTGGGAATACAACCAAACAAATCAGAATCTTGTACTGCTCCCTCCAAGGTCCATGAAGGCTCACGTGATTGTTTTAGTCGAAGTGCAGCATCCAGCGTGCCAACAGGCGACAACACACTAGCTAACATTGTAATGTTGTAAGTAAAACTCTAAAAAAAAAAAAAGTTGTATTCTATGGTTCATTGTTGTTTCTTTTCAGAATTACTTATGCATGAATGATAAACAAGTTTGGGGGTGGGGGGTGGGTGTCAGGATATCTATCAAGTGCCTAGGGCCTCACAGGTTGTTAATCCGGCCCTGCCTGAACAGGAGAACTGGCTCATAAACAGCATCTTGTCCGGAAAGCTGGGGTATGTTGGCCCTGTCTTGCGTCATGGCGTTCTGAGGGGAAGAGTGCTTGAGGGTGCCATTTCCGGGAACCGGGGCAGATGCTGACCTTTGCGAAGGTGGAGACAAGACATTGAAAGTGTTTTAGCTGTGAAAGTACACAGGGAATTAGAAAAGACTGACTGTCGTGTTACCCCAACCAGGACATCACACGGAGCAATAAACATCCGGTGACACAGAAGGCAACCATACGGACGAGGATCACCCGTGGGGAGGTCCCAGAAACCCCGTTCAACCCATAGACTGGGTTATTTTAGGGCTCCCGGCAACAACCAAGGTGGGGCTTCACAAAACTGCGTTCCACATGGAGACGAGGTATGAATGAGAAAATGCTAGAGACAAAAAAAACTGACTGATTGACTGACTTTCTACCCCACCAGGACATCACACAAGTGATAAACACCCGATGACATAAAGTGCCACCATGTAAATGAGGATCACCCATGGAGAAACCGCGTTCAGCCCTTAGGCCATATTTATGGCCAGGATATATTGCGGCCCCTGGCAAGAGCCAGAGCAGGGCTTCAAAAAAACGAAAAATTTCATCTAAAAAGGACGAGAAGTATTGGCTAATGTAAAAAGAAAGAGACTTTTATGTGTGTCGGGAAGAGAGCGATGTTTTGTAAAGGACCCGCTGACTGATTGATTGTTTATGTTCACATTATTTAAATTTGATTTTCATAACTTGTATAAATTGTTAGGAAAATAAGGTGGCCCGGGGGGCGGGGAGTATTTGGGAGGAAACCCACAGGTTACTCGCTCCTGATATAGTTACGGAAACTTCGTTGGAGCCGACAAGGAAACGTGATTGATCTCCCGTTGTGATGGTTGATGTAATCAACGAATACAGCCTGAGGGAGACACGTGGGGTAATTCTAATGTAAATAGGTAGATGTCCAAGGGGTTAGGCGAAAAATGCACGCACACGTGGAGGGAAAGACAGACAGGCATTAAAAACGGGGAGTGTCAAAAAGATCAGAAGATATACAGACAATACCATACACAGATAGAGGGACGGACGGATGGGATAGAGATGGGTAAATAGACTGTCGGATGGATGGATAGTTAGATTTCTGAATAGATAGAGCGAGCGAACGAACAAACGTACACACTTTATTTTAAAGGGGTTGAGAATTGGGCACGCAGACCCGTAGAAAATCCTGCCCTTCCAGGTCACTCCTTCCATACAGTTATTCATCCGTGCATCATTTGACAGCTAGTAATAAAAGAAAATTCCCATCTAAGTCTTGCTTACAAAGGCTGGAATATGCTCTTATTATACTTACATTACTGAACTTTTAAAGATTATAGTAATAAATCTAATCGAACAATAGTGTAAGTCTAATTGGTTTCATAATTAGGAATTAGTGGGTAACCGTTCGAATGCGCTTGAGTGGAACCTTCATTTAAATTTAAAAAAAAAAAACACAGATTAAATTAACATTTTAAAAAAAATGCATCTTTGGAAACATACCATATGCTTAACATACTATCATCTTTTAAAATGGCATGTAGTTGGAAGTGGGATAATATTCTGATTGTATGTATAGGGCTTAGTGGTATTTTTGATTCCTCGTGGGAGAATATTGTACAGCTGAGCAACAGAGTATGCTAAAATTGTTTTGTATGGGTCTTTTATGGGTTTAGGGATATACAATGTGTCAAGGCGCTATGCTTCCCATTATATTAAAACAATGACCAAAGGTAGCATGGATAATTTTCAGATACGGTATAATAAATAAATTTAGCTTAACTGAATAGCAGGCGCCCCTGGAGCGGTACTGTAATAGCATAAGAACTTTATATACGTTGGAACAGTCGCTTTCATGAGCATTAACTATTAGCAGCACAACCCTTCTTTGGAGTGCTTTAAGTCGTTTTAAGACTGAATTTGCACATCCATCACATACTGGGAAGCAATAAGTTAGTATAGACACAGATAGATAGACATACAGACAGGTAGGTAGGTATGTAGGCAGGTATTTAGATAGATGAGTGAGATGTGTGACGGTTAATATATATATATATATATATATATATATATATATATATATATATATATATATATATATATATATATATACGCTCTAAGATGAGTATGTAGGTAAGTGTATAGGTAAGGAGATATCTAAAGAGCAGGTAAAGGGACTGTCAGACCTTGCATTTGCAGCGTAGACTGACACACGTACAAAATCCATATGAATCATCAACCGAAATTAGCCCTGAAGCAGACCCCAGAATTAAACTTGTGTTACATTTTTTTCCCTTTGACGTCAGCTGGGCCAGGAGTTATTATTTTGTCTGGCATTTATGACATAAACATTTACATCGCTGAAAATAAACGGTTTACATTTTTCTGTTGACATTATCTTGTAAAAGCAATTACGTGACTCGGTTGCCAGGCACATATTTAGATTACCTCCCCTACAGTTTAACAAAAAGTGTTTGTAGCCTGTACCATCAGGTGGCGCGCAGAGCTTGCTATATGTGCTTCTCAGTCTTCATCATCATCAAGTGCTTTGCAGACTGGCCTGGGCGACTAAATTTTCCCACATCTTGCCTCATCCTGCTCCTTCTTCTTCTTCTTCTTCTTCTTCTTCTTCTTCTTCTTCTTCTTCTTCTTCTTCTTCTTCTTCTTCTTCTTCTTTTTCTTTTTTTTCTTCTTCTTCTTCTTCTTCTTCTTCTTCTTCTTCTTCTTCTTCTTCTTCTTCTTCTTCTGTTGCTTGAAAAGGCTGGTTGGCATGCTATTGTGTGGTTTACAGCCATGATGCGATATCTGCTCTTTCAGCCTACTACATTTGATATACGCAAAACCCTAAATTAGTCAGACATCTCCTACTGGTTAAAGGGACATGAATAAACCCTTTCCCCAGCCTCCTCGAATAAATGGGCACCCTAAACCCGCAAGGGAAAACAATGTTTACCAGTTCGTGTGATGTTCTTCTTTCTGTGCAACGATAAACAGTCTCTTTCTGTGTATTGTCCTTTCTTGTGGTGTCTTTAAAACTGAGGAATTGGGGCCGCTTTGCTAGTGCTGTGCCAAAGACTGTGCAGGATATAATTTTATTCTGGCTCTCGAAGGAAAAAAAGAAACGTTGTCCTCCTGAGGATTCGAACCTGGGTCTTGTATTTGAGAGCCCAGCGGTTTTAACCTCTCCTTTCTCAAAGCACGACCAAAATAATAGCTCAAACTGTTTGATGTCTGGGATAAGTTTAACATTTTCAAAATATGACCCGTACCTTCAAACTTTATTTTTGATTGTCCCAAATGGGCCAGTAAAACAGTCTCCACCAGATTAGCACCTGGCGTGGCCGTTGAGTGTGCCCTAATTGTAACAATTGAAGAGGTTCAGCAACCTTCTATTGCTTTTACCCCTACCAAGTTCAGTCTCCTAAATCTGCTAATCAATCTAATTAATCTGCTAAAATGTTACATAAAACATGTTCTGCTGTATGGCAGCACATCTTGGAATGTCAGTGAACACATTGAGAAATATTTGGAAGCAACAGAGATGTGGTTTCTAAGACAAATGTTACGAATACCTTAGACGGATAGAGTAACTAACAACGATTGCTTAAAAGAAGCTAATGAAAGTAGATCTGTGTATACAACAATAAGACAGAAAGGAGAAGAGAGACATTGGCGAACATTGTAACATCTGGAAAGATTAGTGGGAAAAGGGATCGAGACATGATACCAAGAGATATGATGCTGGATGTGGACTGAAACGATGGTATGGACGGATATCATCAAGAGAGCTGTTCGATGCAATTAGGGATTATGATCTGTGGAGACGCATGAGTGCCTACTCCGGTTGGCAGGGCACATGATGATGATGAATTTCAAATGTGTCTAGTAGAGGGAACATAGATGGTCAACTCACTGGGTTAATAAATGTGCTCTTGCAATGCTGTATATCATCCAAACGATTCCAGGCATTATCTGGTATGACTGACCACAGAAGAATGATAGTTGCATTTTTGTCCAAGAAAATCCACAACAGTATATGTTAGATTCTCTGCTTCTGTCCGTGAGAGAAGATGGGGATGGACATCAAGAAATGTTACACAGGCCTTGAGCGTGACGATGGAGGTGAAGGTGGTGGCACAGGCTTTCACGTGGCTGGGATCACAGGACTATTCCCGCGTGTGTGTGCTGAGTGATTCTTTGATCATGATCCGGCGGGTCGAGGCAGGCTGGTTACGCAGACAGTGGCTTGAGTCATTGCAAAATTCTCCTGTGTGTGCAGTTACCTTCATATTAGTTCTAGGTCATAAAGGCGTTGTTAGTAATGAGAGAGCTGATAGACTGGCAGGTGCTGCATTAATTAAAGATGGCCGCCACATATATCACGCAGACATTGTCATTGCTCTCAGAGAGATAGGACGTCCTGAGGATTTTGGAAGCAAGGTGACCACATCACTGCTAAGAATACTCGAATTGGGAGTAAAAATCGGCACAGCCAAGCATGAGAAGCACACCGGACGCACATAAAGTCTTGTTAACCAACATAGGACTAGCACTATTAACCGCACGACGCTGATGAATATGTTGAGAGTGGAATCTGAGTGCCTATGGATGTGTCCGGAGTGCTATAAAGATAATCGAACTCATAACATACAGTCCTTGAATCTATCGGTCAGTAAATGTCAGTTCATCTTTATGTGAGATGTATGTAGTGGAATCTAAACCTTTTGAATAATACGTTGACGCTTTTACTTCCTCAAGGCTAATATAAAGAACCTCTTGTCGCGTTAATTCAATAAATTTCTCGCATATATTGACTGATAAATGTGGCAGATTCCCGTTTTCAGAATTCCAAATATATTGAAATGTTCTTCTGAGAAATTGTCAAATTCATTCAGCAGTGCTAATATAGTGAAACTGCTATTTATGCTATTTTCCTAAAGAAATGGCAAATCTCTATAACAGCAGCTTTCAACTTATGGATTGCGACACTTGTGTGGGTCAAACGAGCGTTGTCCACGGGTCGCCAATAGAAAACACATATTCACTGAAGTTGTGAAGTAACAACCAAAATAACTATGGTTCGGGGTCACGACAGTGCGAGGACCTGTATTAAAGGGTTGCGGCATTAGGACGGTTGAAAACCACTGGTCTAGAGACAAGAAAGCCAATTACAGAAGGCACGCTTGTCAACACTTTATGGTAATATCTGCTCTGAGCTATGTCGCTTAGTAAGTAAAAGTAAAGATCCCTTTACACGCCCCTAAGCGCATCGGGCATATGGAAAGAGCACCCATATTTTTACAGACCAATCGGCACTCGGTGAGTAATGTGGTCAGCATTATGCCGGCCGTCTTTACTTCCCCAGGACGCGATGTCGCTTAAGTAACATATAATTGAGCACTTCCAGTTTCTTTATTATGCTTTATCAAATATGATGTTAGGAACTGTCGATGCTCTTTATTTTCATGTTCTAAAATAGCGTCGCTGTCCTCCCAACCACTGAACTTCGATGTAGCAAAGGCAGATTCTTTCTTAGACAATAGGCAATGTACAACGCAGTGAAAAAGATCTTGTGATGGTGAATATAGTAGCTCGCCATTTCCCAGTTGACAGAATCGTGTCAACTGACCTAAGATTCTCCCTGGTAAATAACTTCTGATATAGTCTAAAAGAAACAATTAACCTACTTTTCTTACCTTATCACTGCTCCCGGAATCTACTTTATATATATATATATATATATATATATATATATATATATATATATATATAAATGCGTGTGTGTGTGAGTGGGCGTGTGTGTGTGTGTGTGTGAAAATGAGAGAGAATTCGAAATATAATTTATCTTTTATATTACACATAATTAATTTAGACGTCAGGTATATTTTTTTTATGGCAAAAAACTTGAAATACACAGACCAGCATGGGGCGCCTATGCCAATGTGTTCCCCTATGCCAGTTGCGCCCCTGTGTCAGTGGAACCCCTATGCCAATGGGCGCCCCTCAGGCAAGTGGCCAGCGGATTTACGCGTTAGGACGACGCTGTTCAGCTACTTCTTTCAGGTGTTTGCTATAATCTGAGTTTATGATTTCCGGCTACTGTAGGCAAACCAAACAATAGGATATTATTAGTTAATGGAACGTGGACTGTGAGAGCACTCACGCAAATAGGTAAACTAGAATGAACGAACGAACGAACGAACGAAAGAACTTTATTTTCAAAGGGTCACAAATTGGGCACGCAGGCCCGTCTTACATTCGGCCCTTCCAGTCAACCATCTTTCGCACAGCAGTTGTATTTTTACTAATAAAGCATGTTATGATCATATGATAATATGGACGTGTGTGTGTGTGTGTGTGTGTGTGTGTGTGAAAATGAGAGAGAATTCGAAATATAATTTATCTTTTATATTACACATAATTAATTTAGACGTCAGGTATATTTTTTTTATGGCAAAAAACTTGAAATACACAGACCAGCATGGGGCGCCTATGCCAATGTGTTCCCCTATGCCAGTTGCGCCCCTGTGTCAGTGGAACCCCTATGCCAATGGGCGCCCCTCAGGCAAGTGGCCAGCGGATTTACGCGTTAGGACGACGCTGTTCAGCTACTTCTTTCAGGTGTTTGCTATAATCTGAGTTTATGTAGGCAAACCAAACAATAGGATATTATTAGTTAATGGAACGTGGACTGTGAGAGCACTCACGCAAATAGGTAAACTAGAACGACCGAACGAACGAACGAACGAACTTTATTTTCAAAGGGTCACAAATTGGGCACGCAGGCCCGTCTTACATTCGGCCCTTCCAGTCAACCATCTTTCGCACAGCAGTTGTATTTTTACTAATAAAGCATGTTATGATCATGTGATAATATGCATATTATGAATATTATAAAAGAACACAAAAGCATGAGTTGTAAAGTGCATGCAAAAAACCCGCGCGTGCATACATACACCCACATACACACGATCACCCACTCACACACACATACATGCATGCAAACATTACATACATACATATATACGTACATACATACAAACAAACATAGAAAACATCCTGAGGTCATTTAAAAGAATGAATGTTAACATATTGGGGATTGTGTGCAACAAGATATACCGGAGCAGAGGAAATGTATTCAGATAACTATAGATACTGACTCAAGAGGAGAACTGATTGCCCACATCAGAACAAGACATTCTATGTTCTTTGGTCATGTCAGGAGAAGGAGAAAGCTGAAGAACATTGTGACAGTCGGAAAGCTGGAAGGAAGGAGAGTCAGAGGTAGACCGAGAGAGAAGATGATGGACAATTGGACATCTTGGCTTGGATGATCATCTGTGTTAGAGTTGATTGAAAGTATGCGAGACAGAAGGTTGTGGATAGACATGACCGCCAACGCCACAGGGCATGGATATTGAGAAGAACAAGAAGTAGACGTCATAATTTAGCCTGATTCGCGACGTTTCGGTTAATCAAAATGGCTATCCAAGGAACTTCAACATTTTTTGGAAGACTATACATGTTAGGTGTACACTTTTGAGAGCTTGTTTTTGTTTTGTTTGATATCGTAAAGCATTTGAAAAGTACTGCTACAAATATAATTGATGCGTGAAAGATAAGTGTTCTGGAAAGGCCAAATTCAAGACAGGCCTATGTGCCTAATTTATGACTCTTAAAAATAATGTTTGTTCGTTCGTTTCATCGCTGGTATGCATAAACAGTCTTTTCCTTCGTAATCCGCCATCATCTTGTTCATTACCGGACGACACCTCCTTTTTCGTTTTCTAAGTGGCTTCCGTGACAGGATAAATAGACAGTGTCATGTATGGCGGAGTCATCTTTGACAGGTCTTGTTATCTCATAAGCTATGGTGGCAGGATCCATGACATTCATTGCCGGCTTGGTGTCCCGTCTGTCATGAGGTTTCTGTGTGATGTATGTTGTTTCTTATTGATTATGTTTCAAATGAAACGTATCCAATAAGAATAATACTACTCCATGTATACAATTAGGAAAAGCTCAATAACCTGCCGTTGTATTTTCCTTAATTTCTCAGTAATTACTTATCATGGAAACGTAATTTTTTTTTTTAATTTGTATGTGTGTCTTGGGCTCCTATTTTTTATCTTGACGTTAATATTTTATATATAAATTTTATTAAGACAGGCCAGTTCTATCGAAATAAACGTTCTCTTTGTTATTTCCTATTAATCTGTGATGACTCTCTTTCGTCTAGTTGTAGGACTACAGGGACCTGGGATCTCACCTATCCCAACTGATTGAGTTAGTAGTGACGACACACCTTTATATTTTATAAATTTCCATCATGCCTGGAACAAAAGACGAAGTTGCTGTTGAGACACCAGAAACCACCACAGAACCCATTGTTGCAAAAACAGTGGAAGATGTAAAGGCAAAGCCCGAAGAGTCTCCAGAGGTAGAAGACAAAATTACAGAGGAAAAAAATTCAGAGGAAACAAAATAAGAAACCACAAATGTAGCCAGTTCAGATGCAGCCGAATCAAATACAGAACCTGAGAGTGCTGCAGAAAAGCGACCAGCAGAAGACAAAGACGAGACGAGACGGAAGGAGCTACCGAATCTGCTTAAATTCTTTCTTCATTCTCTGGATATCATTTGTTTCTTTGATCTGATTCCTGACTTGTAAAAGATAAAAACCAGATGGTGTTTCGTTCGTTCTTCAAGGAATCTTGGTGTGTAATTTATAGTCAGGTCATAGCAGTCATCACGATTATCATTTCACGCTGTTCTTATCATAAATTGATTTTGTGTCAAATGGATTTCTCGTAAAGGTGTGAGTGTTATCATTCCTTAACCGCTTCATATTTGGTAGAATAAAAGTTTTTAAAGACACACAAAAAAAAAAAAAAAAAAGATGAAGACTAGTTTACACACACACACTCAAGTTTATTGCTGATCTATCAGTCGCGTCGACTTCGTCACTATCGTTGAGTCACTTAGAAAGTATTTCTCTGCTGGGTATGATCCACGATAATCTCCCCACGGTAAACACTAGCTCACACCTGATTGGACGACCTCCAGTCATCCCACCTTTGCAAACTGCTAGAGGGGTGTTCGGCAATGCGTTCTTATCGCATTTACAAACTTAGTATAACCGACAACTCCTCTAGAGAGTGCTGCAACCTATGTCACAGGCATTGTCTTTTTTGGAAGAAAAACGTAAATGCAAGACAAGCCAGAAAGTAAACAACATAGCCATAACCACCCGGACAGCAGACAAGTCAAAAAAATCTATAAATGGACAGTGACCTAGTTCGGCTGGGGCGATTAAAGTAGATCACACCCTGTGCTGCTATCGCTCCAGGGTCACTAAAATATAATTGTATGATTAAATAAATTTACCTTGTTTTGATTTGTAACTACAATTTACTCCTGCTCGCTTTCACTGGTACACAGCAAGCGTTCTCACTCGACTTCAGTTATCAACAAGCTTCCATCGCCCACTCGGCCATTCCTCTGCGTTCGCCAGATACTTGAATCCGCTGTCATTTCACTCAAATGTTTCCTTATTCACACCAACCGCTTCCTCTCGCCAATTACTACATAATACTGTACCTTCTTTCAGACGTCAAATTGTTTACTTTCACGCCAGAGATTTTCTACAGCCATTAACTCATTCCAATGGAATTCACAATCCCCCTTTGGACACGATTTGCTAATAATTTTTTTTTAACCGATCTTCAAACGTGTGAGCCGTCCCCCTGGGGAACCCCTTCTGACTTTTTTTTTTTTTTTTTTAATTACCCTCCCATTACAGCATCACTCACTTGTATAATTTCAGTTAGGTAACAAAACAAATTTTGCAGTACCGACATAACTTACCCTAACCATACAAGTCACGCCTTTACAACAAGTGACGAAACTTGGAAACGATCTTGCACACTAATTTTATAGCGCATTGCGATATTGTCAGCGCAACAGTTGTGGTCCTGTTCAGAATTTACGTAGAATACAAGAAACACGTGTTTTGGGACAAATCGATTGGTTACATTTCGACGTTGTACTGTATAACTCTTAAAAGACAATACAGCAATGATCATCGTATACTTATGCGCCTCAAATAAGCAAAAATGCAGTATAATTACTTATGTGAATATTAACATATCATTTCATCCACTCATTATACTAGGGAGGAGCAGTGGTCTAGCGGCTAGACGCTCGGCTGCGGTTCGAAAGGTCGTGGGTTCGGGTGCTAACGGGGGCCGGACTTTTTTTTTTCAAAAACGACTTTGGCTGCCAGGTCGAGCTAGCCTTGAGTGGGTACCAGGTGCAGTCCTGGGAGATAAAGGCGGCCGGTGTGATGTTGACCACTTTTCCCACCAAGTGCTATTTGGTCTTTTCTTATAGGTCTAGCCCTATATACCCGATACGTCTGAAAGCGTAGAATAGAGTTGTTTACTTTTTTTTTCTCACTTTTGCTTGTTGGGCACCTCTCCGTCTTTCCAGACCATAGTGTTATATCATTGCGAAATGAGGAGGAATGGGACTGACAGCCCATGGCGATGGCGAGTGTCACTGTCAAGACCCACCCGTGTCAAGAAAAGTCTTCCACTATGATAGCATGGGATTTCAGTACCATTGAAGTCCACATTTGTGTTTAATCCGTTTCTTTTCAGACGCTCAACTCTCATCCTTTCCTTCAAGCATTGCTGGCCTCACTTATTCCCTTCCTGATATGCCCTTTCCACACAACACGGTCCAAGGCATTCATTTACTTGTACTTATATATACAACATCAGCTGGGATAAAATTTGTTTCAACAACGGCACGAATCTATAAATGCAATAAAATAAGCTTCTTACTCTTCTTTCTGCAGTCTTGTTTTAATTTGTTTTGAAAATTGTTGCGTTACAGCGGTCTCCAAGTCCAAGTCCTTTTGAGAAAAAAAATTCAAAGGTCGACCACTTTCAGACTGCTGCTAGCTAGCCGAGGCTGCTAACAGTCTCCGCCTATATTTGTGGTCTGGGTTAGTTGCGTCACTTTCGTGACCAAATTCTAGTATTGCGCCATTTCTGGGCATGATGCTTCCATCCGGTTCCGACCGCTCGTCCTGCACCGTTGTTAGCTGTTCGTTTCTTTCCTCTTCTTATCTGGTGTCTCCTCTTGGTGTCATCTCTCTCTGATTTGGCCAGGCTAACAGCAGTCTCATTACTGGCCTTTTTTCTGTTGACACATCTAACTTTTCTCATGATTTCATTGGTCAGCACAACCCCTCGTTAAACAATTTATTTGAGAAAGAACTGTTGACCAATTGGATCAGATAGGAATCAAAGGAAGAGAGCATAGATTTGAGCTGAAAGGAAAATAGTTGTAGATAATACAGATAATAGAAGACAGAGAGTAGAGAAGATATGATCAGACGATCAGCTTTCAGACTGACTTCATGAAAATAAGAGAAAGAATAGATATAGCACCTGCTGTGAACAGAATCGGAAATAATTTTACATAACAACCCATTTGTTCTACTACACAACTAGGGGTGGGGTTGGCAGGTGTCCTGGATTTGGAGGGGGTGCAGACAGACAGACAGACAGACAGACAGACAGACAGACAGACAGACAGACAGACAGACAGACAGACAGACAGACAGACAGACAGACAGACAGACGGACGGACGGACGGACGGACGGACGGACCGACCGACCGACCGACCGACCGACCGACCGACCGACAGACAGACAGACAGACAGACAGACAGACAGACAGACAGACAGACAGACAGACGGACGGACGGACGGACGGACGGACGGACGGACGGACGGACAGACAGACAGACAGACAGACAGACAGACAGACAGACAGACAGACAGACAGACAGACAGACAGACAGACAGACAGACAGACAGACAGACAGACAGACAGACAGACAGACAGACAGACAGACAGACAGACGGACAGATGGACAGACGGACGGACCGACCGACCGACCGACCGACCGACCGACCGACCCACCGACCCACCGACCTACCGACCCACCGACCCGCCGATCCGCCGACCGACTGACCGACCGACCGACCGACCGACCCACCGACCGACCGACCGACCGACCGACCGACCGACCGACCGACCGGCCGACTGACCGACCGACCGACCGACCGACCGACCGACCGACCGACCGACCGACCGACCGACCGACCGACCGACCGACCGATCGATAGATAGATAGATAGATAGATAGATAGATAAATAGATAGATAGATAGATAGATAGATAGATAGATAGATAGATAGATAGATAGATAGATAGATAGATAGATAGATAGATAGATAGATAGATAGATAGATAGATAGATAGATAGATAGATAGATAGATAGATAGATAGATAGATAGATAGATAGATAGATAGATAGATAGATAGATAGATAGATAGATAGATAGATAGATAGATAGATAGATAGATAGATAGATAGATAGATAGATAGATAGATTAGATAGATAGATAGATAGATAGATAGATAGAGATCAGTTAACGACAATCTTTTCTTATTATTAAAGAAATACAGCTGTAGAAGAAAACACAAAGAATGGACAGGCAACTGAGAACACTGTGTTCAGATTTGAAGCAACCACAAGCAGTAAAATAGGTTCACTAGAGCCTCTTGCATCTTAGAACAGCATCTGGAGCTTAAGCACGAGAGACACGCCTTAATGGATCTGCCAGCTGCAGTCTGCCATAAGATCTGGCAGGCTGATAAATGGTCAAATAAATGACGGTTTCTCTGACTATTACTATTACTAGAGGGGAAAACACAATGATCGCATAAAAGCAGACCCGTTGGTTGAGTTGAGCTGTGTTAAATTAAGAACCGACGTTATAGCACTCGGAGACATTTCCATAAAATTGTCAGTCTTATCATTAAATCAGTTATATTCCCGTCCTAATGTAAGACGCAATTTTTATATTTTGTTAAACCCATCCCGGCTATCGTCAGGGGCACTAAATATAAGCTATGGGTTGAACGGCGGTTCTGTGACTTACGCCTGGGTGATTCTTGTCCGAATGGTGGGTACTTTGTGTCACTTGATGTTTGTCGCTAGTTGTGTGGTCGTGGTGGGGTTGAACGTCAATCAGTCATTCAGAGAAAATCAGCATATTTAAATTAATACTTTCTAAAGTACAATCATAGAGAAGAGAACGTGACAGCAGAGTAAACTCATGTTGGCGCTGACAGAAGACAGGCAGAGCAAATGTTCAAGTTAAAATATTTCTGTGAAAACTACGAACGTGCAAAATGATCGTATTTTTTATGAATGTGTGGCTTAAAAAAATTACATTCATATCTGGCCAACAGCACTAGAGTGTGCTAATAAAGTAAAAAAAAAAAAAAATGACGAGATGAAAAGAACAGGAACGCTTTTGAGATGTGTTGCTACTAATTATAACTGTGAAGCCATAAGGTCTTCTGTTAATATTGTTTCTTTTACTGGATACACTGCGCCCCCCCCCCTCCCTTTTCTTTCGGCCATGTGGGTTATTAGTCTTTTTTATGGTGGAAAACAAAAATTCATCCAGTTTATCCCTGACAGGCATGTCGCAGGGGTCACAGGGAATCCTATGAAGTCTGAGTGCATTTGCCCGAGAGGCCCGCAAAACCCGGGACATTGAACAAAGCCACAGTCTAGACATGGTCGAACAACTTGGACTTTCCGCCAAAGTTTACAGCCGGTGAACATACACAAACAATCTACCGGATACGAGAGCATGAACGATTCAACCAACAACAAGTCACTTTGAAATCGTGCGGTGGATATCAGCTGACATACATTCACGCACGGTAGTCCTTCGCCTGGGTACATCGGTTTTAGATCCATGTAATATCGCTCAGGGACACACCCAGGGTTCTGAAATTTCACCAGTGCTCTTCAATGTGTATTCAAGCAGCATTGCTGAACGTGAAGCACCAGGTGTTGGAGGGATATTGACAATTGCAGATGATGCTCTTGTACTTAGGCAAGGGTGCGATAGGAAACAGATAGCCTATGAGCTACAGGCTGCTGTAGACAAAATGATTGGCTGGTGTGCAGAGATGGGTGCTGTCATCAACTCAGAAAAGACCGCTGTTTTGATGTGTTCTCTGAACAATAGAATTGCGTAAGCTAATGTTCAGGCCTCACAATTAATGACAACAACATCAAAATAGAAAGGAAACAGGGGCACCAGTGTATCAATTTTGATAGAAGCCTGTGCTTCAGGAATCATGTGGAGGCAGTTGCGGTGAAGGGCCAAAAAAGATGAACGCTCTCAAGATTACGGCAACAATGGACATGGGACGACAAAGAATGGTGTTCACAGTGCTACAGTACTTGATCCTGTCGATAACAGATTATGGACTTGTAATGCTCACCATATCAAAGAGTCAGCTGATGAAACCTGAGAGTATACAGAGTGAAGCCATGCAGGTAATTCTGGGACAGTCAAGAGATAAATATCCTTGTAGTATGTATGCGATATATACTTGCACTGACTACTATAGCAGATAGACTCAAAGTTCTGCAAGCAAAGTCATATCTCAGAGTAGCTGCAGATAAGAAACACCTCCTGCATGAACCCTTAGATAGAGCTAAGGGTCACAGACTGAAAAGAGGGAGGTCTTGGATGGCGCAAGCAGAAGACACGTCAGAATTTTGTGGAGGTTTGATAAATTTGGGCGAGGAGATGAATGGGTCAAAATGTCCGTGCAAGAATCAGATTTGTGTAGGGTTCAAATCACTTTAGGTCGTGAGTGCAGAGACTGGCCAGCTGGTGCTGCAGAATCAGAGGTTCAACAAATGGTTCATGACAATTCCCGCCTCGGTGATGCATAGTGCAACAAAGCCTGGTATATGATATCACAACGCCTAGGTTGAGTATGGAGGCGAAAGCAGTCACTGCTTGCCTTCTGCTGGCATGAAAAACAGCTGTACACACATGTCGTAATCGTAATTGACTCATAGAGCATGTGGAGACAGACATGCTCTGTGCTGAGTGGCAAGTATCGCTTCAGACGTCCCAGGTAGTTAGCGTCCTTTGTATATTTTCTCCGTGTCATGCATGGTATGTAGGAAAACGAGCAGACAGATAGATTGGCCGGTTCTGCACCACTTAGTGGTGAATACATGTATGACAAGCTATGTGTTGTGAAGGCCCTTTGGGAGCGAGGGAACAGTGCGGAGGCACAAATAAATTATTACCGTCTAAGGAGTTACCAGGAGATCTGGCCGACACTCAGGGGAAAGGCAGAACGGATGTACAGTCAGACAATTACTGGTACAATCGGAAGTGGAACTTTACGCTTCCTGCTGAAGATGGAGAGAAAGCGCTTATCGGAGTGATTCGAGTGTTGTGATGTCAATTCTTAATCCAACATTCAACACATAAAATCATTATGTGCATGCCATGTTTCAGCTACATCACTTATCCATCTCTTTGCTGGTCTTCCTCTCGCCTTTCGCCTAGATGTTCTGCTATAAAAGGGCTCATATGCAGTTTGGTCTGACTGCATTCTCACTAGATGCCTGGACCATTTTATTCTGTGTCTATCAATATATTCCAGACATGGTCTTAGTGATGATGATGATGATGAAATAGAAGAAGAAGAAGAAGAAGAAGAAGAAGAAGAAGAAGAAGAAGAAGAAGAAGAAGAAGAAGAAGAAGAAGAAGAAGAAGAAGAAGAAGAAGAAGAAGAGGAGGAAGAAGAAGAAGAAAAAGAAGAAATAAGAAATATGAAGGAGGAAGAGGGAGGAAGAAGAAGGAAGAAAAGGGAAGAACAAGAAAGAAGGAGTAGGAGGAGGAGAAGAAGGAGAAGGAAAAGAAGAAAGAAGAAATAATAAGGAAGAAGAAATGTAGAAGTATTTATATAATATTTACTGGTTATCTCGCGGGGCCGCCCCATAAATCTTATAGCTGAGTGATTTTCAAAGGGGGCGAGGTTACTTCAGTGATCAAGAAGGTGGCAATTTACTCAGTTGCAACAGAAACAAAAAAAATTTAAACCATCTGTGTAATCCTAACAAGGACCAGGCTCATCTTTCGCATTAAAATTACTGTTAACGTTATCCGTTATTTTTTTATTTAACATTAAACTTCCTTATCCTGATCTGCTGTTTTCAATGTATTTTGCGATGGTTCAAAATATTAACTTTACAATGTTAAGCTATACGAAAATTGTATCTACAATATATTTGTTTCCTATGTTTTAAGAAACGGGAATAAATATAGAGACATAAAAGTAAAGGAAGTTATCATTGCATCCTATTATTTGCTTCAAGTGGTAAATTGAGATTGGCACTTTCATTTTTTTTTCTCAGCGCATTCTTTTCGCAATATGCGTTACTTTAGTTTATAAATTCAAAGATTACGTGTATGAATTTGAAGGCGTTGCAACAATTTTGTAAAAACTATATAAAATAATCAAGATTACAGGTTAAATGTTCAAGATGAGAGGTTTGACTTCAATGCACTAGGTTTTATCCTGACGGCTTGGTCTTTCTCCACAGAATGGCTAACCGCCTGCCGAGAGCTTCAAACAAAGCACGAGCTCTGTAGCTCCGGTGACGACAGCGAGGATTCTCCTAAACAATCCTTCAGAGCGCGAGGCAGAGGGTTTGATCCCTTTCATCACGGAGACCTAGAGGCAGATAAGGCAAAGTAACAACTAGAATAGAGTAAGTGAAAACAACAACTGGATGTGGCAGGGGAAGGGGAAAAGGGCTGTGTGGTTTTAAAACTGTATATAAAAAGTTAGTTGCATATCCTTTACAGGACGTTGCAGAACCAGCTCCAGCATTTTTTGGCTGTTGTGGTTTTTGTGTGTGTGGAAAATTTTACGTTCAGTAGTTTGCCTTTGCCAACTGAGCTGTCAGCTCTCGTTACCATTGTCAAAACCAACGCAAAAAACATCGTCCGCAGCTGGGATCGACCCTGACACCCCCTCGATTGCGAAGCGCGTTCTAACTGTCCGTAATGCCTGCATTCACCACTTGGGGGTGTAGAGCGGGGAAAAGGGAGTGGTTTGTCAGGGGAGGGGTGAGTCTGATGATTCGAGGCCGCACGTCTAATACATTGGTAATGAACTGTGCAGGGTAGGGAAAAGTATATCATGTAAATTGGAAACTACAACACACAGTAAATTATTTCTCACTTACAAGAGTTTTTAAAACGGTCACGATAGATCAGACAGTGTATGAGATCAAGTGATCAAATTCATCAGTGAATTTATATTTTCAAAAGCTTACAGTCACTGTTCTAATTTGGCAATCTTTACCCCACGAGTCTTAAAAATGTCACCGTCAACACATTTCAAAAAAGAATGAACAATTCAAGTAAAGACATTGATCGAGCAATTGCAAGAGAACAATTGATTATTTCACTCTAACTGTTTTATATTCAATTTCGTAAAGCACCTTTAACTTTTGTGTTGACATTTGCATGCCATTTTACAGCTGCTTTAACTGCTGTGTCTCCGACCTTTGTTGTTTAAAACATATTTAGTAGATTCGCGAAATCACCACCGTCTTTTTCTTTTCTTCTTCCATTGTTTAACTTGATGTTGAATTTAGATTTTGGGTAATATTCGTTGCTGCATAACTGCATTTGCAATTTATTTTCCTACGTCTAATAAAACTATTTTGGTTTTTTGGCTCTCAAGCGGCAGACTCGGGTGCGAATCCTCGGTAAAGCTTGGGATTTTTTTCTGTCGCGGGAAAAATAAATCCTCACCTGCACAGTCGTGGCGACAGCACCAGCCATGCGACCGTAATCCTCAGACTCAAAGACCCCCTGCCTAGACCGCAAAAGTGGTAAAAAGGCAGTAATTGGCAGGTTTTTTCTTTTGTGATTTTTATTGAGCAGTTTATATGTCTTGTGCCTTGGGAAACAAAAAATAAAGTGATTATGTTACGTGTATTGTCTGTTTGGCGTCACGCATTTTCATGTTTCATTGCAAGTCTTTCCATTTCCATTTTAGATTGCCCAACACTGACCAAGCCGCCTTCGAGGCGGAGATAGAAGACATTATAACCAACCCCTCATGGGAACAATTAGTAGAAGTACTTTGGAGTGGCTGTTGAATCGGAGAACTGAGCACCTATGGGAATGCTCAATGGGCAGTGACGTCGATTGTGATACCATAACTGTTTGCATGACAATTGACTGCATGAGTGTATGACTACTACTTTTGAAAATGTTAATGCGTCTTGTGTTTTGGTTTTTATTGTTCGAATTCACCACCTAAAAACAATAATGTGAACAAAGATAATTCAAGATAATTTTTCCATAGAAAAAGCCTGTGAGAAATACTGAGTGCTGAGCTGAGAATTGACATAATAGCACCCAGGACACCTCCATTAGTGCTCCATCACCATCTTCAGCAACCAGCGAAAAGTTCCAATTACGACAGTGCCAGTATTAGTTCGATTGTACATCCCTCTTGCCTTCCTCGGAGTGTAAAGTGTCGCCACTCCTAGCTGTACCATTCTCTCCAGACTATAATGATCTATCCCTCCCTCCGCATTGTTCACTTGCTGTCAAAGGGCCATGACAAAATCTAGCTTCCCCTTTATAAATTCCCCACCCATTGGTGCCGAACTAGCCAGTCTGTCTGCCTGTTCATTTGCATCATCATCATCATCAGGTGCCTTGCCGACTGGCGTGGGCGATCATGCCTCTCCAAAATCCACGATCTCCTGCAGCATGTATCAGTTCGTGTGCCGACACACCTCCAAGCCATGCAATAAGACTGTCAGGAATCTTCTCTCGTTGTTTTCCTCTATCCCTCCTTCCACAGATCTTCCTAGTGGTCACAACATGTTCTATTTTCCCTCTTCTCATAACATGGCCAAAAAATGATGACTGTCTCCTTCTAATAATGTCTGTGATGTCTCTGCATAACCTGAAAAAATATCCAAAGATCTCTAACTACCTGGGACCTCTTAAACTGAATCTGTGAGGAAAGGAGTTTGTCATCAATTTCATAATCATATTACATAGTTAATTCGAAACTATGGCATTCCTGGCATTACTTGCATTAGAACTGCCTTCACCTTGAAAGGAAACAACGCGACCAGATTTTTTTGGTGATAGCAGCCAGAAATAGCAATCTCGTTTTTCTGTAGCGTTTTATTCACCTAAACCTGATGACAAATGAATAACTAAATAGGCTATATGAAAGCCGCTGTAAGGCTTAACAACAATAGAATAGAAATAGCAGCATTTCAAGCGTGTTTCATATAAAGATAAAAAGTGTAGAAACGCAATATTAAAGAAAAAAAAAAAAAACTTTTCAATGAAAAATACTGTAGAAATGATATATATGAAAAATAATATCTTAAACTTAGCTTACGCAGACTAAGTGCATTTCCTTTGTGCACAAAAGCAACACAGCAAGTCACGATTTTACGGATGTGTGGCTGTAGAGATAGGTCTTTTTAGAGAGAGAGAGAGAGAGAGAG
This sequence comes from Candidula unifasciata, assembly GCA_905116865.2. Classification (NCBI taxonomy): domain Eukaryota; kingdom Metazoa; phylum Mollusca; class Gastropoda; order Stylommatophora; family Geomitridae; genus Candidula; species Candidula unifasciata. Next base: position 351,574 of record CAJHNH020001917.1, on the reverse strand, counting down.
AGAGAGAGAGAGAGAGAGAGAGAGAGAGAGAGAGAGAGAGTTGTTGCCTTAGGGAAAGAAATAAAATTGTTCAAGTTAACATATTTACGTTTAGCAAGAGAGATATGGGTAATGGTTAATGCTTCGTCACTTCGAGGGTTTCACGCATGATACTAAGAAGACACGAAGCTATGTACAGGTATACGGTTGCTCTATTGTACTTTTAACTTGATATACGTCCTGTTTAGACGTGAAGACGTTTGCTTGGTAAACGACCTTTGTTTGAAATAACGATCCGCGTGCTAGAATTTGTAGTAGTCAAAGTCAGCCACGACACCTCTCCCGAGACAAGACCAAGGATAAATGTCAATGACTTTGCAGAGACGTATCGCCCCAGCGAAGCACAAACATGCCGTAATAGCATTGTCAGGAACGACCAGACAATGCCACATTTTTAAAACATTATGAGGAGAAGACTGAAACAAATTTCTTAGGGCAGAGTTTTAATAAACGTCAAACCTGATGAGTCTTAACCAGATCCATATAGCGAGCTAGGTCATAACCTCAGAGTAGCTTTGGCTGCATGCAAGGATCAGAGGCTGTAAAGGGGTAAATCGTGGATGACTCAAGCAGAAGTCACTATAAGACAAGTGTTCATGCTGGAGAACATTGTGTGAGGAGAGGAATGGGTCAGAGTACCAACGGAAAAGTCTGACCTGTGTAGGGTTATGATCACATTGGGCCGGGTGTGCAGATAATGGCCAGCGGGTGCTACAGAGGTTGGAGTCCAACAGTTCATTCACAAAAATTAACGCCTAGGTGATCTGATTATCTATACAGATGATTTGGTGCTGAGAGGAAAGAGAAGTGCCTTGGAGTTCGTAGCGAAAGCCAGTGGAAAATCTTTAGTGCAAGACAGCCTAGCATACGACACCACAACATCCAGCATGAGAATGGAGGTAAAGGCGGTAATTGCAGCTCTCCGGTGGCTAGAGAACAAGATGCATACACATGTCGTAATTGTAACAGTCTCTGAATGCATGCAGAGAAAGGTGAAAACAAGGATGCTTCGAGCAGAGTGGCAAGCTTTACTGAAAAGGTAACGGGTAGTGAGTATACTTTGGATCTTTTCTCCACGTCATGCGGGCGTGGTGGGTAATGAACAGGCAGATAGATTGGCTGGATCTGCACCACTAGGTGGTGAATTGATACATGACAAGGCAGATGTGATCAAGGCCTTTTGGGAACAAGCAACGGAATCAGTAGAGAAAGACATCATGCAGATTTGCAGCCTTACAGACATCCATCCAGGTGAAGAATGGATACCAGCGTTTAAAGCGCATAATCTCACATTCCCCTGTGTCGTGACGCTCGATAGGAGTTGTCGGGAGTAGAATCCAGCTGCTGTCAATGCCGAGGTATGTGACAAGTCAGATGAGACAAATGTGGTGATATTCACAGACGGGTCCGTTATACGAGGACATAAGAGTGCATGGGCATTTGCAGCTCGCTCTTCAGGCAGAACAGTTCAAGAAGCCAGCGGTGCCTTCTCCATGACCACCAGCAGCATGACGATGGAAGTGATGATGGTGACACAAGCTTCATGTGGCTAGAATCACAGGAATATTCCCCCGTGTGTGTGCTGAGTGATTCTTTGTGTATGATCCGGCGGCTTGAGGCAGACTGGTTACGCAGACAATGGTTTGAGTCATTGCAAAACTCTCCTGTGTGTGCAGTTACCTTCATATTCGTCCCATGTCATGCAGGCGTTGTTGGTAATGAAAGAGCTAATAGACTGGCAGGTGCCTCATTAATTGAAGATAGCCGGCCAATGGATCACGCAGACATTGTCATTGACCTATAAGAGAAAGGAGGTTCTGGGGATTTTGGAAGCAACGTGTCCACATCACTGCTAAGAATACGCGAATTTGGAGTAAAGATCGGAACAGCCAAGCATGAGAAGCACACCGGGCGCACACGAAGTCTTGTTAACCAACATAGGACTGGCACTATTAACCGCACGACGCTGATGAATATGTTAGGAGGGGAATGTGAGCGCCTATGGACGTGTCCGGAGTGCTGTAAAGATAATCTAACTCATAACTCAGAGAAAGAAGATTATTATGGTCTGGTGAGAATGAGGCACCTGGGTGTAACCAGAGGGTCTGGCCGGCTCACTACACTCAGAGGAAAGGCAAGACGGACATATAAACAGATTGTGACCAGTAACATCAGTACTGGAACTCTGCGCTGTCTGCTGACGATGTGGACGGAGCATGCATGGGAATGCCACAAGTGCTGTCATATCAATTTTTGACTCAACTCAAGTCAACATGTAGCGAAAAGATAATTTCTAATTATCATTCTTGGGACATTCCAGGAAGGTCAAGTGATGTAGAGTTTTCATTATTTCATCTATTTGCTTTTGTATTTATCTATTATTAGTATTAGATAATGCAGCGTCCGTGGCTTAGGCGTTGCGAGTCCGACTCGTAATTCCTACGCACCTTGATCGAAACACACTGCTGGCTGTGCGGATTTTTATCATGGTATGTGGCGTCGCGTCGGCGTCTGTGGCTTAAATGTTACGAACGCGCTTTGTAATGCCGGTGTGCCGGGTTCGATCCCAGTTGCAGGCCTTGCGCCTTGCGTTGGTTTAGAGAAGCCGACGGTCCAAAAACAATGGCAAACTACTGGACGTATACTTGCCTAGGAAAACCACTACAGCCAAAAATGGCTGGGGTTGGTTCTGCAACCTTCTGTAAAGGATACGCAACTAAGTTTATGTGGCGTCGCAGGTCGACCCAGCCTAAACTCCGGTGAAAGCTTTGGTTGTTCATCCACTCCTGGACTTTAGGTTTGTTCGAAAACTTGAGTTTTTCGTCAAATTTGTTTTACAGGTCTGGCTTATTTGTGTGCAGACTATTGGTTTCTCGCCTCTCAAGCAGATGCACTCTGACTTCAAAGGAAGTTCCTATACTTTGATTTTGAAACGCGAGCGACGATCGTTGACAACCATGGTCATGTTAATAATTATTATGACAATGATTATCATGACGAGATTGATTGTCAATTTTTAAATGATTTAGTGATTTGAGGTTTTAAACAACGGATCAACATCATGGCACGTGGATAGTAACCTTTAAGTTCTCCGTTCTTCTTCTAACTAAAGTCTGAGTCCGAAGAAGCTCAGCACAGTGCACAGGCTCTGTAGCACCGGCGAGGATCCTGAAATACTTTGTGTAGATTTTAACTCAACATTTTGCCCGGTCAGCGCCGTTAGGCAACTATTTTCAATTGTCAACTGCCAAGTTGTAATGATTTAAAGAATACAAAAACTGAACTATCCTGACTAGTTCAAGACTGTGGGCTGTTTCAGTAAGGACCGTCGCAACCTGGCGACTCAACCACTTGACCTCCTCCCACTGCTCAAAATAAATGTAAAAGGAGGCTAAATAATATGACCCGTTTGTACTCCTTCGGGGGTATATAGGGCTAGACCTCTATTGTATTGACCAGTCAGCACTTTGCGGAACTTATGTCGTCAACATCACGCCGACAGCCTTTACTTCCCATGCTTTAACTGGTATTCATTAAAGACTGGATCGAGCTTGGAGACAAGGTCGTTCTCGAAAAAAAGTCCAGCTCCTTCCGAAATTGAATCCCACAACCTTCGGATCCACAGGCGAGCATCTAGCTACTACACAACGGCGGCGCCTAGCTCCATTTAACCCTGTATAGAAATTCTCCTTAAAAATATTTGCTTATAAATGTCGTATACATACATATATATATATATATATATATATATATATATATATATATATATATATATATATATATATATATATATATATATATATATTTCATATAGCGATAGAAGCGAAGGTGCTTAACCAAGGTAATGAATTCAAGTATTTGGGGACATTCATAACATCAGATGGACGATATGTGACAGAAATTGGGAGCAGAACTGGCAAAGCAAAAGTAGTATTTCAGAAGTTTAAAAGTATTTTTTGTAATAAATCTCTCTCATTAAACATCAGAAAACGAGTACTAAAATTTTATATCGAGCCTGTTCTGTTGTATGGTAGTGAATCTTGGAATGTGAGCAAACAAAGTAAGAAGAGTTTGGAGGCAACAGAGTTGTGGTTCTTGACAAGGATGTGGAGAATATCTTGGAATAACTAACAATGATTGCCTGGAAATGGCTAAAGAAAGTAGAAAATTATATACAACAATGAGGAAGAGACGAACACAGTTCTTTGGTCATGCGATGAGAAAAGGAGCACTGGAAAATATCGTGACGACTGGAAAGATCACTAGTAAAAAAAGGTAAAAGCAGACCAAGAGATTTAATGGAGGATGGCTTAAACTGATCCAGAATTCCAAAGACGGAGATATGTGGAGATGCACGAACCATTACGCCGTCTGGCAAGGTACTTGATGATGATGATTTTTCAAATGAATTATTATTTGTATTCAAAATTCCACGGATTGTTGTTATTATTATTATGCTCTAAAAAAGGATTATGCTCCTCTAGGGACCCCCACCCACACCTCTAGCCTAGAAAAAATTATAGCTTGGGGTGGGGTGGGAATTGAGGCCCCCTTTCCCAATGTTATCTCTGAGTCAACAATTCAGAGGGTAAATCCCGAATTAGTCGCCTTTTACGACATGCTTGTTATTAGGGCAGTGGGTATATTGTCCCCGAACCAGATAGTTCTCCGGAACCTACACAGATAGTCTGAATACGTGAACCATCCCAATGATTGCCATGTCTGTATCAGTTTGCCCCTGTCTGCTTGGGTGGCTTGTTTATTCTAGGGCTGACACGTGAAGACAAGAAAAGCAGCACTGAAACCTACCAAGCGTGTCGCAAATAGTCGATCAAGAAGTTTAGTGACCTCATCCCGCAGAAAACTGTAGCAGCAAAATGTCGTCAGTCCTGTGACAATATCTATAATGTGGCAAGAATGGGTTCAATGCCTAAACTCCATTGGGAGACAATAGGCAGAAGAGAAACGATACATTTAGGTTGGCATCTCAGAGATGTACTGACCACCTCTATCTCTATTCCTATGTCTACTTCAGTCTTTCTTGAATAATGCTATATTATACTTTTGCACTTGAGTTAAACTTACAGTTGAGAGGATCTACTTTATTGACCAGGTTTATCCCATATGGCTCAGCATTTTTCCACAGTGTCGCACAAAGCACGAATTCCATAGCTTCGGCGAAGATCACTAAGGTGTTCCCCCAAAAAAAACGAGTTTCAGAGCGCAAGAAACACGTTACCTGTCTACCTGGCCATGGAGACCCACGGAAAGACATGTATTATATAATACCAGGAATATAAACATTTGACGACATGAAGCTCAGGAAACACTCTAGATTGTTTTTCTTATTGTGCAGATTTTAATTCCAGGTCCCCCGTTTGGAATGCAGATAAAGCTCTATTTTCTAGAACTTTCTTGAAATCTGACACCATTAGTAATTCGCAAGATTAAAGCGCATTGTGGTTTTCTGATATTAGCCAGAGCATTGTTTTATCTCCCCGGACGGCCCTTATGCAGGAAACAATGCAAGGTCGTGACTTGGGGCAATTCCCTTGCTCCTGCGTCATAGCAATACCGGATGTAGGCTCTGTAGTGTTCATTTTCTAGCCACGGTTTCAAGCCATCCATTAAATTACAAACTACAGGTGGTAGCTGATTTTGTGTTGTAGCCTGCTGACCTCATTCAGAACTGCGATACCGTCATCAAGAATGATAGATTCCAAACTCAAAGGGCTATACATTTTTGTGGTGTTATTTATCCTTCATAAATAACATTGTTTTTTAACTGTTCTACCTGGGGACTGCGTGGTCTCAAGGCATGGTGTCCGCCTCGAGTGTAAGAAGTTCCGGGTTTAATCCCCGGTAAGGGCTAGGATTGTTTTCACGTGGACTTGGACTTCTAGTAATTCTTCCTAATCTCTGGGAAGTGAGATCGGACGCCCGTGTGCAAGTGAGATCAGACGCTTGTGTGCAAGTGAGATCAGACGCTTGTGTGCAAGTGAGATCAGACGCTTGTGTGCAAGTGAGATCAGACGCTTGTGTGCAAGTGAGATCAGACGCTTGTGTGCAAGTGAGATCAGACGCTTGTGTGCAAGTGAGATCAGACGCTTGTGAGCAAGTGAGATCAGACTCCTATGTGCAAGTGAGATCAGACGCTTGTGTGCAAGTGAGATCAGACGCCTGTGTGCAAGTGAGATCAGACGCTTGTGTGCAAGTGAGATCAGACGCTTGTGTGCAAGTGAGATCAGACGCTTGTGTGCAAGTGAGATCAGACAGCGCTTGTGCGCAAGTGAGATCAGACGCTTGTGTGCAAGTGAGATCAGACGCTTGTGTGCAAGTGAGATCAGACGCTTGTGTGCAAGTGAGATCAGACGCTTGTGTGCAAGTGAGATCAGACGCTTGTGTGCAAGTGAGATCAGACGCTTGTGTGCAAGTGAGATCAGACGCTTGTGTGCAAGTGAGATCAGACGCTTGTGTGCAAGTGAGATCAGACGCTTGTGTGCAAGTGAGATCAGGACGCTTGTGTGCAAGTGAGATCAGACGCTTGTGTGCAAGTGAGATCGGACGCTTGTGTGCAAGTGAGATCAGACGCTTGTGTGCAAGTGAGATCAGACGCTTGTGTGCAAGTGAGATCAGACGCTTGTGTGCAAGTGAGATCAGACGCTTGTGTGCAAGTGAGATCAGACGCTTGTGTGCAAGTGAGATCAGACGCTTGTGTGCAAGTGAGATCAGACGCTTGTGTGCAAGTGAGATCAGACGCTTGTGTGCATTGTTGCGGGCTTAAAAAAAATCCCTTGACAGTTGGAAATCGAAAAGAGAAGCCTAACGGCGCTGCCCCGGAAAAATTTGGAGTTTAATATGTACCCAAATTATTTAAGGATCGCCGCCGGTACTACAGAGCCTGTGCACTGTGCTAAGCTTCTTCGGACTCAGACTTGAGTTAGAAGAAGAACGGAGCACTTATGAGTTCCTACCCGTGGGCCATGATGTTGATCCGTTGTTTAAATCTCAAACACTGGCAATGCCTTGATGGGAACTTCAGGCTACATTGTATCCATCTGCGACCCCATTGTAAACTTGAAGTGTAATGGAGCTTTCCGGTATTTGTATAAGTAGGATTCTCATTCTTGATGTTATAATCATGCAGGCTGCAAAGCTGAAGGGGTCAAAATTGAAGCAACAACGTCGTTCCTTATTGCTCTCTTTCTCTCTCTATTGGGCTTTATATGTGCCTACCATTATACATTAAGTTGTGAACAATGACTTCATTATTTCATAAATATCGTGCGTGTTAACTGTACTGTAGCATTGGGATTTTGCCCACTCTTCTTCCACGCAAAGCTGTTTGTAGACTACTACCGCCACCACCTCTAATAATACTACTACCACTGCCACCACCACCACTACTAATACTTTACAACACCACGTATTCCCCCACTGCCGCAACTACCACCACCACCATCACTACTCTTACCAGCACCACCACTAATATGAATACTGATACCACCACCACAACTGCTAATACAACTAACCCTGCCACCACCACCACTACTTATACTATTACTACCACCGCAACCACCGGTACTACTACTACTACTACTACTACTACTACTACTACTACTACTACTACTACTACTACTACTACTACTACTACTACTACTACTACTACTACTGCTGCTGCTGCTGCTACTACTACTACTACTACTATCGTGGCTGATACTGCTGTTACTTTACTACTGGCAGTAGTAGCAGCAGCTAGGTATGTTACGGTTATGGGGTATGTATATTGATTGTGGCTCTCTGCGCTTCCACAGAGAAAACATTGCAACGCTTTTGGGTGTGAGGGGGGGGGGGGGCGGCTAGAATGTGTTAGAGTTGAAAGGCGCAATCGCCGTGTGGGTCCCAGGGTCCAAGTTAGAGGAAAACAAGAATAGACTCACTGTCTCACCAACAAACATGTCGTAGGTGTTGACTTATTGTAGGCATCCTTCGATCTCGGAGTATATTTGCCTGAGAAGCAAAACAAGAGTCTGCACACCGCTAAGCCAGATGTGTGAAACGGATGTACACTCAACACTCGGGTTCTGGAACAAGACTAAAGTCCGGAGGAGACCGAACGCCCTGAATTTTCCGCTTGAATTCACAGCCGATGAACGCGAAGAAGTACTATTACACTTCTCGGTGCACTGACAGCTTCTTGTTTGAATCAAACAGCGCTGAATCAGAATATTTGATTTATGAACCGCCGATTCAACGTGTCAACAAGACAAGTTAAGATTTACTTTACAAAACATCTTGGGCTTATACTTTTCTCTTATTCCCATGCTCTGTCTGTGTTCGTAACCTGTAAACTCTTTGATTCCACGATTCCCATGCTCCGTCTGTGTTCGTAACCTGTAAACTCTTTGATTCCATGATTCCCATGCTCCGTCTGTGTTCGTAACCTGTAAACTCTTAGATTCCATGATTCCCATGCTCAGTCTGTGTTCGTAACCTGTAAACTCTTTGATTCCATGATTCCCATGCTCTGTCTGTGTTCGTAACCTGTAAACTCTTTGATTCCATGATTCCCATGCTCCGTCTGTGTTCGTAACCTGTAAACTCTTTGATTCCATGATTCCCATGGATAAGGAATGTGGGTTTCATCCTCTTTCCTTACCTCGTCAATTTTTTTATACGATTTTTTGTTTTCGTTACTGTATTGTGTGTATTATATCCGTCGTTTTCATTGTGTGTGTTTTCCCCCTATAGTTTATTATTTGATCATTGTTTCATGTTCTGCAAATTGTATTGCTTTGTGCCGTCTGAACTGGCTTGGCTGGACAACCAACCTGTACTTTTTTTAAATAATATCTGCACTGTGCGGGTACTTTTCTTACACGTGTCCGGTTAAGTCAACGGTTTCCTGGACTAAGTTCACACAAATATACAGGTCACACAGATAAACAGAGGCCATAGAAACATTATATATAGAATATAAACAAACAGATACTGTTTTGATCGGCACTCATTTAAAAAAGAAGGTAGATAGAAGTACATACTAGACAACATAAAAATTGAAAGCTAGTTACCGTGGCGGAAATCTAACCCCTCACTTGTAAATCGCGTGTACTAAGAACATGACCAGTTAGGCTAAGATGTGTCCAAATGAGTAAAATTCTGCGGGGTTCCATTTATAAATTTAGTGCAGACTGCATTGTTCCTTGGGGACCCCTGTATAACAGTGGCCAATACGTTTGCCTCCCATCCAAGTAGTCAAGCGTTAAAATCCTGCCAGACAGGGTAATTTTTTTTTTCTCACTGATCAGAGTTTAATGGGCGACACAGTTAAAAATGGGTACCAGGAATTGTGCTGAAAAGTAAAGGTGGTCAGGGTAATAATTATCACTCTGGTCTTTGAGTGTCGGTTTCTTTAATATTGTGTTGGCATCTTTCCGTCTTTCCAGACTACTTACTGACTTACTTAGCCACTCCTCTTCTACCTTGGGGTGTAGGGATTTGCGAGATAGATCGCCAGACGTCTCTATCAGCAGTTTTCTTTTTGGCTTTGTTCCATTAAAGACCTCTGTTAGTTAAGGACTGTCGGATTTTGTCTTCCCAGAGACCCTGGGTTGCCCAGGCGGTCTGATTCCCTGGTTCTTAGCCTTCCATGTCAGCCATGATGGCCGATTTTCTCCCATTGTGCACACTTGTCCAAACCATCGTAACTGTGACTGATCCACTCGGGTTTGTGAGGACTGGGTATCCAGATCTTGACGTATTGTCTGATTTGTCTTTCCAGACGATAGTGTTATACTGTGGTATAGACAGGTCTGGAAATCACAGCCTATGGAGAGTGAGGCCAGCAAGACCTGCTGTTTCCTAGGTTCATTAATGCCAAGTATGAAGTTGTTTTTCCTCTCCCTGGCACAAAGTCTGGCAAGTATTGTAGAGACCATGTGTTGCCCGTGCATTGTGATCCCTCTGACGTCCTGGGTTTTGTTTATTACAAAGGAAAGGCAACACTAATACGTTTAAAACCAATAGTGCTGCAAAAGCTGCCAGATCAGACGAGAAGTCCTCTGCCCACATGTCAGAGCTTTGCTCTTGGTAAAGGCCTGTTCTGTCCTCTCATAGCATGTCGTTTTGTTTGCAGTTTGCATATCATATTCCTAAGATAAAGCTAGTATCCTTCCCAATGTGTTCCTCTGCCCGAAACGGTTGTCACAATGTGGGGGGGGGGGGGGGGGGGGGGAGGTATGGTATACGACGACCATAAGCACTGAACAGGAAGTATCCTACTTTACACTCTATCTGATTCAAGCCATCAATCATTTGCACCTACATGATTCATCTGGCGTCAGTGCGCTGCCACTGGCGTAGGCGCCCATGTGTCTTCACAAATCACGATGCCTGGTTGCCTGGAACAGCTCTTTTGATGATATCCCTCCATGCCACCGTTTCAGTCCATCCAGAATCATCTCTCTTGGTCTGCTTCTACCACATTTTTCTCTTATCTTTCCAGTTGTCACGATGTTCTCCAGTGTCTCTCGTCTCTTTATGTGGCTAAAGAACAGTGTTTGTCTCTTTCTTATTGTTGTATATCTTTCAAGCAATCGTTGTTAGTTACTCTATCCGTCCAAGGTATTCGTAACATTCGTCTCAGAAACCATGTCTCTGTTACTTCCAAATTCTTCTTAATTTGTTCACTGACATTCTAAGATTCGCTGCCATATAGCAGAAAAGGTTCTGTGTAACATTTTAGCACCCTCTTTCAATATGATTAGCAACTTGAAAATATTTAATTAGTATAATAAACTCCCCACAATCCGCTATCTCCTGCAACATGTATCAGTTTGTGTGCTGACACACCTCCATGCCATGCAACAAGACTGTCAAGAAACTTCTTCTGTTGTCTTCCCCTATCGCCCCCTTTCACGGATCTTTCCAGTGGTCACAACATATTTACATTTTCCTTCTTCTCATAACATGGCCGAAAAATGATGACTTTTTCTCCCTTTTGGTGTCTGTGATGTTTTGTCTTCCAGCTCCCGCCTCTTTTAAAACCTCTTGGTTGCTGCTCTTTTTTTCTAAAGCTGTCCAAAGTAGTTTAGGGGTTCTTCTGTAAAAATACATCTATGAGACCTCCAGAAATTGTTTGGCCTGCCAACCGGAATGCTTAATGACATGAAAGGGGTTTGTCTGTTGTTGTTACTTATAGTTATCTCTATTACCGGATTGCTTACTTGCGTGTGGTCCTGTGGTGGAACTAAGTATGCTTGCGTGCAAGCTATGTGCCATGACGAATTGGGCACTCCAGTTTGTTCGACACAAACCATGCATACCTGACGAGTAGATTAGCAATCTGAGCATAACACAGACACAGTTATGTAATATCATATTACTATCATCATCATCATCATCATCATCATCATCATTATCATGATCAGCTTTCTGATCATCGTCATCATCATCATCGTTTAATATGTTGGGGAAAGTAAGAAATCGTTGTTCATTATCTCACATGACTATCAGTTTGAGATCAGGTCTTTGTTCTTGGCCTGGTTATGTAACGTAACCATCCATTTGTTTTTTATTAGTTCTCAGTACATCAAGCCCGTAGACACATCACCACATCTATGGACTATCAGTCCAATCGACTGAGGAAATGGACGAAGAGTAAATTGATTGAACTGAAGAAAGATGAAGAAATCAGTGAAATTACAACCATTGGTATCAATAATAGCATTGAAAAATATAAAACCAAACGAAAAGTTAATGAACGAGCTTCACAGTATAACAAAGACAAACTAAAAGTGAACGTTTTGGCTCTAGAGCCTTCATCAGCACAAACATAAATTTAAAAAAAAAAAAGAAACGAATACACAAAATCACTTGACTAACGTATCCTGAAGCAACCACTTTGATGTCTTGCCAGTGTGAATGGTAACAGAAATAGAAATGTCCCGTGTATTTTCCCGGCCTATAGTTAGAAGAAAAAAAGGAACAGACCCACTGCTCCTCAACCAGCTTGTCATAAGAGTCGATTGATTATGGATGTTTCCTCCGAAGAAGAAGAAGATAGCAAAAGAAAAGAAGAAGAAGAAGAAGAAGAAAGAAGAAGAAGAATCACAAAATAAAAGAAGAAGAAGAAGATGATGATGATGATGATGAACAACAACAACAACAACAACAACAACAACAACAACAACAACAACAAGAATCAAAGAAGAAGAGGTGCTTGGCTTGAGCTGACATTTTCTGTTCCTGGAAGATGCGATGATTAGTTTAAGGCGGTGGTTGATATTGATTTGGCATTTAAGGCTGACATACAAGATGCATTAGTATAACCTTTCAGACCTAGATGACACGTGTATTTGCCAGGGAAAACGCTGCATCTGTGTGTCAGTGTATCCACCATTGATACATTAATTATTAGTGCATGAGGTACGTAGTGCGGGCACCCTTTTAAGGTATTTAAAAGCCCTTCTGTTAGAAAGAAGAAGCAATGAACTCATGTAAACCCTAAACTGTCTATCATAAAACAGAAAACCTTACACACATGTGCGTGTGCGTGCGCGTGCTTGTGATGTCAAAATGCATAAACTCCCAACTTGTATGCTTGATAACATAGTGTCAGATTTTACCTGATAACATAGAATCAGTTCTTTTCTGAAAACATAGAATCAGTTCTTTTATATGATAACATAGAATCAGTTCTTGTCTTATAACATAGAATCAGTTCTCTTACCTGATAACACAGAATCAGTTCTTTTCTGATAGCATAGATTCAGCTCTTTTATATGATAACATAGAATCAGTTCTTTTCTGATAACATAGAGTCAGTTCTTTTATATGATAACATAGAATCAGTTCTTTTCTTATAACATAAAATCAGTTCTCTTACCTGATAACACAGAATCAGTTCTTTTCTGATAACATAGATTTAGCTCTTTTATATGATAACATAGAATCAGTTCTTTTCTGATAATATCGGGTTTAGAGACTGGTTGGAGTCTGCAAACAAATGAGGTAGGTTTGTAAAACAGACGTGCACGCAAAACTCAAGAACTGGAACAAGACTAAAGTCCAGGTGGCTAAAACAACCAGAACTTTCCACTTGAGTTTACAGCCGGTTAACCTAAAAAAAAGAATCATTTGTTAAGTGGTGAAAAATTTGTCTGCTAAAGGCATATAAAAAAGTTCTAATGCGCACACTTTCTGGTGACTGCACTCGCCTTGAGACCCTCAAACCAATGTCCAAGCCCCCTCCACTTCCTCTGATTTTCTTTACTTCTTCTTCTTCTTCTTCTTCTTTTTTGTTCTTCTTCTTCTTCTTCTTCTTCTTCTTCTTCTTCTTCTTCTTCTTCTTCTTCTTCTTCTTCTTCTTCTTCTTCTTCTTCTTCTTCTTCTTCTTCTTCCTTTTCTTCTTCTTCTTCTTCTTCTTCTTCTTCTTCTTCTTCTTCTTCTTCTTCTTCTTCTTCTTTTTCCTCTGCTTCTTCTTCTTCTTTTTCCTCTGCTTCTTCTTCTTCTTTTTCCTCTGCTTCTTCTTCTTCTTTTTCCTCTGCTTCTTCTTCTTCTTTTTCCTCTGCTTCTTCTTCTTCTTTTTCCTCTGCTTCTTCTTCTTCTTCTTCTTCTTCTTCTTCTTCTTCTTCTTCTTCTTCTTCTTCTTCTTCTTCTTCTTCTTCTTCTTCTTCTTCTTCTTCTTCTTCTTCTTTTTTTTTCTTCTTCTTCTTCTTCTTCTTCTTCTTCTTCTTCTTCTTCTTCTTCTTCTTCTTCTTCTTCTTCTTCTTCTTCTTCTTCTTCTTCTTCTTCTTCTTCTTCTTCTTCTTCTTCTTCTTCTTCTTCTTCTTCTTCTTCTTCTTCTTCTTCTTCTTCTTCTATTAACGGGGTTTTTTTTTTTTGGGGGGGGGGGGGTGGTGTGGTGGGGGGGGTTGGAGATCGGGGAACTTGGTGGGGGTTGAAAACTGAAGCTTATTATTGTTTAAAACTGAAGATGTCAGTCGAATGCATTCCAATATTTGTAACTAATATTTAATTGGTTTTGATGATATTTATATTATGCAACCTGTAAGACTTACATCATTTTTTGAATAGGCTTATTATTATACTCTTTAAAACGTTCAAGTAATGTCAGTATAAATTAGAGCACATTCCAGCATTTGTAATTAAGACTTAGATGTTGTAATTTTTTCTGTTTTTCTTCTTCTCTCTTTTTTTTGTTTTTTGTTTTTGTTCTTTTGTTTCTTTTCTATATTTCTCAAATTTTTAATTGTGCATTCCTCTTTTTATTATTATTATTATTATTAATTATTATTAATATTATTAACTATGAAATGAGGTAAAAATGAAACATTGTATGAAAGGAGCGGAGTGGAAGGGCAGAATGTTAGACGGGCCTGCGTGCATAATTCTTAACCCTTTGAAAATAAAGTTTGTTCGTTCGTTCGTTCGTTCGTTCGTTCTTTCTTCTTCTTCTTCTTCTTCTTCTTCTTCTTTTCTTCTTCTTCTTCTTCTTCTTCTTCTTCTTCTTCTTCTTCTTCTTCTTCTTTCTTCTCTCTTCTTCTTCTTCTTCTTCTTGTTTTTTATTCTTCTTCATCTTCTTCTTCTTCTTCTTCTTCTTCTTCTTCTTCGTCTTCTTCTTCTTCTTCTCTTCTTCTTCTTCTTCTTCTTCTTCTTCTTCTTCTTCTTCTTCTTGTTTTTATTCTTCTTCATCTTCTTCTTCTTTCTTTTCTTCTTCTTCTTCTTCTTCTTCTTCTTCTTCTTCTTCTTCTTCTTCTTCTTCTTCTTCTTCTTCTTCTTCTTCTTTCTTCTTCTTTCTTCTTCTTCTTCTCTTCTTCTTCTTCTTCTTCTTCTTCTTCTTCTTCTTCTTCTTCTTCTTCTTCTTCTTCTTCTTCTTCTTCTTCTTCTTCTTCTTCTTCTTCTTCTTCTTCTTCTTCTTCTTCTTCTTCTTTCTTCTTTCTTCTTCTTCTTCTTCTTCTTCTTCTTCTTCTTCTTCTTCTTCTTCTTCTTTTCTTCTTCTTCTTCTTCTTTCTTCTTCTTCTTCTTTCTTCTTCTTCTTCTTCTTCTTCTTCTTCTTCTTCTTCTTCTTCTTTCTTCTTCTTCTTCTTCTTCTCTTCTTCTTCTTCTTCTTGTTCTTGTTCTTCTTCTTCTTGTCTTCTTGTTCTTCTTCTTGTTCTTCTTCTTCTTCTCTTCTTCTTCTTCTTCTTCTTCTTCTTCTTCTCTTCTTCTTCTTCTTCTTCTTCTTCTTCTTCTTCTTCTTCTTCTTCTGTCTCTTCTTCTTCTCTTCTTCTTCTTCTTCTTCTTCTTCTTCTTCTTCTTCTTTCTTCTTCTTCTTCTTCTTCTTCTTCTTCTTCTTCTTTCTTCTTCTTCTTCTTCTTCTTCTTCTTCTTCTTCTTCTTCTCTTCTTCTTCTTCTTCTTCTTCTTCTCTTCTTCTTCTTCTTCTTCTTTTTTCTTCTTCTTCTTCTTCTTCTTCTTCTTCTTCTTCTTCTTCTTCTTCTTCTTCTTCTTCTTCTTCTTCTTATTCTTCTTCTTCTTTCTTCTTCTTCTTCTTTTTCTTCTTCTTCTTTTTCTTCTTCTTCCTTATTCTTTTTCTTCTTCTTCTTTTCTTCTTCTATCTTCTTACTTCTTCTTCTTCTTCTTCTTCTTCTTCTTCTTCTTCTTCTTTCTTCTTCTTCGTCTTCTTCTTCTTCTCTTCTTTCTTCTTTCAGTCTTCTTCTTCTTCTTCTCTTCTTCTTCTTCTTCTTCCTCTTCTTCTTCTTCTTCTTCTTCTTTTTTTTTTCTTTCTTTTCTTCTTCTTCTTCTTCTTCTTCTTCTTCTTCTTCTTCTTCTTCTTCTTCTTTATTCTTCTTCTTCTTCTTCTTCTTCTTCTTCTTCTTCTTCTTCTTCTTCTTCTTCTTCTTCTTCTTCTTCTTCTTCTTCTTCTTCTTCTTCTCTTCCTCTTCTTCTTGTTCCTCATCCTTCTTCTGATACTTCCCTCCCTCTTTAAACGCTATGGGTGTCGAGTGAGATAAACAGTTCTGCTCACAAAGAAAGAAAAAAAGAGTCACTACTCTTCTTCACTGATCAACGTTTGCTAAGCAAACTGCGCCCTTGAGATCACTATAATTCTTTCATGATCTTCACCCCATAGTTGGTATTGTAAGGCTCTCTTATGGTAGTAACTATTTTTTTTTAAATCCAATAATAATAATAATATTCGACCAGTTTCAAACTGGGAAGGGAAGAGGCACACCAATCTTCCTATCTGCGTTTCAAACAAAGTAAACATTTGCATCTGCGTATCTGCCTTAAACTACTTCAAGCCACAAACCAAAAAACGTTTGACAGTATGATTACCAAGAGAAGATTGAAATGGCTTGGCCACGTTATGAGAATGAATCCAGTTATACCCGCCAAAACAGCTCTCACATGGACACCAGAGGGAAAGAGAAAACAGGGGCGCCCAAAAACAACATGGAGACGTACGATGGAAAGTGACCTGAGTGCGGCATCTTTGACATGGAAAACTGCACTGAAGATTGCACAGGACAGGAAAGCATGGAAAGTCCTCTCTGAAGCCTCATGAGCCACTAGGCATAACGAGAACTGATGATGATGATGATCTGCCTATCCAGAACCGTTGTAACTTCTATCAATCTAACCCCCCCCCCCCCAAAGGGGTGGGGGGGGGGGGGAGAACCACAAATGGTCTATGACGTAAAGCATTTTGACATTTCCTATCGAGGTCTATGAAAATATATTGCAAAACTAAGTGTCTGCCGTCTCCACAACTAAGGTTGGAGGCAGTGCACTCACCACTGTTAAGTGTTTTTTTTTTTAAACCCTGGATTACGTTGTGGGAAGCCTAATCGCACTCCAAGACTCACAACATCGCCTCATTATTTACCATATTCAGACTAAGGACACGGCACAATAGACGTTGCCAACACATTTTGAATTTGTTCGGGATAGGAAAGACAGAGATGTGTACCTGCAACTTGGCACCTGGAATGCTGAGCATGTACTCCAAGACTGTAAACCGTATGTTGCTAACACAAATGCCATCTGGCCTGTTTCAACCTTAGTCAAATCATAATAATGCACTAATTACTTCCCGTCCTTTTTAGGATGGACTTTTTTGTTATTTAAAGCCCTACTCTGGCTCTTGTTTGGGGCCGCAATATAGCTTGGCCATAAATATGGCCTAAAGGCTGAACGCGGTTTCTGGGACCTCTCCACGGGTGATCCTCACCCACATGGGGGCACATTGTGTCATCGGGTGTCTTTTGCTTGTGTGATGCCCTGGTGGGTAGAAATTCAGTCAGTCAGTCTGTCAGCTAAATCATAATAGTATGGCACATGAGGGGATCTGGACTTTTATTAAGGCTAATAGCCTCCTCTTTTTCTGACATAAGGGTCCAAGAAGAGGCGACCGTCAAATGCCACGAGTGTCGTTTTTATAAACCGTTCGCGGTGGAAATCGAACCTTAGGTCGTCAAGGATTATCATCATCATCATCATCATCAGGTGCCTTGCCGACTGACGTGGGCCATCATGCCTCTCCACAATCTGCGATCTCCTGCAGCATGTACCAGTTCGTGTGCTGACACACCTCTATGCCATGCAACAAGACTGTCAAGCATCTTCTCTTGTTTTCTTCCTCTATCCCTCCTTCCACAGATCTTTCCAGTGGTCACAACATGTTCTATTTTCTCTCTTCTCATAACATGGCCGAAAAATTATGACTGTCTCCTTGTGATGTTTGTGAAAAGTTGTCTTCGGGCTCCCGCTTCTTACAAAACCTCTTGTTTTTTTTTTTTTTGGGGGGGGGGGAGGGGGGCTGTCCAAGGTAATCTAAGCATTCTTCTGTAAAACCACATCTCTGAGGCCTCAAGAAATTGTTTGACCTGCCTACCGATTATCCAGCTTTCACAGCCATATGTTGAAACAGGATTTATGTAGCAAGCAAGAATTCTTTTTCTAACTCTCAATGACAAGGATATATTGCACAAGATGTTTTTCATTTTATAAAATGCAGTTTTTGCCTGTTCTATTCTGTTTCTTATTTCAGTTATGCATCTTTCATCTGATGTTATCCATGTGTCCAGATACTTAAAGTCCTGTACATGTCCCAAAATAACACCATCGTATGAGATTGTTAAACATATTCGCTGCAGCATATTATTCATCATAATATCTGCAAGCATGGAAACGTCCTTTACAATGTGATAGAAGCTGTTTCAGCAATTTACTCTTCTTCATTTATTATAGTTATCAGATGCATGCATGTGTCCCAGCTTGAGAAACCCGTTTCCTGCCTGCCAGATCTGAAGGACAAAAGTTTCCTTTGAAACAAATTATCACTATGCAATGACGCAATCTGTGGTGCGAAAACGCCCACCCGGCAATATAATCCAGCTATGTGGCTTTTATACACTCGGCAAAGTTTGCCTTTTTTGGACTTGATGTTTACTGTTGTGGTTTGCCAAGTTCGTCCTGTATGACCCTGGAGTAGTTCTGGTTGACTCATACCGTGTGTTTAATGGCCTGCAGGGCATCCCTTGAAATAAATAATAAATACATTTGGTAAAGAAACTTTGCAACGTCAACCTGGTTTTCCAGTGATAAATAGGTTTAAAAAAAGTTAGAGTCAGGAGATGTCAACTAGAGTCATTGCACACGGTTATAAACCATAAGTGCTCTGCCACGAGTACGGACAGCTGATAAGAAACTGTCCGCCTGTGTCGCCGTTCGCACGAAGCTCAGTAGCTACAGCGACGTTCCTCCGTTTATACACAGAGTGTCAACTCTGGTACCCATTTCCTAGAGGCTGGGTAAACCCCGGGGACCGTCAGGTTTCGAACACCGGCCGTGGGCTGCAGCGAGTTGCAGCTGGATTCAAAAGCGAGTCTCCTATTAACTGCGCTAACACGGCCCTGCCTGATAAGTTAATAAATAGATGATATCAAAACGGTAAGCGTCGGCTGTATAAATAAGATAAATAAATTAACAGGATGTGAAAGGCCTGTAAAAAAAACAAAAAGTCATTTGTATAACCTTTACTGGACGTTTCAAAACAACCCCAGCATTTTTAGGCTGTTGTGGGTTTTCTAAGCAAATATACGTTTAGTAGTTGACCATTGCTTTCTTAACGGTCGATTTTTGGTACGGCTGTCAAAACCAAGCAAGGCGGTCTGCTAACAAATCACATGCAGTTGGGATCGAACCCGGCACCCTGGCAACACATAAACTACAAACGTCGACGAAAGGACTGAAGCATTAGCCTGATTACACTATATTTGTGATATCACAGGGGAAAAAAGTTGAGTTCCAGTCCACACAGATGTATTTTTTTTCTTGACATAGACCAGTGGTCCTTGGCCGTTTTACCCTTGCGCCTCCCCCTCCCCACCCTCCCCCACCCCTCCCCCACCCACTCCCCCTCCCCCTCCAAAAAATACTACATTGTGTATCGCACTGCCACCGTCGTGACCTCCCCCCCCCCCCCCCCCCCCCCCCCCACACCCACCTTCTCTTCCCCTAACGAATTACATTGTCTCACAACACCGAAAGAAACAGGAAACCAAAAAAAGGCACTTTACGTGTTAACGACGGAGGTCGCGAAAATTAACATTTTCCGCTAATGGGTCATCTGCTTCATAGACATGTTTCCGATAGACAAAGCGCGACAGCAGCACCCATTCGATTTCTGCTTGATTTTTTTTTCCCGACGTACCTGAAAAAGTCTTTTCATACAAATAGAAAGTCCTGGGGGCTGTGTGGTCTCGGGGGATGGTGTCCGCTTCGAGTGTTGGAGGTTCCTCTTTCAATCCCCGGTTAGGGCTGGAATTTTTTTTTTTCACGTGGACTTGAAATTCTATCAATTCCCCTGGTCTCTGGGTAGTGAGATCAAACGCCCGTGTGCATTGTTGCGCACGTAAAAAAATCCATTGGCAGTTGGAAATCGAAAAGAGTAGCCTAACAGCGCTGCCCAGGAAGAATATCTAGTTAAAAATCTACCCAAAGTATTTCAAGATCATCGCCGGTGTTAAAGAGCCTGTGTACTGTACTGTACTGTACTGTAACAACTGGAGAGGCATCACCCTGCTTTCGATACCAGGGAAACTATTTTGTAGTATGCTACTAGAAAGATTGAAAAAATCCATAGATGAAAGATTAAGGGAAGAACAAGCCGGTTTTAGATCCAAGCGGTCATGCATAGACCACATTTTTACTCTTAGAATAATTGTTGAAGATTCTACAGAATTCCAGTGAAATTATTGATCAACTTTGTCGACTTTCAAAAAGCCTTCGACAGTATCCATCGTCCAACACTCTGGAAATTGCTTAACATCTATGGTTTCCCCATCAAATATATCAACATCATAAAATCTTTTTATAATGAAACACGATGCTGTGTAAGAACTGATTCCGGCAATTCTGACTGGTTCCCGGTGGAAACAGGAGTGAAGCAAGGCTGTGTCCTATCGCCGATGCTTTTTGGTATAGCAATCGACTGGGTCATGCGCAAGTGCATAAATAACGCAAATTTAGGCATTACATGGGTTGACAAAATTCTGGAAGACCTAGACTTCGCCGACGACATAGCACTCCTGAGTTCAGAACACACAGACGCCCAAGAAAAAATCAATCGACTCCAGAATTTCTCAGAAAAAATTGGACTCCAAATTAACACCGCACAAAAACAAAAATTCTAGACCTTACCAACAGTTCAGTTGATATCACGCTGAACAACAACAGCCTTGAAAAAGTCAAAGTTTCACTTATCTAGGGAGCAAGATGTCATCTACAGGAGATACCGCACCAGAAATATCATTTAGAATAGCACTGGCATCTAGTGCCTTCAATAAACTGTCTAACATCTGGAAATCAAAGACACTTAGCAAACACACAAAACTTAAGATCTTCAATTCTTGTGTGATTCTAGTACTAACCTATGGATGCGAGAGCTGGAAATCACGACGAAAACTCTAGACACAAAAATTAGACAGTTTTGAAAATAAATGCTTAGAAGAATACTAAATTTCAAATGGTCAGATTTCCGAACCAATACACAAATAAGGCAAGAATCCAGGCAAGAGTATGTGTCTAATTTTATTACGAAAAAACGCCGCTGGAACTATGTCGGCCACGCCCTTAGAATGGATAAATCAAGACTTCCTTACCAAGCCCTCATTTGGACACCACAGGGGAAAAGATCTCGTGGAAGACCAAGGGAAACCCTACGTAGAACTATCATCAGGGAAGGCTCGCTCATGGGCCACTCATACATCCAAGACCTACAACGGATTGCAACGGACCGCCGTGCATGGAGAGTCGCGACCTCTGCCCTATGTGCCGCACTCGACACAAGAGGAAAGACTAACTAACTAACTAACTAACTGTACTGAGCTTCTTCGGACTCACACTTGAGTTAGAAGAAGAACGGAGTGCTTATGGGTTACTACCCGTGTGCCATGTTGTTCATCCGTTGTTCAAATCTAAATCCTCATTTAGAAAGTCCTGGATATGTTTCTCCTAGAGACTGAAGCAGAAACACAACCTAACCTACCTGGCTACACGATTATTGTTTATTGACAGCGCACCAGGAATTTTCCGCGGGCTGAAGAACATTTGATCTTGAGTTCCCAGGACTATCCAGTCTAATCATTCGTTCTACATTTCCTGTGATGTAAAGGCGGCCGGCGTGATATTGATAATATCAGCAACTGATTTCAGGTTAGTCTTTAAAAGTAGACCTCTAACACCATCTGGAAGCTGCTGTGAAGTCGCAACTAGAACAGTGGTTCTCAACATTCCTAATGTCGAAACCCTTTAATATACAGTTTCTTGTGATGTCCCCCCCCCCCCTTCCCCCATGTATAAAATATGGTCTCAATCGACCTCTGTGAAAGGGTCGTTCGACCCAAAAATAGTGGTGACCTAAAGGTTGTGACCCGCTGAGCTAGACTCTCGTCTGCGGATCTGAAGGTTATGAGTTCAGGTCCTTACAGAGCCAGATTTTTGTTTTCAAGAACTACCTTGGCCTCTAAGACGACCCAGCCTTAAAGAGGTAACAGTCCTGTGAAGTGTAGGCGACAGGTGTGATCTGACCACACGAGTGCCTGTTGGTCTATAAAGTATAGGACTAACCCTATGTGCCCTGTACGCTTAAAGACGTGGAAAATGGTCCTCTGCTTTGAGTAAATAAAAGTAAAGGTCTCTTTTCCACGCCTTTAAACGCTCGATTCCTACACAGTTGGAAAAAGACCTTTTTTGTGGCTTTCAGACAATGGTACGAGTGTTGGGGCCTCACAACGTATTATTCCTATATCTAGTAGTGGATTCATTGCAGCCTATATCCATTGCGGAGACGGCACAGTTAAAACATGCACTCGCCTGCGGAATGGAAGGTCGTGAGTTCAGGTCCTGGCGGAGCTGGACTTTGCTCAAAAATGACATCGGCTCCCACGTCGAGTCAGCTTTGAGTGGGTACCAGCTAAAGTCCCGGGAAATAAAGGCGGTCGGCATGCTGACCACATTACCCATCAAGTGCCGATTGGTCTATAAAATATAGGTCTATCACTATATGTGCAACACGCTTTTAGGCGTGGAAAAGGGTACTTTATCTTTTACATGTATTCACACCACAGATACGGCCCTTTGGGTGTGAAGCCTGGACCGTTGTCTTTTATACACAATGTTGTCGGCACTTTTCCGTCTCTCCAGACGATAGCGTTATAGCGTGCTCTAGGCAGGAATGAGAATCACACAATTCTTATTATTATGCGAATCACGATTTAGCCACTTGATAGCCTAGATAATTTGTAAAGTGGGGGGGGTGTGTCTAGAGAAGGGAGCATGTCTGGGAGGAAGGCGTGGGGAGGGGGGGGGGGGGGGGAGTAGGTGAGCCTTCCATCCATCCTATGTTTTCTTGAAGCGCCGCTGCCGTTGTGTATAACAATTACAAAAATACTTACACTTTCGAATACCTGAATAAGTTAGCTCAATAAACAAACTGACACACAACCAACGGCCAACGGAATCTAGAAGTAGAAGCATTTAACATAGATAGGACACCATAGCAACATAAAAACCGAAAGCTATAGTTACCATACCAGGAATCCAACCTGTTACGGTGTGTTATTTTTAGCTTTCAGATTTCATTTGTCAAATGTGTCCTTCTAACTCTACCCCTCCTCCCTCCCCCTCTCATTCCCCCGACTCTTTTGTGTGTGTTTGTTTTGGTACATTAAATTGGTAGTCGCATTTCCAACTTCATAATAACAAACGGGACATCCCATAACTGCTCTGTTCCTTTGGCCACCGAAACGACCAAGAATTTCCACAACTATTCCTATTGAAACAACAGAAACGAACTGCAGACTTGGCGAAACACACACACACACACACACACACACACACACACACCCACACACTGCATAAGGCAGCCATCAGACGTGCCAGTACAAACAATCCTGCCCTACAAATGAAGTTCATCATCGATGATAGCAATAGTAATAGTTACAACAGATCAGTAGTTGCACGTGCAATTAATCGCATAAGGCACCACCAGTTCTTTGACAAAAGGCCTCTCTGCAAACCTGGTTGGGCACAGTTGAAAAACATTGCAAATGAAATTCACAACCCATAGTGTCACACCATGCACCGACTTTAGTACCAGGGTGACAGAACTTTATCCTGCTAATCTATTTATGGAGAAAAATGCAGTGGCTAACAATTGCTAGAAGCAAACATCTGCCACGACTGAAAACGGCGAACCCACCTATCCGCCATTTAAATCAATACGTGTCAAAGCATTGATCATGCTGTTTAAATGCCTCAAGGATTCCCCAGAGATATACATCAGACAGTAAGTTATTCGGCCGACTTCTGTTTTCCCATACAAGTCAGTAAACAGCCAGGCTTTCCCCCTGTCTCTACAGCACAGCTGCTGCCCAGGCATTCCCGGTCCGCAGGCGCAGTTTTCAGTCATACATAAACTGGAATTTGCGACAGACAAATCTGGTTTTCTCACTGCGCCGATTTGTCGAACTGGGCCCAAGTCATTCAAACTACGAATCAGATTTACGTCGGATCGCGATAGACTGATGTGGGTGTGTTGTTGTTCGTGCTTTATAAGAACTGTATATTAGGGAATGTATACTGTATTTGTTTACTAAAAAAAGACAGTCACTGTAGTTAATTCAACAGGAAAATAAGCAGTTTAAAGTCAGAATCAGGTAAGGAAGTTACCATGTACTTCTTTATATCATAAATTCTCCTTCTTCTTCATCACCTTCTTCTTCTTCTTCTTCTTCTCTTCTTCTTCTTCTTCTTCTTCTTCTTCTTCTTCTTCTTCTTCTTCTTCTTCTTCTTCTTCTTCTTCTTCTTCTCTTCTTCTTTTTCTTCTTGTAGCTGTGTAAGTATTTGATTGTATGTGTGTGTGTATTTATGTATGTATGTGGGTGTATGTAGGTATATATAGCTGTGTAGGTACGTGGGTGTTTGCGTATTTATAAATGTATGCAAGTATGCATTTGTGTATGTGATTGTGTGTGTCTGTTTGTATGTGGATATATGAAAGTATATTGTGGTTTGTAAGTATGTATGTGTATTTATGTATGTATGTTGTAAGTATGTGTGATAGTACATGAGTGAATGTGTGATTGTGTGTGTGTGTGTGTGTGTATATAATGTATGCAAGTATGTATGTATGCGGGTATGAATGTATGTATGTAATATATGTATAGGTGATTGTATATGTGTGTATGTATGCATGTGTGTGTGTGTATGTAATGTGTATGGGCATGTATGTATGCATGTATGTATCTATGTGTGTATGTATGCTGGTTTATGTATGTATGCATTTTTAGCTGTGTAAGTATGTGTGGGTATGTGTGTGTGTATTTATGTATGTATGTATGTGTGTAAAGATGTAAGTGTATGTATAAATGTGTGAATGTATGCATGTATGAGGAAGGAGAAAGAGTGCCCACTGAAATTCATAAAAGACAAGGAAGGGGCTCTGCTTACTTCTACAGATAATATCATGGGCAGATGGAAAGAATACTTCTCAGAGCTCCTTGGCGTTGAGGGAAGTCATGACCCAGAAATAATGGACCTCACTGCTGAGAAGGAAATCATCCATGAGGATGATAACATCAGGATGGTAGAGTTGAAGGCAGCTATTGAGAAGATTAAGCTGGGAAAAGCAGCAGGTCGTGATGGTATAACACCAGAGATGGTCAAATATATGGGTGTCGCAGGTGAGCGCCTTCTACTGAAGGTTCTGCAGGCAGCCTGGTGTAGTAAAACTGTACCAAAAGATTGGGAGATTGCCATCATTATACCTATATTTAAAAAAGGTGATAACAGACAATGTGAAAACCACAGAGGCATATCCCTCCTCAGCGTTCCTGGTAAAAGTTACTCTAGAATTCTCGAGCAGAGACTTAGAAGTCTGGTAGAACCACAGTTGGACGAGGCCCAATGTGGCTTCAGAGCAAACCGAAGTACTCAAGACCTTATCTTCACACTGAGACAGATGAGTGAAAAACCCTTGAATATAAGAGTGAAATGCACCTATGTTTTTAGGATCTGGAAAAGGCATTTGACAAAGTACCCTGGAACAAGCTCTGCGGCTGCTTGGCGGGGGAAAACATTCCAGCAACCCTGATCAGTGCAATACAGAGCTTCTACAAAAGCTGCAGAAATTATGTAAGAACAGCAGACCAAAAGTCAGAAGAATTTAAGACCACCAGCGGTGTTAGACAAGGTGATATTCTCTCACCTTACCTCTTCGTTCTTTTGATGGATGATGTCATCAAGACCTGTAAGGAGAAGACAAAGAAGTACTCAGTAGGGTACTGGAAGATCTGTATATCAGAGCTGGCATTTGCAGACGATGTGGCCCTGATAGCTAAATTAGAGGCACACCTTCAGTCCAACTTACTTGTCTGGAAGGAAGAGCTTGAAAAGATAGGGATGACCATCAGTATATCCAAACCTAAAACCATGGTGATCTCAAGAGAGGAGAAGAAACACCAGATCATGATGGGACAGTATGCATTGGAGCAGGTTAACCAGTTCAAATACCTTAGAGTTGTATTAGACCGAAATGGAGGCATTAAGACTGAGCTGGCTACACGAAAAGCAGCTGCTGGGAGACTCTTCCAGGCCATAAACCGGGGGTTTCTTAGCAAAAGAGAAATTGGCAAGAGGACGAAAATGACTGTTTACCGCTCTACCTATGTACCAGTCCTGACCTATGGGTGTGAGTCATGGGCGATGACAACAGCTCACAGAAGCCAGCTGCAGGACTCGGAAATGAGATATCTGAGAAAGGTGGTCCAAGTGACAAGAAGGGAACAAGTCCGCAATCAGACAATACGTCAAGATCTTGATACCCAGTCCTTACAAACCCTAGTGGATCAGTCACAGTTACGATGGTTTGGACATGTATGCAGAATGGGAGAAAATCGGCCACCATGGCAGGCATGGGAGGCTAAGAACCTGGGAACCAGACCTCCAGGACGACCCAGGGTGCGCTGGACAGACAACATCCGACAGTTCCTAACTGACAGAGGACTGGAATGGAACAAAGCCAGAAAGAAAACTGCTGATAGAGACGTCTGGCGATCTCTCTGGCAAACCTCTACACCCCAAGGTAGAAGAGGAGCGACTAAGTAAGTAAGTATGTATGCATGTATGTGTGTGTATGTATGTAAGCATTTATTTGAGTGTATGTATTCATGTGAGTGTAAATGTGTGGTTGTGGGAATATGTTGGTGTCTGTACATGTGATTTTGTATGTGTGTATGCATGGATGCATGTATTGGTGTGTATGTATTGAATGTGTATGTGCATGTATATCCATAAATGTATGTGTGTGTGTTTTCTGTTTGTGCATTTATGTCTATGTATGTTTGTGTGTTTTATGTTTGTGTATGAATGAAGATCGGGAGTCGCCGTGGCCGAGCGGCTAGACGCGCGCCGCAGATCAGAAGGTCGTGGGTTCGCTCCCTGGCGGAGCCGGACTTTTCTTTAAAAAAAAATGACCTTGGCTCCCAGGTCGACCCAGCCTTGAGTGGGTACCGGGTGCAGTCCCGGGAAGTAGAGGCGGCCGGCGTGATGCTGACCACATCACCGATCTTGTGCCGTTGGTCTAAAAAATATAGGTCTAGCCCTATATACCCTACACGCCTAAAGGCGTGGAAAGGGTCCTTTACTTTTTTTACTTTTATGTATGAAGATGCATGTGTGTATGTATTACGCATGTCTGTGTATGTCAGACGGGCCTGAGTCCCAATTTGTAACCCTGTGAAAATATTAGTTAGGAAAGGAATTGGTATGTGAGTGCGTGAATGTCAGACGGGCCTTCTTCAATTTGTCTTAAAGTTTTCGTTCTTCTTCTTCTTCTTCTTCTTCTTCTTCTTCTTCTTCTTCTTCTTCTTCTTCTTTTTCTTTTTCTTCTTCTTCTTCTTCTCCTCCTCTTCCTTCTCCTCCTCTCTCTCATTCTCCTCCTCATCCTCCTCCTCCTTCTTGCACGGCTGGCACTTTGTTTTGTGGTTTACAGAAAGACTGCGATATTTGCCTTTAGGTGCAACCTATCCGATTTCAGCAAACCCCTTAAAACCTACACGTTAGTTTTGGAGAGCAGTGAGTCTGTCCCCGTTGTCTGGAGTGTCTGCACGACAGTATTTCTTCCTGCTTTTAATACGCATTTCCTCGTGTGGGTTCATGATTCCAGTTATGGTGAAAACAACTAGAATATATCCACTGCCCCCCCCCCCCCCCCCGCCACCGCCCCCACTCCCGCACAAGCATATCGTAAGAGTCTACTAATTGGGGAAGTTGCCTTTGAAGTGTGAATGCATCTACTAAGTGGCAAGGACGACAAAGAATACACATATACTGAGTCCAGTAACTATCCCAAAAAAGTGTGTTTATAAGTCTGCCGAATTGTCTGAATTATATAATATTAAATTATACTCGCTGAAGTAGGATTATGGTTTACGTTATCGGATGCCCTATTTTAATCTACATGCCTGTCTGCCTGTCTACTAACATAACTAACAACATACTTACTTGTCAAACCTGTCTACTAACGTAACTAACAACATACTTACTTGTCAAACCTGTCTACTAACGTAACTAACAACATACTTACTTGTCAAACCTGTCTACTAACGTAACTAACAACCTACCTATCTGCCTATCTGGACTACTAACGTAACTAACAGCCTACATACCTCTCTGCCTGTCTACTAACATAACTAACAACCTGCCTACCTGTCTACTAACTGACAACCTACTTACCTGTCAAACCTGTCTACTAACGTAACTAACAACCTGCCTACATGTCTACTAACGTAACTAACAACCTACTTACCTCTCTGCCTGTCTACTAACATAACTAACAACCTGCCTCCCTGTCTACTAACGTAACTGACAACATACTTACCTGTCCACTGTGTTTAGTTGAGCGGCAGGATGGTAACTTTTTGCCGTATGTGTGTCGGTCTGCTATGTCTATGAAGGATTTTCCGACTGGCTGTTCGGTCGGCTCATCATCTTCTTCTACTGCTGCTGCTGCTACATTAAGTCCTCAGCCAACACAGATCAAGTATTTTGTACATGAGTGGTTGCATTTTGCAACTTAGGTTTTTAATGTATTGAGTCAGTCTTCCTTAGTCGCTCCCTACGACATATTTGATGGGCAGTATTGTAATCCTTGCTTCTCTTATCGGCTCATGTAACACACGTTCTGATTATTAATTCATTATATTAATTAGCCCGGACAGGGAAGCTAACTGCTAAATTCGAAACAGGAAAACTAAGTATAACACTGAATTCTAAGACGAGCGAGTTAATTGTAACAGAGTCTGGGATAAGAAAGTTATTCTTGGATGAGAACGTTAAGTTTAACCGTGAATTCTCAGATGAGTTAATTGTAACATAGAATGCTTGGATGAGAGAGTTATGTGCAACAGAGACATGTGAGATGAGAGGGATAAGTGGAAGTGAACGAATGGGGGGAGCTTAGATGGTACAGAACATGCCTTGCAAGAATGTCCCTCGTACAGATCATTATGAAGGGAATACAGACCCAGTTAGTCAACACTGCATCAGAGTTGTATAGGACTAAAAAGGAACTAAAGCCAGTCAAGTTGATCACAAGAACTTGTCAGTTGGTGTAAATCAGAAAGCGAACAGAGAAAAAGAAGAAGAAAAAGAAGAAGAAGAAGAAGAAAGAAGAAGAAGAAGAAGAAGAAGAAGAAAGAAGAAGAGAAGAAGAAGAAGAAGAAGCAAGTAGTATTAGTAGTAGTACGTAGTATTAGTAGTAGTAGTAGTAGTAGTAGTAGTAGTAGTACTAGTAGTAACTAGTAGTAGTAGTAGTAGTAGCAGTAGTAGTAGTAGGTAGTACATAAGTAGTAGTAGTAGTAGTAGTAGTAGTAGTAGTAGTAGTAGTAGTAGTAGTAGTATTAGTAGTAGTAGTAGCAGTAGTAGTAGTAGTAGACAGAGAAGAAGAAGTAGTATTAGTAGTTAGTAGTAGTAGTAGTAGTAGTAGTAGTAGTAGTAGTAGTATTAGTAGTAGCAGCAGCAGGCAGCAGTAGTAGTAGTAGTAGTAGTTTAGTATAGTAGTAGTACGTATAGTAGTAGGCAGTAGCAGTAGTCAGTAGTAGTAGTAGTAGTATAGGAGACGAAGAAAGAAAGAAGAAGAAGAAGAAGAAGAAGAAGAAGTAGTAGTTAGTAGTAGTAGTAGTAGTAGTATTAGTAGTAGTAGAAGTAGTAGTAGTAGTAGTAGTAGTAGTAGTAGTAGTAGTAGTAGTAGTAGTAGTAGTAGTAGTAGTAGTAGTAGTAGAAGAAGAAGAAGAAGTAGTAGTAGTAGTAGTAGGTAGTAGTAGTAGTAGTAGTAGTAGTAGTAGTAGTAGTAGTAGTAGTAGTAGTAGTAGTAGTAGTAGCAGTAGTAGTAGTAGTAGTAGAAGAAGAAGAAGAAAAAAGGAGAAGAAGAAGAAGAAGAAGAAGAAGTAGTATTTAGTAGTAGTAGTAGTAGTAGTAGTAGTAGTAGTAGTAGTAGTAGTAGTATTAGTAGTAGTAGAAGTAGTAGTAGTAGTAGTAGTAGTAGTAGTAGTAGCAGCAGCAGCAGCAGCAGCAGCAGCAGCAGTAGTAGTAGTAGTAGTAGTAGTAGTTAGTAGTAGTAGTAGTAGTAGTAGTAAGTAGTAGTAGTAGTAGTAGTAGTAGTAGTAGTAGTAGTATTAGTAGTAGTAGAAGTAGTAGTAGTAGTAGTAGTAGTAGTAGTAGTAGTAGTAGTAGCAGCAGCAGCAGCAGCAGCAGCAGCAGTAGTAGTAGTAGTAGTAGTAGTAGTAGTAGTAGTAGTAGTAGTAGTAGTAGTAGTAGTAGTAGTAGTAGTAGTAGAAGAAGAAGAAAGAAGACAAGAAGAAGAAGAAGAAAGAAGAAGAAGAAGAAGAAAGAAGAAGAAGAAAAAGAAGAAGAAGAAGAAGACGAAGACGAAGAAGAAGAAGAAGAAAGAAGAATAAGAAGAAGAAGAAGAAAGAAGAAGAAGAAGAAGAAGAAGAAGAAGAAGGAGAAGAAGAAGAAGAAGAAGAAGAAGAAGAAGAAGAAGAAGAAGAAGAAGAAGAAGAAGAAGAAGAAGGGTATGCATTAAACAAGAGCACAGTATAGAAGATTTGGACACACCCGGCTAAACACTGAATCACAGCGAACAATTATTCTGTGACCGTCTGAAGATTTCGAAAATGCGTCGCATTTGTGTCACCCGTTGTTTACTCCGTTTTCCGTTCTGTGTCAGTGAATACACATTAATTAACAGGTAGAAAACTGAATCTATCAAAGACGACGTGTCACTGTGTACAATCTGCATTTTAATTATAACTGTTTATTTTAAACAAAATGGAGGTATCTAAACACAATACACAACGACTAGAAAGCTCAAAGGGTGGCATAGAAAAGATGCGCTCAAGTACAAGCGAACGTTTCTGCCCAAGCTTTATCAACAGAGAACTACGGCAGTACTTCGACTAGAAAACTCCACGGACAAGATAGGAAAAATGGCAAATACATACAGCAACGACGGCAGAGGACGGAAATATAAGTAACTGCAGTCAAGCTGATACCAGGAAGTACCAAAGGCTTCTTGTTTCGTTTAGCTATTCAACGGCATTTGGGAAGACCCCCCGTCACCTTGTGCCAAGGAAGGGTGGCTCAAGGTCAAACAGAAGTAAGCTAGGCTGAGGGTCGACCAATAGGAAGTGAGCTAGGGTGTATGTGGGCGGTCCTTTGGAAGACCAATGTTACTATTACCTTCGTTCAGCCAGCCGCTCTTCTATCTACGTCATACATTTACGAGACGAGTTACTCCCGGACGAAGTGGTCAAGCCGTTAGCCTCGTGCTCTGAAGGTCGCGGGTTCGCTCCACGGCTGCACCCTTCAGTTCACGAGTGCAGTTTTTACGGAGATCCATGAGGATCGTCGCCGGAAGTATGGATGTCGTGCTGTGTGCCAAGCTCTTGGCAGGCGGCTAGCTGTTCTGTGAAGAGAGACCGAGCCATATTGGATAAAACCAGGTGCATGAAGTCGATCCTCTCGGAAGGTTGTTTAGGTAAAGCGGTGGACATATCAGACAGGCAAAATGTAGACAAAGAGATCTGCATAACAGAAGACGGGCATTCAGAGAAATTTACTGAAAGGCAGGCCAGAAGAGAGTTAGTCTAGATGGGAGTGACAGACAGGTCAGGTATGCAGGCAATCTTCGAGACAGACAGAAAAACGGACATGGCAAACAGAGAGGGGTTAGACAAAAACAAAGAGGCGCAGAAATAGAAAAGGAGGAAAGACAGACAAGCAGAGTATACATTATGACATGGACAAACAAGGAAAACAGACAAAGAGCAAGGTAACAGACAGCGAAGGTACACAGGGCAAAGAGTAAAGCGACAGGCGAGAATGGGAACATACAGACAGGGCACGTATATAACAACAAAAGAGACAAAAACAGGACAGACAGTAATAGAGACCATGCATACATGCAAACACTATCAAGAAAGGGGACGTACAAGCAGACCAAGTATACCTGCAGACAGACAAAGAGACAGACAAGAAGATGACAGACAAATCATGCCTACAGGCAGACAGACAGGGAATCATCGGTTTTCACGTACTCTCTCTTGTGTACAGCAGCTCGCAGGTGCCAAGACCAAACTGTGTA
Organism: Candidula unifasciata; assembly: GCA_905116865.2. Lineage (NCBI taxonomy): Eukaryota > Metazoa > Mollusca > Gastropoda > Stylommatophora > Geomitridae > Candidula > Candidula unifasciata. The sequence goes on along the minus strand of CAJHNH020001917.1, from coordinate 319,343 downwards.
ATGACAAAATCAATACTTGAACCATTTTCTTCTGAATCCTATGGTAAGCGCCGCACTTAGTTGCCCAGAGAATATAATGCGATTAAGAAGGGTTGACGTGAGATTGAATACTTCATCCTATATAAAACTTGCTCTACAAATAGTTTGTCTGGGGTGGGTTCAGAGCTATTCTATTGGTAGATAACTTCACCGTGTTTGCCCCGGGGGACCCATTTTGTGGGAACAAAGAACAGATCCACTGCCGCGTAGCAATCATGTCGTAGAATGCGAATAATTAGGAATGTTTCTGTGGAAGTTTGAGTGCATCTACGCAAAAGCCTACAAGCGAGCAGTCTGCGTAAAAAATTAAACCAGATCAGTAAATCGGATGTTGGTTCAGAACTAAAGTTCTGTAATAGGACCAAAGTCCAGAAGTGGACGAATAACCAGAACTCTCCGCTGGAGTTTACTGCTGGTGAGCGCGAAGAAACAGAAGAAGAAGAAGAAGAAGAAGAAGAAGAAGAAGAAGAAGAAGAAGAAGAAGAAGAAGAAGAAGAAGAAGATGATGTTGATGATGATGATAGAGAAGAAGAAGAAGAAAAGGAAGATGATGATAATGATGATGATGATCATGGAGAAGAAGAAAAGAGAAGAAGAAGAAGAAGAAAAAGAAGAAGAAGAAGAAGAAGAAGAAGAAGAAGAAGAAGAAGAAGAAGAAGAAGAAGAAGAAGAAGAAGAAGTAGTAGTAGTAGTAGTAGTAGTAGCAGTAATAGTAGTAGTAGTAGTAGTAGCAGCAGCAGCCAGCAGCAGCAAGCAGCAGCAGTAGTAGTAGTAGTTAGTAGTAGTAGTAGTAGTAGTAGTAGTAGTAGTAGTAGTAGTAGTAGTAGTAGTAGTAGTAGTAGTACTAGTAGCAGTAGTAGTAGTAGTAGGAAGAAGAAGAGAAGAAGAAGAAGAAGAAGAAGAAGAAGAAGAAGAAGAAGAAGAAGAGAAGAAGAAAGAAGAAGAAGAAGAAGAAGAAGAAGAAGAAGAAGAAGAAGAAGAAGAAGAAGAAGAAGAAAGAAGAAGAAGAAAGAAGAAGAAGAAGAAGAAGAAGAAGAAGAAGAAGAAGAAGAAGAAGAAGAAGAAGAAGAAGAAGAAGAAGAAGAAGAAGAAGAAGAAGAAGAAGAAGAAGAACAAGAAGAAGAAGAACAAGAAGAAGAAGAACAAGAAGAAGCTACGGAGATTTCAAGTCATAGAGCGTCACACATAACGGGGTTTTGAATATATGAGGTAAGATTGCCAGTCTTCTTATCTGTTTTTTTTTTTTTTACAGAACTGTCCCGGTTACTATTGTTGCAGTTACATATGCCTCGGCGATTTATTTTAAAAACAATACCGACTGCCTTGCCATTTCACTGTTTGAAGCTTGAAATCGTTACTACTAATCTCATTGCACAGGTTCTTTTATTGCCTATTGCTCGATCTCTTTCCTAGAAAGGCTAGCCCCCTGTTGAAAGCGTCGCACAAAGCGCGATCTTCCTGGCTCACATGACTATCCTCCATGTATCACTGTAAAAAATGCATTTAATGAACCAAACAACGCTGTTCGGGAAACGAACCCATGACTTTAGGAGCGTGAAGCAAACGGCGTTTAGGCAGCTTCTGTCTGCAAATAGTGTTCTGTTAATTTGTCTATTGGTTGTGAATTTTTATGAATTAAACACGTGTTTAGTGAAACGGTGTTCTAGACTGTCGTGTTCTGTTAATGTGTCTATTGGTTGTGAGTTTGCATTAAAGACGTATTAAGTCAAACGGTGTATTATTAGGCTGTCCAGTTAGATCAAGATCGAAATCCTCTTGTTTTTCTTAGCATTCACTGCCTGAAAACTCAGTGAAAAAATTTGGGGTTGTTCGTCCACTCATTGCCGGGTTTTTAAAATTGTTATTATAAAAGAAGTGTATTTAATGTATATACAAGTATGGCGTCTTAAAATGTTCATACTACAGACCAAGAGAGATCCTGCAAAGAGCCATCATCAGGGAAAGCGACTATGGGCCTAATGAACATCCAAGACCTAAAGCAGGTGGCAACGAACCGCCAGACATGCAAAGCTATGATTTCTGCCCTATGCGCCGTCCTAGGCTCAAGATGAAAGACTAATGAACTAACTGTAATGCAGATACAGATAATCTATTTCAAGCGAATGTCAAAAGAAAGAGAAGAAAGGGTTCAGAAAAGTTGTAAAGTTTCGTTGGATCTTGTATGACCATGAAGCTTAAGACGGCGCTGAGGAGGAAAGAAACAGTACCTGAAAGAGAGGGTCGCTGCAGCGATTGCAACTATAACCTGGACACTATTCAGCAAACCTGACAATGATTGAATACCATCTAGACATCACCAAATCTACGTAAGGCGCACATATTGAAGTTACTGCATCGGCAACCGGGTTGTCCACTTTCTCGCCTGTAGAAGACTTTGTCGTCGGTTTAGACAGTATTTGGGTGTATTTCCTTAGACCGCATATTCACCGCAGGAGTTTTTTTTTTCACGGCTTGTCCTGCAACGCTACTAGTAATTTTATGTGGTGCACATAACCTAGTCACAATTATAACCTAAAGCTACCCCTTTGGAAATAGTGTTTGAACATGACGACTTTTCCCCCAGAAAAGCATCTACCCCAGCGGCGTCCGTGGCTAAGACGTTGCTAGTCTGACTCGTAATCCAACGTACCGCGATCGAAACCTGGGTGGGCTGCGTGGATTTTTATCGTGGTATGGGACGTCGCAGGTCGACCCAGCCGCAAATAGGTACCATGATGGGCTGTGCTGGGGAAAGTAAAGACGGCCGGCGTAATGCTGACACATTACCACCGAGTGCCGATTGGTCTGTAAAAATATGGGTGCTCTTCCCCGATGCGCCTAAGGGCGTGTAAAGGGATCTTTACTTTTTTTTATAGCATCTACCTACCAATTGTACTAAGGAAAGTCTAAATCTTTAGAATTATCTGAACATTTGAAGACGCCACACCTATGTATCTGCTAAAACCGGCGCTTTATCAATATCCTACCCCAAACAGGGAAAATCCACAGTTCACGAGACAGTCAGGGGGTGGTAGATAGGCTGCATGCAGTCGAGGGACCTAGGCTGAATGCAGTCGTCGGACCTAGGCTGCACTATCTCGTAGACGTAGGTGGGTTGGTGTAAGGGTAAGTGCTAGATGTTTTGGGGTCGTTAAAAGCATCAGAAAACCGGAAAACCCAGTCTTACCACCCTCTAAAATGTTGGACTGTCCTGTGACGTCATCTGGAGGTAGTATATTAATTTAAAAAAAAATTATTTCTTTCATAAACAACAGTTTAAAATCCTGGGAATAATTCTCGGTGACCCTGTTTGACAACACACAGAAAGGAAAATTCGAGACTGGGCAGAATAAGATGGTGGGTCTGACATGACTAAACTGAGTCTAGTGGCAAAGGATAAGCCCAGCTTGATATGAGTTGGCTGTTTGTAGATATAGGCTTACCCTTCAACAAAGTATTGATGTCATAGAGAGGTTAAAGATTCTTGGAGTGCGTGACTTAGAATTTACCAACGTCAGTTAGTGCAGGAACTTTAATAGTGTTGTCACAAACTTACGTTATAAAGTTCCTCATGTGCTAACCAGAGCCCAACACTTGCATATGTATAACAGTTCTTCTTCTTCTCCTCCTCCTCCTCCTTCTTCTTCTTCTTCTTCTCCTCCTCCTCCTCCTTCTTCTTCTTCTTCTTCTTCTTCTTCTTCTTCTTCTTCTTCTTCTTCTTCTTCTTCTTCTTCTTCTTCTCTTCTTCTTCTTCTTCTTCTTCTTCTTCTTCTTCTTCTTCTTCTTCTTTATGATCATCATTATCATCGTCATTATCATCATAATCATCATAATCATCAACATCATTATCATTATAATCATCATCACCACATCATCGTTTCGAGCTCCAGAGGTACATTGCTGCATATATCGCCCGTCTGTATTCAATCTCTCTGATCTTATGTTTCCAGGCGTTTGTGGGTCTCTCGGTATATCTTTCCACCGTCTTCCTCGTCTCCGTGGTTGTCTACCGAGTGCTTATTAAAGGGGCAGGTGGTCTAATTCACTCATTCACCCCCTCCCCGCCCCAATAGGGTCCCAGAACCCACACAGGGAGCTCAAAATACCCATCTGCTTGCTGTGGGGAGGTCTACAGATTAGAAATCGACAAGCAGGTGAAGCATTACTTTGCTCAATCAATCAATCGGTTTTCTTTGGAGAAGATACTTTTTGTTGTTATGATACCTGTTTAAGAATCCTTGGTGGGGTGTTGAATCAATTCGAAGTGAGAACCGTCGTAGTAGGGACGGCCTGTAGGTGTTTTACCGGCTGTGTCTACTTCAGGTGTTAAGATCGATAACGTATCGAGGAAACAAATCAACTGTCACGAACAGCACTGGGCCTTGCCGACCTGATTCAGGCTACACTTTCCTACCTTTTCCTCAGTTTCTGTGTGTGTGTGTGTGTGTGTGTGTGTGTGTGTGTGTGTGTGTGTGTGCGTGTGTGTGCGTTTCAGAACTTTCCTACCTCCCCATCAGTAATTCTGTTTTAGCCCTCTGTTAGTGATCTCTTCACAACACTTTCACTTACCTTTGTCTCTCACTCTGTCTCATTCTCTGTGTGTGTGTGTGTGTGTGTATGTGTGTGTGTAAACTCGCGTACAATTACCCTCTACCCCTCTGTATGTAATCCTCCTCAGCTTATTCCTTTTTCTACATCTCATTCCCCCTGTTTCTCTCTTTATCCTCCCTTCTCCTCCTCTCTCTCTTTCCTTTCTCTCTCCCTCCCCTCTATCTCCCCTCTCCATCTCTCTCTCTCTCTCTCTCTCTCTCTCTCTCTCTCTCTCTCTCTCTCTCTCTCTCTCTCAGTGACTGTGTGAGACCACTTTTTCTATATGTATGTATGTCTTTTTCCTTCTGAATATATTTGTGAGCAGAGTTATCTTTCCATCTCTGTTTTTTAATGAAAGCACGAGACACAGGCAGACAGATAGACAGGCGGGTAGAAAGACAGATAGATGGGAGGGGTGGGGGAGAAGAAGAAATATCAGATTATCGCATTTGCCCTTCCTCAATGATTCTCAAAAGCTAATTCGATCTATTTTTGTTTTTGTAAACTAGCATCCCCATCTTTACATTCAAAACTTAACCACG
>CAJHNH020001917.1:304172-311672 GCA_905116865.2 Candidula unifasciata | reverse complement strand
CTCTCTCTCTCTCTCTCTCTCTCTCTCTCTCTCTCTCTCTCTCTCGCTCACTCTCCACATCAAGCTGGCTGTTTTGTTTTCATGACTATTAGAGCTGAAAATCCTGATTATTACAAGCATAAACACATTTGGTTTCAAAACTACTGGACGCACCCCCCTTCTTCCCCCCCCCCCTCCGCGCCTCACTCCCGCCCCCACTTCCACCTTGAACTTCGTTACTTCCAGAACTTCCTTGGCGCATCATTTAAAGTTGACGCCACCTTCTTCTACATGCTGTACCCAGCAGAGAACGTCATTTCAAAGGTGAAGGCATTAGCTAAGCGCCTGCTGCGCAATATAATGCACCCCGATCAGACACTAAGCACGGTCACTGAAGAGAGCATTAGAATACAAAGACTGCACACAATAATTTGTTGTCATTTGTTTTCTTGTAAATTGCTTATTTTCTTTGTTAAAATGCATCATTGCGTGGTTAAGAAATGTTAACGATAAACTGTATCCACTTTGCATTAAAAATTGTCTTATTTGATTTAAAAATCGTCCAGTTTGCTTTGAAAAAAAAAACGTCTTAGTGGTTTGAAGATTGTCTCGTTTAATTTAAAAAACGTCGTAGGTGATTTGGAAGCTGTCCAGTTTGGTTTGAAAAACAGCCGGAGTGGTTTGAAAATGGTCTATTTTAATTTGAAAAAAAAAGCCAAGTTTAAATGGTGTGTATGTGTGTGCTTTATATATATATATATATATGTGTGTGTGTGCGTGTGTTCTATATATATATATATATATATATATATATATATATATATATATATATATATATATAAGCACACACTACACACCATTTAAACTAGGCTTTTTTCTATACCCACACAGACACACACACACACTTTTTACACACTCCCTTACACAGAAACCACACTAACTCACAAACGTTTGTGCCCACCAGAACGAGTCGATATATAGACATTCTATTTATGCTTGTTTCCTCAATGTAACATTCTTTTCAGATCGATCCTGCTGGCAAAACCCGAGCCATGGCAACACTGGAGTGAGAAACACGGTCTCGGTTCAAGAATGTGATTGTTAATTCATTGCGTTTGTATCAGCAACAGACAAAGTGTGGTATCTAACAACAGATGCTCATCCCATCAGCTATAGTCCATGTCTAGGGTTACGGCAAAAGACGATTTTCTGACCCTAACATGGGTCGCAACCCACAGGTTGAGAACCCCTGGTTAAATGGATCTCCTTATCTTCCCCTCTTGCCTCCATTGCTTCTTCTTCTTCTTCTTCTTCTTCTTCTTCTTCTTCTTCTTCTACTACTACTACTACTACTACTACTACTACTACTACTACTACTACTACTACTACTACTACTACTACTACTACTACTACTACTACTACTATAACTACTACTACTACTACTACTTCTTCTTCTTCATCATCTTCTTCTTCTTCTTCTTCTTCATTTTCTTCTTCTTCTTCTTCTTCTTCTTCTTCTTCTTCTTCTTCTTCTTCTTCTTCTTCTTCTTTTCTTCTACTTCCTCTTCTTCTTCTTCTTCTCTTCTTCTTTCTTCTTCTTCTTCTTCTTCTTCTTCTTCTTCTTCTTCTTCTTCTTCTTCTTCTTCTTCTTCTTCTTCTTCTTCTTCTTCTTCATCTTCTTCTTCTTCTTCTTCTTTTCTTCTTCTTCTTCTTCTTCTTCTTCTTCTTCTTCTTCTTCTTCTTCTCTTTTTTTTTTCTTCATCTTCTTTTTCTTCTTCTTTGCTGTCTCTTCCTCCTCCTTTCCTCCTCCTGCTCCTCCTTATAACATGAAGAATTAAATTAAATTGACAAGCCTTTCTTCATATGATAGGCTGTTAACACTCTCTCGGTTCGTCACCATGTCTTTCCATAAAAAATCTGGTAATCATGTCTTAGATTTATATCAGCAACTGGTATCAACAGACATACAAAGAAGATGGCGCAGTATTTGGAACATCATGAGAAGAAGCAAATAGAGCATCACCAAACGTCGCTGAAATGGAAAACAAATGGGAAGTGGAAAGGAAAACATCCCAGAGAAGCCTTGAAATGAACTTTGATGAGAGATGCCAATTGTGATGGATTGGATTCCCTCAATGGCATGGATAAATACGTAATTAGACAAATTAACAAGTGTCCAGGACATAAGAAGCCTCTTCTGGCAGTGATGAGAAGCAACAAGCTAGTTTCTTTCCGGCATGTGGTGAGACGAAATTCAACTGAAAAAAAAACTATATTTATAGGTACATTAGGGGGTAATCGAAGGGGAAAAAAAAAGGGGGGGGGGGAATATGAATGACGGTATCAAGAAATGGACAGGACAGTATTACTAAAGGCTTGTTCAACAAGTGGAAGACAGAGAAAAATGACAGGTTTGATGAGCTAGTGCCTCCACTGATACACATCAATGGCCCGGCTCTCTAGCGTAGTTGGCTAAACCGGATTGCGCGTAGACCCGGTGACGAACTCCCTGTGGTCCGGGTTCAATCCCGGGGGTAGGCAGGAAAGCCACATTTTCTCCCAGATTTACGGTATTCACAATCGAATCAAGGCCGAAAGATTGCGATATCCATAATACCGAGCCTAAGGGTTAACAACTCATGGCTTCTGGATACTAAAACAAACAAACATACACATGAACGGCCCTAACGGGTCAAGGGTTATGTATGTACTGTCACAGGAAGCAAAGGTGGCCAGAGCGTGATGATGATCATCACATAACCCACTAAATGCTGGTTAGTCTACAAAACTGTGAGTCCTCATGTGCCCAGTGCGCCAATGGCCTAAAAAGGATCAATTTATTTGCCTACAGAAGTAGCTTCTCAACGGGAACTGTGGTGCAGAGATTGTGGCACAGTCGTGCCTATACATCCCCCAAGAAATAGATGTGCCTAAGTCGGCCAAGTGGAATGAATATAGTTCGTATCTCTCTTCAATCGTACTCAAGAACAAGGCCAGTGATGTAATCAATTACATAAGAGCTGGTTTATTCATAATATTCTCGTCACACACATTTCATAAATTCAATAAGCAATAGTATATGAACACTCCTTATTACTGGCTATTCGTATGCCTCTACGAGTTCCTTAACCACTGTTCTGGCTAAACTCCAAGTTTAATATATACCTTCTAAACGAAGTAAAGCACTAGTTTTCTCCTAACCGGTTTCTCTAGCGGTCTAGCCCTAACTGTCTTCTCATGGCGGTTCCGGGGCTAACTCGCTGTTCTAGCTAAGCTCCAAGTTTAACATATACCTTCTAACGAAGTACAGCACTAGTTTTCTCTGAATCTAACGGGTTTCTCTAGCGGTCTAGCCCTAACTGTCTTCTCATGACGGTTCCGGGGCTAACCGTCCTCTCCAGCGGTTCCAGGACTAACTAACCTCTCAAGCGCGTTCCGGGGCTAACTTTATTCCCCCGCTTTTCCCGCTCTTTCTGGCGTACCTTCTCCATCACTTCTCTGTCACCTGTCTTTGGTGGTCACGTTTGGATGAACGTATCTCATCAGCTGGTCACAGCTCACGGGCACTCGTCGAATGTTTCATCCCTCACTGTCAGATGTCATGGCGGTGTGTTCTGCATAGCTGGCTAGGCCATGGCTTTCTAATCACCCATTTTCTGTAATTTCACACAGTGATGGATTAGTACGCCGTGTGGTGGTCTGAAATTGTATACTTGTTCATTTAACCCTTTCTGCCTATATTTCATTACATTCGCCCTACACATTTTTTTAACAAAATTGTTTCCTATCTTCAATTTTTATAAAAAACTACTCTAATTATACCCGCTACCTAACTAAACCTTATGTGAACATCTAGCCACGTAATGAAAGCATACAACATAACATGTAACATCATAAAATTCATGCAGTATAATGAAAACGTGACATGCATACAATAACTAATAGTCAATAATTCTAAAGACATAAAAAAAACGATACAACTCCCTCGTTGTATTAGCATAACAACCTCTTATTCACTGGTATCCCTAATGAATGTGCGGAGTTGTCTGAAGTATAAAGGAATAGTATCTGTATTCCTCCTTTATAAACTCAAACCTCAAAACATTGTATACAAGAAATGACATGCCATGTATCCCCAGTTATCAATGAAGTAAAACTCGAAAATGTCATCTCCCCAAGAAAGGATGAAAATAGAATCTCTGAGAAAGTCAACATAGACTGAATAATAAGGTATAACCTTTACAGAGTATAAATAATTCTTATACCGTTAGGTATATTAATTGGAGAGAAATTTCTCGGAAACAATAGTAGCATTTCCTCAAGTCGAATGTACAGTGCCACCACCTGTATTTACAGGCATTTATCTACTGTGATAGTCCACAGCGTTTATTGTTGCTTCCCTAAGAGGTTGTTTCCTCTGTTTAATGCATATCGCATCTTCTGTAAAGAAATAGCCGGCCTATATTCAGTTACCAATCATGTCATGCTTTGGACTGGCTTATCGCCAAGTACGTTTCTAACTGTGTACCTCAGTAAAGTCTGGTTAAACTCAAATCAGTCATCATTCTGACAGAATGTATAAGAGAGGTTTTGTGGCCAGTAACTCTCTTAGCGAACATAAAACATGTAGGTATTGTAATCTTCACCCACAACCGAACGTGTGGATTATCACTTGTCCGGGAGAGTACAACACGATTAAAAAACGTTCATAGTGCAAAACCAAATGTAAATATTAAATGGTAGGGACAAAACAACGGTATATATTTAATATTGTCGGACAAATGACATGTAGACACAACAACAGAATATGTGTAGCGAGCGCGGTACCTCTGTAGACAGCAATATAGCGTACGTAAATTGTAATGAATGAAACTAATTACTTGTTATACACCCTACAATCCCACATTTATTGAACCATTTTACGAACGATCCCATTTCGGTCAGTCATGGGAAAAGGGAGGGGGGGGGGGAGCTGTAATTAATGTATGGTTTACTCAGGGTATAAATTCAGTCTACCCCCTGATGATTCTGGCCTACTAACTGTAGTGGATGCTAACTGTTCTAGTTCTATTTCTTCTTCTGTCTTATTAGTGATCTGTGTTTTTTCTTTTCTTAAATGATAAGTTAGCAATAAATCGGAACATCCTATTAATTTTGCTATCTTCTGTTGGTGTGACTTTGTTACGCCACTTCTGGCTACTTTTATTTCCGTGTAAATTTCCATCTAATACATTTGATTTTCTCGCATCTTTTTTTTCCTGTAAACCATGCCGCTCGTTTAAATCGGTATGCAAATTTTTAATGCCCGACATTCTTGTCTCCTGTTTTGCTCTTTTGTTAGGCGAAGTTTCTACTGTTTCTTCTTCTTCTCTTCTACTATTACATGTACCTTTAACTGGTACTTCTGACGGTTTTAATTCTTTCACACTAGACGGAGTATCAGTCCTGGTTCTAACCGCGACTAAAATTCTACGACCCGTTTTGTTTGTGATCCCAATTTCACTATCTGCGTCGTAGTTTTCTGAGAATAGATCTACCTTTATGTTACTCACTACAAACGGTAATGTATTTATTCCTTCACCTTCTTCTTCTGTAGGCATCACCTGTGCATAAGACAAATCCTGCTGATTTCTTTCTTTAATTGTCCCTACCCTCTCTACTTTCCTATGTGTGCTATTGCTATCTAGCCTTTTTACTTCTACCGCGTTTACTTTCCATACCCATTCCATTGCTAAACAATCATCTTCATCTTCTTCTTGTTCCGACTTAACTTTAGTCGGTGTTAACTCTTTCTCTATGTTCCCTTCTTCTTTAAAGTATTGACCGTGTGTCCCGTTTACTGTTACAGCATTCACTTCTCTAACGTAATTTTTACAAAACCGTACCCTGTTATTCCTGTCATTAAACTCTCCTAGCTTGTATTCACTGACTTGTGAGGGGTAGGTCATGTTTTTAGAATTACGTTTTAATGTCTGGAAATAGTTCCGCCGCGCATATGAACCGTCTTTCCCTCTACTTTGCGCTCTGGGTATCTTCCACTGGGACCTGTATTTAGCTAACACTCTGTTTTTTAACATTTCTTCTAACCTATTTGTCTCATCATAAGCAGCGCACATGTTTTGGTTACCTGCATGCCCCAATCTGTCACAGTTACTGACCTCGCGATTATTTCCTAAGTTTTGTAATCTTATATTCTTATTATAGCCTAATTTTCTTAACCTGTCTCTTTTGAATTTGTTGGCTTGATTATGGGTCGTACCGTGGGCCCTGTAATCTTGATTAGTGCTCATCATGAGAAATCTGGTATCTGAATTACATGACCTGACACGACCTCGGTTATTATCATGGATATTTCCTACTCTATTTATGTTCTGATATCTGTTACTATTATTATGCCACTGCTCCTGTGCTCTTATATGTCTATTATTTTCTAATTTTCCCAACCTGTCTGCTCTATGGAAATTTTTAAAATGCCCTCGTTTATTTTGTACACATGACCTCAGTTGACCCTGATTTTTCTCGTAAGCTTTTGTGTTGTCTGGTCTGCGGTACTGATTGTCTCTAGGGTATTGCAATCTCTCGTTAGCATAATTTCGCCTGTCTGGGAAACCGGACAGTCGATTAACATCGCCGTTACTTCTAGTGACTGTAGCTATGTTATAATTTCTTTCTCTCTGTCTTTGTCTACGACTATCTACAGTTGACCAATGCTGGGCAGTTTTTTGTTCTATAAAAAATGGAATACGGAGTTTTCTACCTAACTGTGCTACTTCATTAAAAACTCTGCTAAACTGTGCTCTCACTATTCCTTGATATGCCATTATTAAAACCTGAAAAATTAACTAATGTAAACTAAATTAAAATTTAAAACAGAAAATGTCGTATTACCTTGTTAAGTGCGGTCTGAAAAAAAAATTCTCGTTTCACAACACACTGTAATTAAAAATCGGCACTGTCCTGGAATTATTTTCTACGTTCAGGAAGAAAGGTAGGAAAAGATAAGAAAAGGTTTTCCCTACACCACTGTAAATTGAAAATCACAATATATTTAAACTAATTAATGTTAATGTTCAAGGTTCTTTAAAATCGCGCTTTTTTTTTTTGCAGTTCCTATTTGTAAAATCGGACAGCTCACAGTTCTTGACTTTCCTATAGTCTTCCGAGTGTGTAAAGTTAGGAAAAGTTTATATTATGGCTCCAGACTAGAACGGGCGCGTCCCCCTGATTCTAGTGTAGACGGTTTGCTCCAGGCTAGAACGGGCGTGTCCCCCTGATTCTAGTGTAGACGGTTGGCTCCAGACTAGAACGGGCGTGTCCCCCTGATTCTAGTGTAGACGGTTGGCTCCAAAAGGTGGTGCAGGCTGTTGGTCTGGTTTACGTCTCTCCAATCTGATGACGGTTTTTCTCGACTTTTCTTACTCAGCAGGCACAATCATAAACTTGCTTTTAGTTCGCCTTTTTATAGCAGTTGCTTATTTGTTATGTTGTAACAGCAGTCTTGTTTTTTAAAGATGTCGAGTA
>CAJHNH020001917.1:184172-301672 GCA_905116865.2 Candidula unifasciata | reverse complement strand
GAAGAAAGAAGAAGAAGAAGAAGAAGAAGAAGAAGAAGAAGAAGAAGAAGAAGAAGAAGAAGAAGAAGAAGAAGAAGAAGAAGAAGAAGAGAAAGAAGAAAGAAGAAGAAGAAGAAGAAGAAGAAGAAGAAGAAGAAGAAGAAGAAGAAGAAGAGAAGAAGAAGAAGAAGAAGAAGAAGAAGAAGAAGAAGAAGAAGAAGAAGTAGAAGAAGAACTACAACAGTACTGGTAATCTGAAGTGTTTTTTCACAAAGCCTTTACCTCTCACCTTCAGTGTGTTGAGAAATATGTCATCAATATTTGTACGTAACGCAAAAATGATGCGACTTTGATGATGATTTTAATCAACGGAGGGAACAATCAATTTTATGAAAATTTGACACAACATTATTACATTAATACGACTTGATTACATTAGTAGGACCCCTCCCCTAAGGAAGCAGGATCGAAACCCGTGAAAGCATTAGTTCTTGGATCACGACAAGACTGAAGTTGGCGCATGCGCTCGCTCCTTTGATTCTTAATGAAGACACTATGTTGTTGTTAGCATTGGTTGGATTTTTAGGATAACAGTTTCTGTGTGTTGTGTGGTGGCTTCGTCCTGTTTAACTTTATCCTATAGTTGCATTCGTTGTCTGCAGCTTAAGTAGGGGTTATGTACGCGGTTTTATATTTCCTTCATACAAAGGTTCCAAGTCAGCTGGGGCGATTTGGCAGCACGCCTTTAGGCGTATTGGGCATATATGACTAAACCTGTATTTTATAGACCAAATTTACGCACTTTAACCAGGCGTGTGTGAGCGTCCCATGTTTATTGCGGAGACGGCGCCTGATTTGAATGAGTTGATGCCTGAAGTATCCAATATACTTTAATAATAATATCCTGTAGGTAATTGAGGCTGATGTTCTGATAACCTCACAAACTTGATTGGATCAGGAAAATCAATGCAGCAAATTATCATATCATCAGTTAGCGCGACACGGTTGCCTCAAGCAAGGTAAAACATATCAGACAGGTAATGGAGAAATATATCTGATCGTGGTAGGTAAAGTTGGCTGCGTATCCTTAACAGGACGTTGCAGAACCAACCCCAGCACATGATGGCTGTTGTAGTTTTTCTAGGCAAATTTACTTTCAGTAGTTTGCCACTTTTAAACACTCAGTACAACCAGTGTAAATAGGTTTACGAAAACATAATAAATTGGGAAACAATTAGACCAGACAAGGACATTATTTCAGAAACAGGGGGTTATGGGAACGTGTCGAAATGTTGTAATTTCCAGTCATGTCTAAAGGCCTTATTAGCGCCTTAGATGCACTTTGAAGCACCATAATCACAGGGACAATTGCTGACGGACTTCGTCGCTTTGGTGTTAGCAGGATGACTCAGAGCAACTGCCAGCCAAAATTCCCTTGTAAATACCGCAGTCAGGCGGTTGATCATTGTTTTTTGTTGGCTTTGATTGATGTTTGACTGCCGCTTGTTTGTAGCGTGGGAATGGGATTAGTGATTCAACTTGTTTTCGTTTACGTTTGTTTCAAATCTTTGATTCCACTGAAAGAATTTATTTTTTAAAACACTATTTGAATAAAATATGTATTTGTGAGGATCCCCTGGTCACGCAGTTAAAAACGTTAAGCTGTCTTTTGGGAGACCCGGGATCTAATCCTCGATGAAGTACTGGATGTTTTTATTCTTCTATCTGGGGTTGGGGGGCGGAGGGGGGGGGGTAGGGATGGTTAGTCACACACACAAAATTCCCAGTCTGTACGTCCTGTGATAACTGCACTATCGAATGTTTATGAGTGACAGTCGCGTTTGAATTTCAGTAATAACTTGTTGGTCTTTGAAGCACATCTTCAGAAACGCATTAAGACGGACCTTTCAGGGGATCAGTCCCCAGGTCGATTAAGTCTAAAGTGAGTTACAGGAAAAATCGTAGGAAGTAAAGGCAGCGATGTGACATTAACGTATCATCTTTAGAGTGTCGTTTGAACTATTAAAAAAAAAAAACACAGTTCTAGCACAAACTTTTCGACGACCTGAAAAGGGTTATAAAAAGTAAAGTTAAATTACACTTTTCCGTGCCTTTATGCCCATTGGGCACATAGGGCTCGACCTGTATTTTATAAACCGATAGTCGATGATGTTTACTCTTGTGTAAATCATAGTTATGCGGAGTATAGTGTCTTGATAATTTTAATGTCCCTAAAACATTGTATCAAAGTGCAACGAAAACCTGGCGGAGACCGGTGATTATAGATTACATTAACTTCAAACTCCCTATAGTGGATACTGAACAAAGTACTCGCAAAGATCTAGAATCATCATCACCAATTTCCACTTCTACCATCAAGCGTTGCGGGAATGAACAGTTCGCGATCCATTGCTTGATGGGCAGCAATGGTTATTGTCATTTCGTGTCGCTGTAGCATCTCTTCAACCTCATCAATCTATGTTCTTTTAGGCCGGCATGTGATTTCACCTCAGATCGTTTTGTATGTAGCGCTTCCGTTGTTAGTTGTTCTAGTGGCTTTCTCACTAGATGGCCAAACCATTTCATCTTCTGTTACTCGATAAATTTGCTGCATAGTGTTGTTCTAGAATATACAAGTGAAATTCATTCGTATACTAGCCATGTTCTGAGAGCGCAAACACAACAGAGAACCTTCGCTGTCTATTAAACAGTGGTAACGATTGTGTGACAAGTGGTAAATATGCCGCGGTTAAATGGGATTCGAGTTTCTTTCTGCTTGAGTGACAAAATGTGGGGATAAGATCTCTAGTCAGGTTTCGTCGTTCGCCTCTGTTTGCAGTCCAAGTATAGAACAGTTTTCGTTTGGTATATGTTGGTGGGTATTGCGACAGTGCTGACATCTTTAATCTTCAGTGAAAATCATCATTTTCAGCATAGTATATTCTTCTTCTTCTTCTTCTTCTTCTTCTTCTTCTTCTTCTTCTTCTTCTTCTTGTTCTTCTTCTTCTTCTTCTTCTTCTTCTTCTTCTTCTTCTTCTTCTTCTTCTTCTTCTTATTCTTCTCTTCGTCTTCTTATTTTTCTCCTCCTCTGCTTCTTCTTCTTCTTCCTCCTCTTCGTCGTCCTCCTCTTGCTTATCTTTCACTTCCTTGTTGGTCATAACACTTCTCTGCCACTTCCTTTTAATTTTATAATGTTCATTTTTCTCTTGCTTATTCACCACTACCTTAGCTCCCCCCCCCCTCCCCCCCCCCCAATTCCTCTTATACTTTTTATTATAATTATTACAGCTCAGCTCCTCTTCCTTGTTCGTAGTCGTCATCTGTCGCTTCTTCTTATACTTACCTTCTATCTTCTTCTCACACTTTCGGTTATGTGCGTATTTCCTTACTATAAGATTGTCAGGTAAATTTTATATAAATTCTAATAAGTGGTGATGCAACCTCGGCAAATTACGTGAAGCAAAGTCTTACAAACTTCTTCAAACAACACCTTTCCCCACTGAAAAACTACTTGCGAGCTCCCCATGACATGTTGTGGTGTGCCATTTCGCCTAGTGATTCATAAAACTAAACACCTGGAAGATTAAACGCTTCTTGATCCTTTTACATAAAAAGTGTAAAAACCATTAGCATAAAAATTCAATTCACTAGACGTCGACGGTTCTCTTTAGAGATTTCAGACCGTTTCTTGGTGCCTCGGGTGACTCTCGTATGTGACTCATATCCGTCAAGGGGCGGATGATTTTACCATGGATAACCTCAAAGCAGCATTTGACGTCATCAGTTGTCAGTCGGGATATGAGTGGTTAGCTGGTTGAGCTCAGAGGCAAAAGTGACTTTATTGTATCTGATACGCTGATAGATCCCTGTTCTTCTTCTTTTTATTTTTTTTCTTCTTCTTCTTCTTCTTCTTCTTCTTCTTCTTCTTCTTCTTCTTCTTCTTCTTCTTCTTCTTCTTCTTCTTCTTCTTCTTCTTCTTCTTCTTCTTCTTATTCTTCTTCTTCTTCTTCTTCTTCTTCTTCTTCTTCTTCTTCTTCTTCTTCTTCTTCTTCTTCTTCTTCTTCTTCTTCTTCTTCTTCTTCTTCTTCTTCTTCTTCTTCTTCTTCTTCTTCTTCTTCTTCTTCTTCTTCTTCTTCTTCTTCTTCTTCTTCTTCTTCTTCTTCTTCTTCTTCTTCTTCTTCTTCTTCTTCTTCTTCTTCTTCTTCTTCTTCTTCATTTCCACCACCGTCTTCTTCTTTTCTTCCTTTTCTTTTTTAAATTATTTCTAATCTACCTCTCCTCCTCATCATCGTTATCATCATCACCATCATCATCATCACCATCATCATCATCATCATCCTCATCATCATCACAGTTATGTTTTTAAATATTATTTTCGTAATTTTATAATGATGCATGTTTCGATGTCTCACTATCCTTCCTTGAGTCTGCTATTTAAAGGATTGATACCTCGGCGAAGATCGGTGAAATTGCAGCTAGGCAGGTTCCAGACAACCTGTTCTCTCCAGTAAAGGTTACACTGGGTACTTTCTGCTGTTATAGCCTAAATATTGCGCGGGTAATGTTTGCTTGATTACCGATATTGTACCTTATGATAATCAATGCAAAGTTAGTACAGTTTTACAAACCGTTGTGGGGAATGAGCCCATCGATCGATCGATTAGTTTGTGCCCCTCGAACTGCTACCTGAAGGTTTACTGTAACATCCTAAGACAAGGCCACTGTCATTGTTATTACTGTCTGTAGTTACTACATATTTAGGGCAGTGTAGACAGGGGGCCATAGCCTGAGGATTTAGGGTAGCATGACTGGTGCTGTCGCTACGGATTTTGCAGGTTAGGTTTTTTTGTGAAAGGGGAGGGGGGTCCTGACATAAAAACGCTATTCACTTACCTGGATTCGAACCCGGGAGGCCTGCATTAGAAGGCAGATCCAAGATACCCTGTTTAAAGCTCCAGCTAAGTTGTAATTCTGGCATTGTAACGGATACACAAGCTAGTTGGAGTCTGCAAGCATTTTTACGTAACGACCCCCCCCCCCCCCCCACACACACACACGTATATATATATATATATATATATATATATATATATATATATATATATATATATATGTGTGTGTGTGTGTGTGTGTGTGTATGTGTATGTGTGTAAGGTTCGAGGTTTGAGGGGTAAGCACATGCCTATGTATCTTCAAAGATAATTACTGCAAAAGCTAAAGTTAATTTCGATCAACGACTCTACGAAACGCATTATAAATCCACTCCTTTAATAACACATTATCTATCTACGGCACACATTATGCAGTCACAACCTAAAAGGAAGAAGACAGTAAAAAGTCAAGCACAAGACTTTTTCTGTTACTTCGGGTGTATTGCTCATCTAATGCTGGACAGATATTTTGCAGAGACCAGTTGACACATGGTGGTGATTTGGTGAACACCACTCCTGCCGCCTTTACTTCCCATGACTGTTCCTAATACCTATTTAAAGCTGGTGATTCTTGGAGCGAAAGTCGTATTTGAAAAAGAAATAAATCCGCCTCTGTCAGTGCTTCAACCCACGACCTTTGGGTCCACTTTTGGGCGCCTAGCCATCCCCCAAACATGCTAGTATTTCAACTAGTAGGTAAAATTACATTAATGTAAATAAATTCTTACACGACAAATTCTTACACGACAAATTCTTACACGACAAATTCTTACACAACAAATTCTTACACGACAAATTCTTACACGACATGTTTGTTGGAGAGGCAGTGGGTCTATTCTTGTTTTTCCTACAATGAGACCCCGGAATCCACGCTGGGAACTAACGGTGACAGCTCTACAGATCTTCGCATGCAGACTTTTCTGACGCTAACACGACTGCGTGATCGATTGTGAAGCTTGGCGAAGCACGACTTTACCGTCTTCGAGGTAAAGACAGGAGATACTGTACCAACTCCTTGTGGGAACAGTTAGTAGAGGCACGACCGGCTGCAGTTGACGCGCCGTACTGCTGACGTCACCGGGTCGGGCTAACGATGCGTTAACGCAGCGGTTCTTAAACAAAAAATAAACTAATTTCGACAGTGGCGAGGGAAGACAACTAAAATGTCAACTTCTAAGTGTGTACATTCCTTTTTTTTAATAATTCCAAAATTTTTAGCCGACTTTGATTGATTATTGCCGCAGCACCCCTAGCATACGCTCACGGCACACTAGGATGCCTCGGCACCCAGTTTGAGAACAGCTGCGTTAACCCATCGTTAGCCCGTGACGTCGGCAGCACGGCCCATCAGCTGGAGCCAGTCGTGGTAGAGGTACCTTGGAGTGGCTGCTGCATTAGAGGACTGAGCACGCATCGGGATGCTTCGTATGCAAAGACGTGGATTGTGATAATATAACATAACATGTATGGATCTAGCCCCTTTCCAGTGTTGTTTGGGCGTCGTTGAAGACGCCATATTTAGCCAGGTAACCTCAATACATTCATCAAAGTCAGCAGTGTTGAGGCAGCCAATGATTACCATCAGGTGGTAAACATCGACTGCACGCATGCGTGGGCAAACGTGTCGTCACGTCGGTTCCCATTTCCTCCAAAAACGGAATGCCCTTGTAAAAGTCGTTACGGGTATAACTTCACTGCTCAGGTGGAAACATCTTGGCTTCCTGGGACAGATTTGGCTTTATTTTTTACATAATTATGGCGTTTATCAGTTCCCAATAACAAGACGTCTCCAGGTCCAGGGGCGTCTCTGTAGCTGCTAATCCTGTGGAGTTAGGCTCGCCCAGACAGAAAATAAAAAACATGTTGATATTGCAGGTGGGGGAAGGAACTAAACTTTCAAGAGCATGTCGTAGAAGGCGACTGATTGAGACTTTGAGGACCAAAAGATACAGATATGGTAGCCTAGCTGAACACAATAACACAATATACCAACTGCTCTTTTAAAGGCGGACGCAGAAACAAACAAACAAACAAACAAACAAAGAAGAAAAACAGAAGAAAAAGAAGACACATTGTTCGGATACTGTTCAAAGCAATATCTCCATGGCAAGTTTTGTAGTTCTCCTTCCTAACCTCTTTCATTCATAACAGATGTATTATATAAATATTGTGTATTATTAGAAATGGATATCAGGTAAAGTCCTGGAAAGTAAAGGCGGTCAATATGATGTGGACCACGTTACCCAGAAGCAAAGGCGGTCAGTATGATCTTAGCCACGTTACCCAGAAGCAAAGGCAGTCGGTATGATGTTGACACCGTTACCCATAAGTAAAGGCCGTCGGTATGATGTTGACACCGTTACCCAGAAGTAAAGGCCGTCGGTATGATGTTGACACCGTTACCCAGAAGTAAAGGTGGTCGGTATGATGTTGACACCGTTACCCAGAAGTAAAGGCCGTCGGTATGATGTGGACCACGTTACCCAGAAGTAAAGGCCGTCGGTATGATGTTGACACCGTTACCCAGAAGTAAAGGTGGTCGGTATGATGTTGACACCGTTACCCAGAAGTAAAGGCGGTCGGGATTATGTTGACACCGTTACCCAGAAGTAAAGGCGGTCAGTATGATGTGGACCACGTTACCCAGAAGTAAAGGCGGTCAGTATGATGTGGACCACGTTACCCAGAAGTAAAGGCGGTCAGTATGATGTGGACTCCGTTACCCAGAAGTAAAGGCGGTCGGTATGATGTGGACCACATTACCCAGAAGTAAAGGCGGTCGGTACGATGTTGACTCCGTTACCCAGAAGTAAAGGCGGTCAGTATGATGTGGACTCCGTTACCCAGAAGTAAAGGCGGTCGGTATGATGTGGACCACATTACCCAGAAGTAAAGGCGGTAGGTATGATGTTGACACCGTTACCCAGAAGTAAAGGCGGTCGGTATGATGTGGACTCCGTTACCCAGAAGTAAAGGCGGTCAGTATGATGTAGACCACGTTACCCACCAAATGCCGATTGGTATATAACATATAGTTCTGGCGTCTGTCATTATATGCCTAGCGTGCCTGAAGGGTGGAAAGTATTACCAGTATATAAACGTACGCCTTTACGCGCGGAAATGTATTCATTTCTAATTCACTTTACTAGAATGATGTAACTTTTAGTGGCGTTACCCGATATGTGACACATACCACCCTGTTCTGTATTTATGCCTTTGTCCCACTCTTCTTCGTAAAGTGCAGAGTTTGTTTATAGGTCGTACGATGACCTTATTTGCCGGAAGTACAAAAAATAGATTAATGAATGAGGCACACACACAAATGTTTAGCCAAATAACCCAGATATTTTCTACACAACAGGAAAGGGTGAAATATAGCAACAAGGGCATTTCAAAGATGCCTTGGCCAAGGAAACACGCAGAGGAGTGTGGGACGACTGGTGTCATTGCTGAATCAGCAAGATCTGTTTTCTTTGAAACAGATACACATTTCAGCCGGGGGTGCTGGGAGGTCGAAACCTAACGGACTTATGCAGCTTGACGCCCTCAAACACATTTTGGTGTCAGGGGGCCTCCCTTAGTCTGGTAAATAGGTTGAGCTGCCCCAACACAACCACGCATAGAAGTTCCCTTTTTCTGGGTACAGTTTTTTAAAAATACATATCACATTATTTAAAATATTTTGTTATATTTATGTGGCAATAAGCACTTTGTTACTACTACCACCACCACGGCCGCGGCCACAACCACCACCACAACCACCACCACTACTACTACTACTACGTCTACTACTACTACTACTACTACTACTACTACTACTACTACTACTACTACTACTACTACTACTACTACTACTACTACTACTACTACTACTACTACTACTACTGCTGCTGCTGCTAGGAAGTTAAAAGAGTGTAAGCCCATTTGAGAGCCCGCCACACACACACACACACACACACACACGCGCGCGCACGCACACGCGATATGAAAACTTATGGGAATGAGCTGCCAAATAATTTATCAGCAGCGGCGCCCTACCTGTGTGACCCGATTTTACAATTAAAACCTCACACCCATTCATCACCATCATCGTAATCGTTTCTTCTGGGGCATCATCTAACCTCGCCCCAATATCGGACGCAATTTTTGGTTATTTTTAAGCTCCAGCCCGGCTGTTGTCAGGGGCCCTAATATAACCTAACGGTTGAACGGGGTTTCTGGGACGTACCCGGGTGATTCTCGTCCGAATGGTGGCACTTTTTGTCACCGGGTGTTTATCGCTCGTTGTGCTTTGTTAGGTCCCTTCTGGGGGCATGATCATCATCGCTATTATCACCGTCATCATCATCATCATCATCATCAACATCATCATCAACATCATCATCATCATCATCATCATCAATTTTTCCGTTAAAAAAAGTAAGTGAAGGACCCAATCCAGGCCAGTGGCGCATCAGACATATGGTGCTAGACTTGCTCAGTGGGTGATGTGGTCACCATCACGCCGGCCGCCTTTACCTCAAAGGACATTACCTGGAACTAATTGTAGGCTGAGTGAGCCTGGAAGCTAAGACAAAAAATCCGAGTCGGTACGGATTCGAACGTACGACCTGCGGTCAGGAAGGCGAGCGCCTAGCCACTAAACCACATCGTCTCTAATGCCTGATTGAAGGCCGATGTGGTTTAGTGGCTAGGCGCTTGCCTTCCTGACCGCAGGTCGTACGATCGAATCCGTACCGACTCGTATTTTTTTGTCTTTCAAAAATGATCGTAGCTTCCAGGTCGGCCTCCAATCAGGCATTAGAGACGATGTTCCTGTTTGATGCATGACAAAAGTGGGGTGACCATCTTTAAACTGTCATTATGATGTCACCGTGTTTAAATGTACGGTGAGGTCATGTACTGAACACCCGTGACATCCGTAATTCTTTTTCCCCTAAGACTCCTAGTATATGTGATCAGATATTATTTGTAAGTATCAAACACCGGTTGCTGCATAAGTATATTAATTATACGTTTAACATTTGGTCTAAGCAAAACAAATTAACGTGGATAGACATTTTAATGTGCCACTTTGAACTATTATGCTGATTTGATTTCATTGTTATTACAATTCCGTTTGTACATCTTCTTTAAAATCGTTCGTGACTGAAGGAGTTAATAACGATATTGGTTACAAGACATGACTGGGTTATTAGAATGTCTATCTCATTTTTAAGGTTTTTATTTGAGTCCCATCGTATTTACTAAAATCTCTTAAAGCGATCTTTTTGCCAGCTGCCTTTCGTGACAGGTATATGGGGTTCGAATTTTGAAACGATTTCTTTCACTAATCTAAGTCACAGATTGGTAACCCACATCTTAAACCACATCAACTACCAGAGTTTCTATATCTTCTTCTTCTTTGCGTTCACCAGCTGTAAACTCTGGCGGAAAGTTCTGGTTGCTCGTCCACTACTGAACTGCAGTCCTGCTCCAGAACCTGAGTGTTGCGTGTGCATCAGTTTTACAGATCTCATTCTCTTGAATACAGACTGTTGGTTCCTTGCCTCTCCGGCAGATGCACTCCGACTTCAAAGGAAGCTCTCCAGTAAGTCGACTCTTACGACATGCTTTTGGGGAGGCAGTGGGTCTATTCTTGGTTTCCCCACAATGGGGCCCCCGGAGCCCACACGGGGGAGTTTCTATATGATTTTAAGTTACGGCTCTTGTACCTCGCGCGCTGCCTGATCATTTTTCACCTAGGTGACCGTTTACGTGTAAGATATTCTACTTACCAGGTATAAGTGTGATTTCTGTCGGAGATACGTCATTTAGGTGATTTTTTGGTGTTGTTGTCTTGATTGTGCCTTGCGTTGGTTTCGACAGTGGTGTCAAGAAAGCCGACCGTCCAGAAGGCAATGACAATCTACTGGACGTAATTTTGCCTAGAAAAACC
Organism: Candidula unifasciata; assembly: GCA_905116865.2. Classification (NCBI taxonomy): domain Eukaryota; kingdom Metazoa; phylum Mollusca; class Gastropoda; order Stylommatophora; family Geomitridae; genus Candidula; species Candidula unifasciata. Next base: position 290,824 of record CAJHNH020001917.1, on the reverse strand, counting down.
ACACAACAGCCAGGGCTGTTGGGGTTGGTTCTGCAACGTCCTGTAAAGAATACACAACTAACCTTGTCTTGTTCGTATTTGTGTTTAACAAAATACAACAAAAAAGAAAAGGCTTACAAGGTGGACAACAGAATCGTTTCAAGGACAACCTTAAGACTTAATTGAAAGACTTCTGTATTGATCCTAAAACCTGAGAAGTGGCTGCATGTGACGGCTCATCCTGGCGCTGCTCTCTTCATAGAGGAGCTGTGGCTAATGAAGCTGCTAGAACCGCAGCAACAGTTCAAAAATGTCAGGCGTATCTGTGTTCCTTCCACACTGCTCAAGAACTGTCAGTGCTAGAATTTGCCTTTTCAGCCATCGACGAACTCACAAAACCTAACCCATTCACCAATGGATTAAGGGAATGGTCATCATCCCTTGTGATCAACGAACAACAATATCAACAACACACATTTGTGTTACTGTAGATGTGTGTATGTGCTAATGAAACTGCAACGTTCACTAATTTGTGTTTATGATATTGTAAAGCTGACGGATTCTACTTGTTGTTGGGTGTTATATCTTTCCACGCTATCTGTGCATATGATTGTTTAAAAAAAATGGTACCAAGAAAGTACGGCACACCTGCTGCACTAACTTTCAGACTAGAGGATTTAATTACATGTTAACCTCCAAGGAATAGCCTGGTTAGAATGATCACAGAGGGCGCCATATGGCGGCAGCTTTATTGTTACTGATCCGGATTAAATGTTTTTCTCAGTTCACGCTGTGCGGGCAAAGAAATTATCGACACTTTAAAAGAGTTTCGGCTGGCGACTTATGGCTTTAAATAAGTCATTTATTTGTTAGCGCTTTATAAAAGTTTGCTTTTTCATATCTGATTTAATTTTATAAGTAAACATTAACTGATTTAGCTCGATATATAGGATGAAAGGATTTGGAATTTGGTAGAAAGCATACAAAATAAAACTGTATACCTTTCGGCATTTCATTTTAGAGTAATCGTTGCTTTATTACAGAAAACAATTTTTTTTTCTAAGAAAGTTACGCGAGTCGTGCATGGGGCATATCTACCTCTTCTTCTTCTACTACTTCTTCTTCTTCTTCTGCTTCTTCTTCTTCTTTTTTCTTCTTCTTCTTTTCTTCTTCTTCTTCTTCTTCTTCTTCTTCTTCTTCTTCTTCTTCTTCTTCTTCTTCTTCTTCTTCTTCTTCTTCTTCTTCTTCTTCTTCTTCTTCTTCTTCTTCTTCTACTTCTTCTACTTCTTCTACTTCTTCTTCTTCTTCTTCTTCTTCTTCTTCTTTCTTCTACTTCTTCTTCTTCTTCTTCTTCTTCTTCTTCTTCTTCTTCTTCTTCTTCTTCTTCTTCTTCTTCTTCTTCTTCTTCTTCTTCTTCTTCTTCTTCTTCTTCTTCTTCTTTCTTAATGTTAACTAGCTGTTTGTTCATCCACTCTTGGACTTTGGTCTTGTTCCAAAACTTGAGTTTGCGTGCTTATCCGTTTTACAGACTCAGTCTATTTCTATATAGACTGTTGGTTCCTTGCCTATCTGGCAGATGCACTCCAGCTTCAAAGAAAACACCAATAAATAGTCGGTTTTACAACATGCTTATGCTTTTTCGGGGGTGCTTTGCTGGTACAAAAACCGTCACATTCAACCAGCATGCTGAAAGGGGAACTTTAGATTATAATTGTGACTAGGTTGTGTGCCCATAGATAAATAAACTGGCTTAGCATTTAAACGCCACCAAAACCCTGAAAAATTCTCCGGCAGTGTGGATTTGATGAAATAAAACAGACCCAAATACGATCCCGTCCCGCGACGAAGTCGTCTGCTGGTGAGCCTGAGGGTGACCCAGTCGCCGATGGACATGCTGGTAGGGGGCGCCAGTGGGTCTGTTATGCCTCTCTTTCCTAATAGAGAGCTTGGGTCCACATGGAGACATCAGGTATGTGCCACTTGGACGACTGGTCTTCCGACAGTAATGTGGTCAACATCACGAAAGCATGACCAGACAGCGGAAGAAAAATGGCCCCGTCTCTGAAAGCTAGCTACAATCTGTTGCTAACTTTGGCAGTATTGCCAGTGAGGCTCCATTCTCTTCCAGGGGGTAACTTTCATACCCTTGTCTGAAAGCTAGGGATCTTTTTTTTTTTTTGGGAACCTCCTATTAGGGAATGGAATCCTAGTAAACGCCGAGGTTAGAAAGCGCATAATGTACAGTGGTGGTCAAGGGCACGTTTCCACACATAGCGCCATGATAGGTACATAAAGGTTAGTTGCGTATCCTTTACAGGACGTTGCAGAACCAACCCCATCAGCCCCTGGCTGTTGTGTGGTTTTACTAGGCAAATTTACGTCAAGTAGTTTGTCATTGCTTTCTGGAGGTCGGCTCCCTGATAACACTGTCGAAACCAACGCAAGGCGTATGGCCCGCAGCTGGGATCGAACCCGGTACCCCGGCATTACTAAGCGTTCGCGTCGACTTAGCCACAGAGCCGACGACGATAGATACATAAGGGTTTCAAAAAAAAAAAAAAAACTAGTTGTGTATCCGTTACAGCGTTGCAGGACCAACCCCAGCATGTTTTGGCTGTTGTGTTTTTTTTCTAGGCAAATTTACGCCCAGTAGTTTGCCATTGCCCCTGGACGGTCGACTTCTCGATACTACTGTCGAAACCAACGCAAGTCGCAAGACCCGCAACTGGGATCGAACCCTGCACCCCGACATTACGAAGCGCGTTCGCAACGCCTGAGCCACAGGCATATGAGAGTAGCCCCGTGATTGTGTAGTAGGCTGTCGGTTGGCGATGAAGCGAATATGGCGCCGGCCACTTTTACTTCAAAGCAATTTTCTGGCACCTAGCTTTAAATTGGTCGAACCGAGAGCTTGAACCCACTTTAAATATTCTCCACTGTCGAGTTCAGTTCACACTATAGCTATTTGCATTTGTTAGTAAACTGTTAGAATAAAACAGCATCTCTGTTATGATCCTAGATAGCGGATTTGACCCCTAGCATCTTCAGATGACCGAACTACTCAGAGAATCTTAGTGCATTTTGTGCGCATTTAAAATCTGTAACGAGTAGGGACTCTTCAAGAAAGAATGATTCGACAAACCAGCTCCCATACAAAATGTCAAAATTTTGAAAAATTACAAAGAAAAATAATATTTCTATCATGTGTGATTCTATTAGACGTATCTGGTTCCTTGCCGTTTACACAAAGTTCGTGTACCGTTCTTGGCTGCTCTATCTGTGATCTATGCGATAAGACGGGAGCGTGTTGGGTGAAAACTTTTCTGTGTGTAGTAAAACAGGCTCTTAACGAAACACAAAACTAATATCATACATCTGGATAAAGTCAATAAAAGGCAAAAACCTACAACAATAACAAATCAAATCGATGAAAATATGCACTAGACAATTACTATCAACATGTGCCTTTCCATCTGGCGTGGAATAATTTACGTCCTCAACTCTCATTTGCATTATAAAAGGATTATAATAAGCTTATGGCTGACTGTTGTATCCAAAGCAGATTATGAGAAATATCTTTAACGCTGTGATTGTTCTCTTTCGTCGTTTCACTGATACCAGATTGCCCAGTGTCGTGGTTTTCTGTATTTTTTTTGCGCTTCTCGAGTGGTTTGGGTGTTAGATTTGATCATCTTTCTGCAGGTTTCAGCAACATAATTTATCCACCTCTTTCTTCGCATTACCTTCCTCCCAGTTGTTCTGCTGTAAAAAAAAATGCAGAAGACATGGTCTTATTCCGACTTTCTCTCTTATGCTGGTATTCGTAACCCTGTCCGTTCTTGGTTGTTAGTGAAGTTACAGAGACAACGAATTTCACATGTAGTTATTTTCTGTTCTAGCGCCTTATTCATTGTCCATCTTTGGCACTGACAACATAAAGTAGGAATGAAAATGCTATGAATCATTTGCTGTTTTACTGGAAGGGAGACATTTGGGTGTCTAATCAGTGGAGCTAACTGGTAGGTGACAGCATTTACCTCATGTACTCTGGCTTCTGTCTCTGTATCGAGTCTACCATCCTCCGTACATATCCTTACTCATCATCATGTAGCAGGTCCTTTGCAGAACGTCGCTCTCATCAGTCTGCCTGAAAGAAACTCGGTCTCTTGCCAGTTCGCCCGTCTCATGTACTTTCATAATCAAGAAGTCACTTATATTCTGTGCCCATCTTCGTGTCAGTCGGCCCCTGTCTCTCCTTCCTGGTACCAATGCTCACCAAAGCCACCATAAAAGTCAGAATCCGTTTAAAGTGGCGAAACAAAGCAACCAAGAGATAATTTTGCGCTGGAGAATCCCCAACTGCAACATCAAGTCAAACAGTTGAGGGCAGAAATCAAAACTTGTATTTAAACACAACATACAAATATTCAAGAAGTGGCCAGCAGACATTCTTCAAAAAAAAAAAAAAACCCATACTAGACCCGCCCTCGACGCATCCTGGATTGTGTACACAAAATTACAAGCGGAAACAATGCCGAAAACAATTCAATAGCATAGAGAGCAGCTCCAGAAAGAACTAACCAAGTCCAGAGTTAGTTTAGACTAGGGCTACCAATGCTGGGTTCTCTCTAGATCTGAGGTTTCTTATGACGCCTTGGGTTTTGATTTTTTTAAAAGTTTTTTTATATCCTTATATATAAGTGGGTAAATGTTTCGTTTCGTAACTATAAATTTGTACTTTTTATTATTCTTGTGTTTCTATTTTTGCTCTCTGTTGTTTATATATTGCTGGGTTTTTGGGCAGTTTTGCTTGAGATTTGATAAAATAAATTACATTGGCGGCCCTGGTTTAGACGCTGCAAAACCAAAATCCAGGTTGTTGAATGCAAAAAAAAAAAAAAAGGATTTGTTGCCGTAACAATCGCAAACAGGAAGACGAAAGACGACAAAACTCGAGAAAGAACAAAAGTGGTTTGGATACTTCGGTAAAGAAGAAAAAGTGCACATTTAATGTTCGGTTGTCTTTAACGCGATGAATGAAAATGTTTGGGTGAATTTTACATCATGGCCTTTATGTTTATGGGACGTTTAATTAATTGCACCCTGAAATTACTTGAACGTTGCTCCTGTATCTGTTTGTTTTGTTTTTTTTTTGTTTTTGAATGTATTGTAAGCGTACATGAAGAATGCACTGCAGTATTGCTAATAGCATTGTTTTCTAAACAAACTCGCATCCAGAACTCTTCTTTGCTTCCTTTATGGTATTTCCGTTTTAACTCCTGTCTTCGCTTATCTCAAACAGATTTGGAAAAAAAAATCTTAATTATTGTCGCGTCGCCCCTGGCATACGCTCGTTACACCCAGTTTGAGAACCTAAAAGGACTCCCAAGCAATCTGTTGATGGCAGAGGAAACCTCACTAATTAAATTGTAGCCCGCCCGGCAGACGTGGATTGAATACAAAGAAAGGTCACGCAGGACATAGTTGCCATAATTAAGACACAAAGTATCACCGCTGATCACCAGACGGAGAGAGCTTTCCAAAAGCAGCCAACTGTGTTTCTGAACAAGAAGTCAATTTTGCAGGGAAAGTCCATGAAGAACCTTGGTTACGTCAGAAATGTTGGTCTGGGGTTCAAAACTCCTAGAGAGGCAATTTATGGCACCTATATTGACAAGAAATGTCCATTTACAGGATATGTGAGCATTCGAGGACGTATCCTGACTGGGCGAGTGCTAAAGACGAAGATGATGAGAACAATTGTTATCCGCCGGGAGTACCTTCACTACATAAGGAAGTACTATCGATTTGAGTAGAGGCACAACAACTTGAGCGTTCATTTGTCTCCTTGCTTTAGGGATGTTGAGATTGGTGACATTGTTACAGTTGGAGAATGCAGACCACTTTTTAAGACAGTAAAATACAATGCACTCAAGGTCACCAAAACTTCAGGCTCCAAGAAAAGATTTGCCAATGTCTAAGTGACATTACATGATAGCTACCCAATGAAATGTTTTTTTTTTTCTAGTTGAAAACACACACACACACACACAAAGTATCATTTCTCAAAGAAAGCTGAGCAGTTAATTGTAAACAAAGCACAACAGGCTGAATAAGATCAAAATAATGTTTGTTCACTTTCTTTCTTTAAAATACTAATGAACGAACGGTTGTTGATTTATATGAGGCTCGTTGGTCTAGGGGTATGATTCTCGCTTAGGGTGCGAGAGGTCCCGGGTTCAAATCCCGGACGAGCCCAGATACCTTTTTTTACAAAGCATTGTTTATTTCTAACTAAAATTAAAATTTTGTTTCTTCATGTATACAACGTGTTCTTAATTTCTAAATAAATATTAAATGCACATCGTCTTCTTCTTCTGCCTTTCTATCCCTCCAGTGAAGCATAGGGGATCAACCAACTCATGCCAAGTCGTTCTATCCTTCGCCATTACATGGAGCTCTCCCCATGTCCTCCACATCTTTCTAACTTCATTCTCCAGCTCTCTTCTCCGTGTTTTTTTTTACCTTCCTTTATCCCTATGCCCCTGTGGGTTCCAATGCATAGACATTGTAGTTATGCTGTTCTCCTGTTTTCTCAGTGTGTGTCCTATCCAACGCCAGCGTCTTTTCCTCACCTCTTCTCTTGGTCCACTGGAGCCTGTTTAGTTCTCTCGTAAAGCTCTACATTAGTTATTCTATCATACCATTAAATCCCTCTATTCTGTGCAGGCACCAGTAAATGAATGAATGTAATTTATTAGTAACTGCCTTAGTTGTTCTCCATGTTTCCGCCCCATAAAAAAGTACTGATTTGACATGAGAATTGAAAATGTTTAGTTAAGTATTACTTTTTAATTTCTGTTGACCTCCACAAATTCCCTAGTGCTATGAAAGCTTCTCTTGCCTTTTGTATTCTTATTTTAATATCTCTATCATCAGTTCCTACATCCCCCGTGTAGGTTCCGGAGCCCCATTGTGGGGAAAACAAGAATAGACCCCCTGCCTCCCCAAAAGCATGTCGTAAGAGTCGACTAATTGGGGAGCTTCCTTTGAAGTCGGAGTGCATCTGCCGGAGAGGCAAGGAACCAATAGTCTGTATTCAAGAGAATGAGATCTGTGGACGAGCAACAAGAACCTTCCGCCAGAGTTTACAGCTGGTGAACGCGAAGAAGAAGAAGAAGAAGTTCCTACATCTTTATCTACATTACTATCTACATTTAAATACACATAAAATACAGTTACTCTGAGACAAATAGTTGCTGGAAGGTCCAGAGATGTGTATTATTTTTACTGGATAAAAATCAGCGCCGGAAAAATAGGACAACACCCCACGCAGGGATACCTTCAGCTGATGTATCCAAAAATAAATGTTGAAATTGCGGACCTACACAGGTCGGCGAACCCTTGCTTCAACAAACATTCGACCAACTCCGTGTATCATAGATAAGGCACATATCCACACGTCAGCATTTTAGCACCCCAGAATTTCTTTGTTTGACCAGCGACTGGCATGACGGATTTGTGGTCATATATATGTTATTAAACAGGCCTGTTTATTATTTTTTTTTCCTAAAGCCTTTAGTAGAATAACGCTTCTCCGGTTAATGAGTAATTATTGCTGTGTTTTTAAAAATACGTCGTATAATAGTATTCCTAGAATTTCAGTTAATTAATCAAGAGATTATCCTCATTGCATATTGGGCAAGTCCTAATCGCTCGGATACCATCTTTCAGTATATCTCCCAGCGTGTGGCGACTGATGATTCGGAAAATGATGGACGGAAAATCTACGGTTTCGCTGCCTGAGCTACTGGGTTTAGTGCTTAATGCGGCACTGTGAGCTGTGTTTTTCGCGTGAAATGCCTTTCAGTTGTGCAGAGGTTGAGTCAGGGCATTCAATATGGCCGGTAACCGGTTTACGTGTGCGCTTTTGAAATACATTATGTAGTAATTTTACATGTTTAGCCAGCTTACCGTGTGCGACTACTTCCATCGACAAACTGCATTTCTGCCAGCAACTGTCGGCTTTGGCACCTCTAGCAACTGCCGTATGCATATTTCTAATTTGTGTTGGGAGTAATTGTTTGTTCGCCAGTTTTTTTTTTTCGTAAATCGGACAGTGAGGGACATTTCCTTTAATTTTCATTGGCACAGGAACGGAGCAAGTATGAGGTGACCTGATTGCAGTAAAGCTGAAACCTCGACTAAGACTATGACTGAGACTGACTGAGACTGAGACTATGACTAAGACTATGACTGTGACTAAGAGTATGACTGAGACTGAGACTATGACTAAGACTATGACCATGACTAAGACTATGACTATGTCTGTGACTAAGACTATGACTGAGACTAAGACTTAGACAAGACTGTGGCTGAGACTATGACTATAACTTAGACTAAGACTATGACTATGACTAAGACTATGACTAAGACTATAACTATGACTAAGACTATGACTATGACTAAGACTAAGACTATGACTATGACTAAGACTATGACTATGACTAAGACTATGACTAAGGCTATGACTAAGACTATGACTAAGACTATGACTAAGACTATAACTAAGACTATGACTAAGACTATGACTAAGACTATGACTAAGACTATGACTAAGACTATGACTAAGACTATGACTGTGGCTAAGACTATGACTAAGACTATGTCTATGACATAGGCTCGCTGGGCACTTGCCCGGGTACGCCACGAGCAGTAGGGCCCGTATTAATCTGTTTATGTCTGACTTGCCGTTAAAAAAATAATGCCATTCCGGTGAGCGGTTGTCATAGAAGTTACGACACACTGGTTTTCCCTGGGGCCCATAGCACTGTTGAGAAGGCTTTGTCTGACCTGGACTAATTTCTGGACTTTGGTCTTTTGCCTGCACTCTGCGTTTACATATCTGGCCTTTTTTCAAGGGACTTGAGTCACATGACTTGGGCTCCAGTCTGACGTAAGTCGCGCTCACGTAATTGACGACTTACAACTCGATTGGTGGTTTTGTCTACCTACTCGCCACTGGACTAGCGACCTGTAGTTTCGACCACTTGGGGCAACTCGTTCTTTGTTGGCGGCCGCTGTGAGGTTTCATGATCAACGTGACAATTTGTTTGTTTGTTTTAGTATCCAGAAGCCATGAGTTGTTAACCCTTAGGCTCGGTATTATGGATATCGCAACCTTTCGGCCTTGATTCCATTGTAAATACCGTAAATCTGGGAGAAAATGTGGCTTTTCTGCCTACCCCCGGCAGTGAACCCGGACCACAAGGAGTTCGTCACCCACTCACCGCACAATCCGGTTTAGCTAACTATGCTAGAGAGCCGTACAATGTGGCAATTTAAAATGTTTTCATATAAAACAGCGCAGAAAAAAATTTTGTTTCGATTTATCAAGCTTTTACATGCGACCTCTTCCGCTCTTATGTAAAGTTCCGAGTTTCGCACTACCATTTGCGGTTGTGTATTTTCGCCATTTTTAATTGACTTTCTTATTAATATAAATCTTGAGAGTGAGGTCTGACAGGCCAGGAGGACATCGTGTGAGCTGTATTTTATAAAGTATAACGACCCAGCGTGAATTGGCGGAGGACCTATGCTCCACTGCAGAGTAAACGGCAGAAGCAGTTTCTGCTGTAGTTTACATTGAGGCGAGGGTTCTGGTGCTGGTAACTTGCAGGCACCAGGCCGGGCGTTTGTAAAGAGGCCATTAACCTTCCACGTTTAGGAGACAGCCGGTCGGCTAGCGAGATAAGGAGGACTCGGTGGACATTGTGGCGTAACAGTTTAACAGTCTTCAGCCTGAATTGTATGGCTGTTGTGATCGTTATCCTTATTGTTTTATGTTGGAACAAAGAAGAGGGGGAGGGGGGTTTGGTGTCGAGTCCGTTGTATTCGTTTTTCCGATAACCTCGTACTGCATAGTGGTTAACTAATTTAACTTTTACTGAGATTTCCGGAGATAATCGCAGGGGCTGTGGAGTTCAAGGAAAGAAATACAACCGAACGAAAAATATATTTGTGAGCGTCACAATATAACAAACTCAAACTTAAAGTGAAGCCTTCATTAGCATATACATAAATCAAACTAAGAAAAGATATAAAACCGAACGAAAAGTATAAATTAGCAAGCTTCACAATATAACAAATACAAACAAAACATGAACTATGGAGCCTTCATCAGTACATAAAAATCAAACAATACTACACAAATACACAAAATCAAACAAAAACCACACTGATACACCGAATATACATGTGGAGTTCACGGGATCTGAGCCCCTAGGTTCAGCTGCAAATGCTGTTGGTTGGAACCTAACTACGTCATTCTAAAGACAATTTCAGCGTAAAAATTTAACCGATTATGAACAGGGTTAATTACCTAGTAGCCATGTTAGGCTGGTCGTCATGCAAGTCTGGTCGTCATGCAAGTCCAGTCTAGGGAATTCCACAGTTTCAGCAACAGTCTGTGGTATATTCGTGGTCTGGTTTATTTGCGCCACCTGTGTGGCTAACATCAGTGTATGTGAAACGACTGTCTGGCTTTATGTTCCTATCCTAATAGCTTGACCGTCCCTTCCTGTCTCTCTCCCAGTGAGTTTCTGTTATCCTTATCTTCCTGATGGGTTATCTTCCGTCGGGTTCATTCTCCTTGTTAATGTGTGCTTATGTTCTCAGATATCTTTCATAATTTGTTCCCACCTAGTTTGGCCAGGCGTATCTCGTTAGAGACCCGGCTAGTTCACACGGGCTAGAGAAATAAAATCCCCCTAGTTAAATGGATTCAACGAATATCCACCATGTCTCCGGGCAAGCGTACCAGTGACTGCGCCGCTGTCACGACCAACTTCATGCAGTTTACCTGGCATCTTGTATCGACCGAATGAGCAGTTTGTCCCTTCCGGGCTGATACTTGAGGGTTGTCCGTGCCATCCTGAGATTAACAGATCTTAACTGGATGGCAGACCAACAAGATACTCCGTTCAACCTTGAATGAAGTTATAATTAAGTCACCAGTAACGAAAAACCTGCCAAGGTTAACCTGCAACCTATGACCACCAGCTCTTCTGCGCTCGCTTTAAAAGGGTTGTTGGTTTAGCGTTTTTTTTAAATATTTTTTTTAATGAAGATGCGAAATTTGCCCCTTTCGGTCCAAAACAAACTCTTAATTAGTCGCCTTTTACGACATACTTGAGGTAGGTATATTTTCCTTCCAACTCCCAAGGGAGATAGGAACCTGCAAAAGGGAGTATAAATTAAATGAGGCACCGGATAGAACAAAACTGCCAGAAAAAATAGCAAACGGCGGGAACAAGTTGGCATCTGTTAGTACCAGGGGCAATAATCAACCGTGCTGTTTGGAAACACTCAAGATAAAAGGGACAATGGAAAATGCCAGAACAAACAAGTTAATACCACTGATGGGGAAACTGGCGAGGAAAAGAAAGCCAGTGTTGACCTTTTGGACTAAAGGTCAGGAAAACTAAAAACTGACATTCTAAAACTAAAAGTTTGCTGTAAAACACACATTTAGTTTCGGGTAAGTTGTTGAGACTAATGGGTAGCCGGATTTCTAAATATTAAAGGCCAACATTATCATGACGGAATTCTACATGCCACTCTGGCATGTTTGAGATGTCTTCATCAACCCTTTTAGTATTAAACAATCTGGCTGGGGAGAGGTCCCAATTTTACCCCCCCCCCCCCACCTCGAAATTGTATAATGGGACTTAAACCTGCTAACCGTGCATAATGTTTTTTCCAGATATTTGTTTATTAATGTCACTTTAATTTCAAAAGGTCAGATAAATTATTATATTTATTTGTCACGCAGCACTTAGTTATAATAATTACTATTGATAACTTAAACAAGGTCTAAACCTCCCGAGGTCCTGCCCCAGAGAAAATTATATTAGTGCTGAGGGGCTCCCAACCCCCCAATGATTTCCTTGTGGAAGCGCCCCTGGGCATCTAACAATTCGTGTACTGGTAACCCTACACACAATTCTTAATGTGTGTGTGTGTGTATATATATATATATATATACATATATATATACACACACACACACACACGTATTAAGTATACGAATTTAGGCCTTCCGCTTGAAAGCCCAGAGTTCTAACCGTTTGGTCAGCTGCTAACCACCAGCAAGTAATAAGAATCAAAGGTATGAGAGAAACATACTGACCATCTCTGTGTCCTTCAGGACGAAAATATGGTCTTTCGAGCTGAAATGCTATAGAAAGATTCTCTGAAAACTATGAACCGAGAAGACAAGAAATACTGACATACTAAAATAACTGAACATAAAGGAAAATTGGCTAGTAAACAGCATACTTTCTTGAAAACCGGACTTTGTGTGTGTGTGTGCTGTATCAAGCGCCACGACAGACTGGAAAGAAAAATACAGAAAGCTTAGTTCCAGTACTGAGCGACACAAAGATGTGTAGCTCGGCAGGAGAGTGTACGAGTTTCTTTAAGCCAGACTGTGGTGAGAGCGGGCGTTCCGCAAAGGGACTGCTACATAATGAGGAATCTTATCATCATCAGGTGCCTTGCCGACTGGCCTGGGCGATCATGCCTCTCCATAATCTACGATCTCTTGCAGCATGTATCAGTTCGTTTGCCGACACACCCCCATGCCATGCAACAAGACTGTCAAAGGGTGGGGGTGGGGGCTGAGGATCCCCAAAATTATTCCACTCCCGATCTGAACGGAATGTGCGAAAACAAACCCACGCCCTTAAGAACGCAAGACACATCTGAACCACTTGGCCAGTAAAATGCGTTTAAACCCCCGTCACACGCCACTGGCTAGGAGAGGGTGCTAATCTTTCATCTGGTAGTTCTTGTTGTCGTATGCTTGGCTACTTCCCCGGTATTGTTTGTAAATATGAAGTGAATGAAAGCTCCTCACCCTGTTTCAATGCCAGAACGATGTTGCGGTGTAGGTAAGCCCTTTAAATGTATAGTTCGTAAACAAGTGGGCTTGTTGCTGATATATATGTGCCTTTGAAATGTGTAGTTCGTAAACAAGTGGGCTTGTTGCTGATATATATGTGCCTTTAAAATGTGTAGTTCGTAAACAAGTGGGCTTGTTGCTGATGTATATGTGCCTGTGAAATGTATAGTTCGTAAACAAGTAGGCTTGTTGCTGATATATATGTGCCTTTGAAATGTGTAGTTCGTAAACAAGTGGGCTTGTTGCTGATGTATATGTGCCTGTGAAATGTATAGTTCGTAAACAAGTAGGCTTGTTGCTGATATATATGTGCCTTTGAAATGTGTAGTTCGTAAACAAGTGGGCTTGTTGCTGATGTATATGTGCCTTTGAAATGTGTAGTTCGTAAACAAGTGGGATTGTTGCTGATGTATATGTTCCTGTGAAATGTATAGTTCGTAAACAAGTAGGCTTGTTGGTGGTATATATGTGCCTTTGAAATGTGTAGTTCATAAACAAGTAGGCTTGTTGCTGATGTATATGTGCCTTTGAAATGTGTAGTTCATAAACAAGTAGGCTTGTTGCTGATGTAAATGTGCCTGTGAAAAGTATAGTTCGTAAACAAGTAGGCCTGTTGCTGATGTATATGTGCCTTTGAAATGTGTAGTTCATAAACAAGTAGGCTTGTTGCTGATGTATATGTGCCTTTGAAATGTGTAGTTCATAAACAAGTGGGCTTGTTGCTGATGTATATGTGCCTGTGAAATGTACAGTTCGTAAACAAGTAGGCTTGCTGTTGATGTATATGTGCCTGTGAAATGTATAATTCGTAAACAGGTAGGCTTGTTGCTGATGTATATGTGCCTTTGAAATGTGTAGTTCGTAAACAAGTAGGCTTGTTGCTGATGTATATGTGCCTTTGAAATGTGTAGTTCGTAAACAAGTAGGCTTGGTGCCGACATTAAGACACCTACATAGGACTATAGGTTACTTCCTAGCCGTTATGAAATGTCTCAGTGTGACGTGTTAAAGAGGTTTCTGTCATTTGCAAATGCACATATGGGGGTGGGGGTGGGGGAATACGCAAACAGTCAGTCAGTCAGTCAGTCAGTCAGTCAGTCAGTCAGTCAGTCAGTCAGTCAGTCAGTCAGTCAGTAAGTCAGTCAGTCAGTCAGTCAGTCAGTAGCCTGTCCTTTGCAGAACCTTGCTCACTTAACAACTTTTCTGAAAACTTCTCGACCACAAGCAAGATGTCCCTCGTCCGACACACGCATCTGGAGATCATCCGCCACATCCTGCACACATCTTCTCTCTGGCCTTCCTCTTCCTATCTTCCCAGACATACACCCCTTCATTATTGTTCTCTCTATACTTTTGTGACGTGTCAAGTGACCAAAATACTCAAACAAGAAGAACCAAAGCTATCCTACATGCACCTACACTGGACAACAGGTTGCGTTGTAACCGTGTTGTTATGTCCCAGTATAACGTGCTATACAGCTATCATGTTGAACAAGGGTTCCGGGATTTGTTCCAGTGTGATTCTCATTCTTGAGGTGTTAATCCTACAATCATTCCTGTAGCAACATACGGAGGTGAGTCGTGGACTATCTCGCAGTCTTTAACGAAGTACATATAGACCTTTGAGTTAAAATACTATAGAAAGATTATCAGAATACGATGGACAAAGAAGAAAAGAAATACTGACATCGCAGCATCTGAAAATCAAGGAAGATTGACTAGTAAACAGTAATTTGCCTCGGAAACTAAATTTGTTTGGCCATATTAAGCCCCAGGACGGATTGGAAAAAAATAAAAGCAGAAGGTATGGTACCAGGAAAGAGGGACAGGATCTGATTAGCATGAAGATGGACTCGGGATATACCGTATGTGTTGATGTATAAAACGTTCAATTGTATAAGACGCATCTAAAAAAAATTAAAAGAAAATTTTCAGAAGTAATTCAAATTTATTTCGTCCACCCATTCAAGAAATAACCCTGTTTCTAGCATTTTGGGCTTTCTTGACGTTGTGCACGCTTTCCCTTGTTCATTTTGCACAAAACGAACTGTACAGCTCGCAAATGTCTTTTGGTTCTCCACGCCCCCTCCCTCCCAACCCGCCCCCGGTCGTTGGAGTTTCGAAATGACGTTCTGTTGATCTATTGCCATGTTCTTCAGTGTAATTTTTTGATCTCATGGAATGTAAAACTCACGGTGCAGGAATGTCGCTTACAATCTTGTTCATTATTGCGCGCAACTATGAAAAATAACTGAACATGTAGAATGATCTATATTGTATAACATGCCTCCTAATTGTAAGGCCTATTTTAAGAATAAATTCGGTGACGTCTTGGGTAGGATAATTTACGAGTCGGGCAAACTGGTGAGTTACCCAAGTTTCTTTCAGGCAGACCGTCATAAAGGTGACATTCTGCAAAGTATCTGCTACATGATGATGATGATAAGTTGCTTGTTACCGAAAAGGTTACATTTTAAAAAGGACAAGTTCTTAGAAGGACCCACCGCAGACTTGCTACATTCGCATTCTGCTGCTTGCTTCATGTGTCCGTTTCCTGTGGAATGTCGCCGTGCACTCTTATCTGCCAGGTACTAATTTCACACTTCCATGCTAGCAATAATCATGGAGCACCGGTGCTAGGGGTAGGAATAATTAACCATGGAACAGGTGGATATTGGCCAAAAGTAGGCGGAAGTTTTCCCGCCAGCGAACACAATGCAGACTTGTCAGTTTGCGCAAACAATACATTAATGTTCATGAGTTATGATTTGGGTTGTCTTCACGGCACTCCGGACACTCCATAGGTGCGCAGATTCCCCCTTCAACATAAACATCAGCGTCCTGCGGTTAATAGCCCTATTCCTATGTTCGTTGACAAGACTTCTCCTGTGTCCAATGTGCTTCCATGGAAGCGGTGGTTAGATGCTTGCCTACCAAATAAAAATGACTTAGGTTCCAATGCAGATCTCCCCGTGTGGCGTGTGGGTCCGGGGTCCCATTGTGGGTGAAAACAAGAATAGACCCACTGCCTCCGCGACAAGCATGTCGTAAGATGCTACTAATTTGGCGTTTCCTTCAAAGTCAGAGTGCTTCTGCGTGAGAGGCAAGGAACCATCAGTGTGCATACAAGTAAGTCATATCTGTAAAACACTCGGGTTCTGAAACAAGATTAAAGTCCAGAGGTGTATGAAAAACCAGAACTTTCCGCCGGAGTTTACAGCCGGTGAACGAGAAGAAGGAAGAGGAGAAGAAGAAGAAGAAGAAGAAGAAGAAGAAGAAGAAGAAGAAGAAGAAGAAGAAGAAGAAGAAGAAGAAGAAGAAGAAGAAGAAGAAGAAGAAGAAGAAGAAGAAGAAGAAGAAGAAGAAGAAGAAGAAGAAGAAGAAAAAGAAGAATGCAGATCGGAGAGGATTTTGTCAAATGAACAGGTCCAACCAGTCAAAGGTGCTGGAACCTTCATCTCCTTCCACCCCACCGTAATTCTTAGGGATGTTGAGACATCCCCTCCCCTTTCCGGTCTGGAAAATGTGCGAGAGGAAGTACCCCCCCCTCCCCTCCCTCAACCATGTATACACGTTTACTTTTGAATTATTTGTTTACGCACATCATGTTATTTAAAATATATTATCATATTTATTTGCCATTGAGCACATAACAATAAGAATAATATTATTGATAATAATTACTGCACACTTCAATAATGTATGAACCATGCCTCTACACGATTGGGGGGGGGGGGGTGAGGGTGTTGCCACTGAGGTCCCCAACCCCAAAGATTTCCTGCTGGCGGCGCTCCATTAGCCAGTGGCGTAGCAAGGTCGGTTGAGACTCGGTGGGGAACATTTTCTGTCACTCCCTAGCCCTCTCCTTCCATTCCTCTGTTACTACCACAGCCCAGCCCAAAACGGGCACTAGGCAAATGTTCTGGTAGCAATTAGGGGCAATTATATAAACAGTCAGTTGTCGAGCAGATGTCAAGCTGGATTTTTTGTTTGCACAAATGTACTTTCACAAATCTAAGTGCATGCTTAACAAGGTAGCATTGTTAAGTAGGCCATAAATAATAACTGTCACCAGAACCTAACAGTGTCACATTTATTACATTTTTTGTGACGTAAGTTGCAAACAAAATAGTTCGTCTTGTAGACAGTTACTTAACAATTACATTAACACTGTCACATAAATCACGTGCCGGCTTTTTGTGCGTTTGTTGACATGTGTAATTCATTCATTACAACAGAAATGGCAGCCGCGTGTACTGCAGCTTCGTCGTCATCGTGTAGGTGTGTCTTTATACGTTCTGTAGGGAATGCACTTGATTCTTCTGTACATTCTAATATTTGCATTAGAAAATGCGAACAGTAAGGCAATACACAATCATACTTAAAAAAAAGGGGGGGGGGGAAAGGGGGGGCGGCTATATCAAATAGAAAATCGCTCAATTCCTCAACCCACAGGTCATGTTTAGAAAAAAACAAAACTACACGTCGGAGTTTTTTTTTTTTTTCCCACTGGCTAAGTATTCTAGAAGTATAACACCAAACCATGGTAAACAAAATACACTGCGTCCTCGTTCACATAACAATAGTGTGTCTAAACGGACAACAAACATGGGCTACTACTACACGACAAAGAATGACAAATGATGTTGATACAGAATGACGTGGCCAGGAACCTCTGGCCAAAGAGGCCTTTGTGTTTATCGGCAAACGGGGAAATAATTATCTGTAAATGGTTCAACGTCACTAAAGGAATATATTGTCCTGTAGGCATAACCGAGATCTTGGGGTTGTATGCTTTGAGCTCAGTTTTTTTTTTCGTATCCAGAAACCATGAGTTGTAAACCCTTTGGCTCGGTACTATGGATATCGCAACCCTTCGGCCTTGATTCCATTATAGGTACCGTTAATCTGGAAGGAATGTGGCTTTTCTGCCTACCCCGGGAGTGAACCCGGACCACAAGGAGTTCGTCACCCAGCCGCCGCAAAGTCCGGTTTAACCAACTTCGCTAGAGAGCCGGGCTTGAGCTCAGTTACATTGGACAGCCACAGAGAAGGCTGCTACAGCCATTGCCTTTACCACTACTACTGCTACCACCATTGCTGCTGCTGCGGCTACTACTACTACTACTACTACTACTACTACTACTACTACTACTACTACTACTACTACCACTACTACTACTACTACTGTTGTTGCTGCTACTAATACTTCTGCTGCTGCTACTGTTGCTACTACTACTAGCTACTACTACTACTGCTGTTGCTACTACTTCTACTACTACTACTGCGACAACTACTGCTGCTGCTACTACTACTACTGTCGCTTCTGCTACTACTTCCAATACTGCTGCTGGTACTACTACTGCTACTACTGCTGCTGCTACTACTACTACTGCCGATTTTTTTTAAAATCAGACGGTAGAGAGTTTATATCAACGATGTGTCTGCCCCAGACCTGCATCCGAAGAAAAAGAAGACAAAGAGGAAGAAGAAGGGAGTGAAGGATTGTGGTAATGGTGATGATGGTGGTAATCATTATTTGTATTATTATCATCTATATAATTGAGTCTTTATACACACACACACACACAATTTGAATACACACTGACTACATCGGACTACATAAATGCCATGCTCTCTCTTTAGGTCAACCAGTTTCTTTGATCTTTTCGAATCATTATAAATGAAATGTGAGATTTTGCAGCAAACCTTAATTTCACGTTGAAGTTCCTCCTTCCCTCTTGCAGGAAGAAATTTTGTTAGATTATTTCCTGCTTAACTGTCGCGAACATTTTTTTTCAAGGTTGTTTATTTTCCAATACTAAGATTTTTGGTCTAGTTCTTATTTGTCGTGTGCTCTTATGTTTTCAAAATATTAAATTATCTACCATTTTTCATAAAAAAAGAGGCCTGGTAGTCTAATTTTGTATGGCTGATATTCAGGTATTTTAACACACGCTCATTTGTCTAATTGTGAAAGCTGTGGTGACTGCAGCCAAGAACTATTGCTAGAAGAAGACTTCTAGCTCTCACTTTCTACGTGGAAAATTCAGTGACTTCCCTGTGTGAAAGCTGGTTTGTGAGATTTTTCTTGTTGTGGTGGTGCTTGTTGATAAAGGCTTAACACGAAACGTTCTATTGTTTTTTTGTGTGTGTGTGTGTGTGCCCCCACTCCCTCCCTCGAAGAGCTTCATTTTATGACTGTGTATCGGCAAGGTACGTGATGATGGGAGGTGGCGAACAGAACCCTGTAACGGGTTTAGGTTCGGACGACGGATCAACATCATGACACAAGGATAGTAACCCATAAGTGCTCCGTTCTACTTCTGACTCAAGCCTGAGTCCAAAAAATCTCAGCGCCGTGCACGAACTCCGTAGCACCAGCGAGGATTCTGAAATATTTTGTGTATATTTATAACTCTACATTTTGCCGGGCAGCGCCGTTAGACAACGTTTTTGATTTCTAACTACCAAGGCATTTATTTTACGCGCGCAGCTATACATACACGGATGTCCGATCTTAGCACAGAGAATGGATGTCCATGTGAAAACTGGGATCTCCAGTGCTCGAGGCGGACGCCATGCCTCCAGACCATGCAGCTCCCCCCGTAACGGGTGACTGATTAAAGTGACGGATACGGGGTAACAGAAAACACTGAAATGGAAGGTGGTCGATGGGGCAGTTATCATTCAAGGCCAAAGCTACTTATGTTGAGTCATCGTCCGACTGAAGACCATGCGTTTCACTCCAGGATACAGTCCTAGTTGTTCGTCCAATACTTTCCCACGCCTTCAGGCGTACTGAACCTATAGTACTGTACCTTACATTCAGAAGAGGACGAACAAACACAACTTTATACCCAAGACATCTCTACTGTTTATGACCACTGGTTACAATGTCTTTTGTACTTCACCTGCAAACCGGCACCGTTGTGCTCAAAGTTGTTAAAATAAAAGCCCTATTGGATAGAAGTAGTTGCAGGGTACTACCATTTTAGTTTACCCCACCTCTGGGAATCCGAGAGTTCGCAGGGAAAGTCTAATATCATGGGCGGAAGGAGGGGTTGGTGGTCGGGTGAAAGTTGATACTCATTTCACCCAGTAACGACCACTATGCTTTTGACTTGTCGCTGAACTCCCCGGCAACTCTCAAAGTCCCCGGCAACTCTCAAAGTCCCCGGCAACTCTCAAACTCCCCGGCAACTCTCAAAGTCCCCGGCAACTCTCAAAGTCCCCGGCAACTCTCAAAGTCCCCGGCAACTCTCAAAGTCCCCGGCAACTCTCAAAGTCCCCGGCAACTCTCAAAGTCCCCGAGATAGGGTGAACACAAAACAAATGAACCAAGATAATTCCCGTAAATGTGTGGTGAATTAATTGGGATTGATCTCCCTGTGGATTCTGAGATCCCATTTTGGGGAAAAAACAAGAATAGACCCACTGCCTTCCCAACAAGCATATCGTAAGAGTCGACTAATTGGAACTTCTTCGAATTCCTCTGCTTGAGGGGCAAACAATATGCACACTAGTAAATCAGATTTGTAAAACAGATGTGCCTGCTTCACTCATGTTCTGGAACAAGACTGAAGTCCGGAGGTGGAAAAAAAAAACGAGAACTGACCGCCGGAGTTTACAGTTGGTGAACGCGAAAAAGACTTACTATAATGCGTTCATGTCCTTGAGAATCCGAAGAACAACCGTAAGCATTCTGCGGTAATAAACAGATATGGAACCGGGCGGACACAGTCTCAGAGAGAGAGAGAGAGAGAGAGAGAGAGAGAGAGAGAGAGAGAGAGAGAGAGAGAGAGAGAGAGCGCGAAAGAGAGTGACATGTGGAAAATATGGGGTGGGGGGGGGGATGAGAAGGGCACCCATGCATACAAAGAAAAATACACGTTTAAACGACCTTGATTTTCTGTTCATTTGAGGCGCTATCAAGGGTAGAACTATTTATAATTCTTAATTTATCTTTGCTTTTTGTTCATCATTGTATAGCATAACAAACCATTTATTCAACGTTACTATCTGACAACATTTCTACACTATTGTATTATTGTGGGAAACTCAACTACAAACATTTCGTTACAGCAGTCAGAACTAGAGAACCAAGGCCATAACCCCAAAAGAGCCTCTGTTTTTACCTGGACCGCCAAACAAGCCTGCCACCATTCAAAAGGCCACGCGAGTGACGTCACTAGGACTCCAGGAGAGGCGAGGCAGAAGCGGACCCAGTCCACCGTAGAAGAGCCACCAAACGCCGGGAAACCAGAACTTTCAAAATGGAGTTGTATGCCCTGTTAATTGTTTTCATCGGTTTCTCTTGTGGTAAGTTAGTTTAATAATCTATATATATAAAAATCAATTCACGGCTGAATTTGAAACGACTTGTTGCAGTGCTTACCTGAATGCGACACCTGCTTAGCACCTGCCATACCTGTCAAGTTATGAAGTTATCGCCTTATCTGAAGCTATCAAAAGTTCTAAAGTGGTGCCTGAGTACCGCCATTTCCCCCCCTTTTATTAGAACTTGTTGATTTTACTTTAAATAGCATTCTGTAAAATAGTTCGGCATGCGTGTAATGTATCTTGTTATAGTTTCTGATTTCTTTATCACTTGTACTTGCATTAGTTAGATTTTTTTGAGAAGTTGTGTAGTATGAGAATGTTTCAGTTTCTGAGAACTTTCTTTTCTTATTTTATGTCTTGCCGTATTTTTTTTTTTAAAATCCTGTCAAGTTTTGGACTGTTAGAACCTGATTAAAAAAATATATTGAATGTGAAAGTAAGCTGTTTAAATGTTTCCTTTTCTGCAAGAAATCCACATGTATGAATGTGTGGACATAAAATAGGTTTGGTGTACTTGGTTAGGTTGTTACCTTTTCTATCCCACGCACTTGTGAAAATAAAAAAAAAAGGGGTCACGTGGCCAGTGGCCGTGGAGATTAACTGTATATATAATCTTTAAATCTTGCAAGCTTTTTAATTTTGGGCCATTTTTGTCAGTTATAACAGGAAAGAGAAAGGTACAGATTCCAAAGCGCTATCTCATTATCATCATTCACTATGGCTAAGTCCTGAGCCAAGCAGCATTCAGCATGCTGTTAAAACTACCCCCCACCCCCACCTTTTTTTTTCAATCAGGGATTGCTTTCCGATTACCTTGGTGGTTAACACAGCCATTGACTTAAAAAGCCACCATCTGGATGCTGCAAATTCATAAAACCCTGGTTCAACCTTGTAACCCAGATATTAGTACTAGGATACCGGATGGTTTGAGGTCACCAAGTGGGCTGTATAATTTGATCCCACGCTGATTTCTACTGTAATATTTTCACATCTTATTCTTATAGTCCATGCTGTATGGCATTGGTAGTCATCATTCATGTCTATCTACAACCTTCTGAGCTTCTACGTACTTTCAATTATTCTGTTAAGCGGATAGTGTGTGTAGGGTAAAACCTACCAAAAGGACAGGAGATGGGCGGGGGTAGAATACCCTATAAGCCAAACCCCCTCCCCCCTCTTTTTTTCCCGAATCATGGTTACTTGCAGACAGGCAGGTGATGAGCTAAGTCTTAACAGTTTTTGGTACTGGTCACAGAGAGCACACTTAAACAGCCTAAGTAGATGCTGGCTCTGTAGCAAAACAACCCGGAAAACCTACCCTTCAACTGTAAGGACACTGCAGTCATGGTAAGATGTACAAAAAAAGCCATGTTTCCTATGTGGGTTGGATCCAGGACCCTTTGGAGGTGGAGTGGGTGGTTAACTAATTTGAGGGGTTCTTCTCAATTCAAATTCCATCTGCTGGAGAGACATGGAACCAGCAGTCAGCATACTAAGCCAGATCTGTACACTGAACAATGGAATTTAAAAAATGGATGAGCAACAAAAACTTTTCCACCGGTGTGCTTTATCCTGTGGCTTGCACAGCCCCATTTAAAGAAGGGGGTGGTTTGGGGGGGGGGGGGGGGGAGGGAGGGGGAGTGAACAGGCCCATTGCCTCCCTAAGTAGCATGTCATAAAAGGCCACTAATTTGCAGAAAGTCTACTCGACATAACTGGCCTCATGTATGGTTGCTTAAGCTATTATTAATCTTATCTTCATAACAAGATAGATGGTCTCGTGCCAACAACCTTGCGATATGTTACTGGTATAGTGGCTTAAATTGCTACTTTTTATGCCCCCCTACTGGGCTGCAGTAACAGATGCCTGCAAAAATTGAATTTTAAAGTTAACTATGTGACAGTTATGATCCGCTCAAAATTGGTGGCAACCCTATTCCAGAACTCCGCTACGCAGATGACACAGTCCTCCTTTCAAACAGCGTAGAGAGAATAGAAAATTTAATATTGTCTTTCCAAAAATTAGCACTACAGGATATAAGTGACTTCTTGAGTATAAAAGTGCATGAGGTGGGAGAACTGGTGAGAGACCAAGTATCTTTCAGGCAGACTGTGGTGAGAGCGACGTTCAGCAAAGGACCTGCTACATGACGATGATGAACACAACTAGCATAAGACAGGAGTTTACATCTTACTGCTCTCTGTAATGCTTCACAGCATAAGCTGTAGGGCAAAAGAATTATTATTACACTGTGTTTAGTGAGGGGATAACAAAAAGCACTCTGATTGATGTTGTACCTAACTTTTCTGTGAGTAAGACAGTCCTTTTCCCCCCTTTTTAACCCAAAACAAGAAGTAAATATTCTAAACACCGAACAGAAAAACACTGGAATATTTAGAACCATATATTTAAACATCAAACAACTATACTGATATATTTAGTATCATATTTTTGGTAGATAATTCTATTTTATTTGTATGTACAAGTGGGCATTATAATTTGCAGTATAAGAACAGCCGTACAGCCAGCAAGGTTTATAATGTCACATTTGCCTAGGCATAGAAATTTAGCAAAAGGCAAAAATCAAAGCAGTGAAACCTCCACAGAAGTCTTAATATGGTAGTTGGTGAATATGCTTATATAGCTGACTGCAGACAAAATGTGCACAGAGGAGTGCAAACAGGTAGATAGCTCTCCCATTGTCTTGAAAAACAAGAATAGATCAGCTCCCGCCCCAGAAGGCATGTCTAAGGAGTTGACTCACTGGGGGCTCCCTTCAAACTGTAGTGCATCTGCCTGAGAGGCAAGGAACGAGTAGTCTGCCTACATATAAGCTTGATATGTCAAACCTATGTGCACGCAACACTTGGGTTCTGCAACAAAAATACATTCAGAGTAGAACTTTCTGTCAAAGAGTTAACAGTAGAACTTTCTGTCTGTGCTTACCGTTGCCGAACATGAAAAAAAAAAGAAAGATAAGTCACAGGACAGCTTAGGGAACCAGTTGGAAAAGACAATGTCTGGAACAAGGATTGCTGAGGGGTACCAAAAAAGGGTTTGCCTCCAGCCCAACAGTGAGGGAAAGCTTGAGGGGGGGGGGGGGGAGAGAGAAATATGGATAACAAAATGTATTTAAATAACTGAAACATTCACTGTATCAGAAGACCCCAAATTTTAAAACTTAGCAAGTTTAAGAAACTATTTCCTTTTTAAAAATAATAGACTGCCTATGATCTTGTTGTCATTACTGCTGCATGTGGGCAGCAAAAATGATTTTCTGGAACTAAAAGTGTAATTTACTAATTTTCAGCACAAGATGTCCCAGATTTAAGAGTAGCCTTTCAAAATCCTGCACCAAGGCAGGTGTTGGCAGACGAGCACTTGACATTTGTTTGCCACATCAACAAAGATGTCATGTACGCTCTGGTGAATTTTGTGGAGATAGTTCGCAAGTCTGCCGTGGATGGTGGTGAAGTCATCCTGACGCAGGCAGCCAAGCGAGTCAACGCAGAGCCTGCCTTCTACAATGTGAAGGTTTCATCCACTGCTGAAAACACCATCAAAGTAGAGTTTGAGATTATTAAAGGTGAGTCTGCTAGTTTAGAATCTTCTTCTCAACATCCAACAGCTGTAAACCGGTTTGACCGCTTCTCGTTGTTGATCCACTTCTGGACTTTGTAGTCTGGTTCCAGAACTTGAGTTTTGCATGTACGATCATTTTACATTTCTGGTTTATTTGCATACAGACTGAGTCCTCACATCTCAGGCAGATGCACTCCCTACTTCAAAGATAACCCCCTAATGTAAAAAGTAAAGTAAAGGACCCTTTTCCACGCCATCAGGCGTATAGGGCATATAGGGCTAGACCTATATTTTTTTATAGACCAATCGACACAAGATGGGTGATGTGGTCAGCACTCCCTACTTCAAAGATAACCCCCTAATGTAAAAAGTAAAGTAAAGGACCCTTTTCCACGCCATCAGGCGTATAGGGCTAGACCTATATTTTTTTTATAGACCAATCGGCACAAGATGGGTGATGTGGTCAGCATCACGCCGGCTGTCTTTACTTTCCCGGGACTGAACCCGGTACCCATCCAAGGCTGGGTTGACTTGGGAGCCAAGGTCATTTTTAGAAAAATGTCAGGATCCGCCAGGAAGCGGACCCACGACCTTCCGATCCGCGATGAGCATCTAGCCGCTCGGCCACAGCGACTCGCAACCACCTGAGTCACCTTTTATTTGGAGGTGGGGGCCCTGGAACCTGCACATGGACAATTCTGGAATGAAGCACTTTGAATGATTCATGATAAGGGGGAGATATGGTCAGTGCCCGTTAAAAGCAAGTAAATTATTTTGAGGAGAAAATAGAAATTATGGTCGTCTAAGGAGAATTTAAAAGCCAGAAAGGACAAGGACCTCTGGTTGATACTAAAATGATCGGTATTGGAATTACCTTTGGTTCCTATTTCAACTTTGAAATGTAAGCACTTTGCGAATGAGTCTAACCTTTATCATCTCTGTAGTGACTGTTGTAGGCATTGAGCATGCAGATGCTGAGGTTGCTGTGGCAGGTCTAGGTCCAGTAGTGGACCTATATGATATCAGTCCACTTACTGGGAAGATGAATACAGCAACAGATCTGACTCCACTTACAGGGCAAGCATATTGTTCTTGTCTGGACACAGTTGAATTGAAGTGAAAGTAATGATTGTCATATGTACCTAATGAGATAAGTAAATTGTCAGGCCAAAAAAATTACGCACCTTATTGCTGGTATGTTTAATGAAATTTACATCAGAAAGACGTTTCATTCTCCCTATGATTAATATTATTTCATCACTGAATTTCAGTCAGAGATGTGGACGAGGGTGAACTCATCTGCCGGGTAAGGCCTTCTGAAGACAACCCCAATGGTGAAACAGCAGAAAGTAGTGTAGAAATCCTGGTTAAAAGTAAGTCAAGTGTAAGAATGGTTAGAATTATGTAAGAACGGTAAGAATTGAGTCCCTCACTTGCAGAACATCATGTATTCATAGAACATAGGCCTTGAGCTTCAGGTTTACAGTGCGGCCCACCCCACTAACACCCTGTCTGCTGCTCCATCTCCTCCTCCTCTTCACACCCCCCCCCCCCCCCCCACATCTTTTGTGTGAATCTGTGTCCCTAGTGCTGGATTTTGAAATGCCTGGTCCAATTTAGTTGCATGTGATGTAGCTGCAGATCATTTTATGTTGATTTTGAAAGTGGTGTGAAGCATTGACTCCTCCGGAAGTAGTGGCAAACTACTGAATATAAAAATGCCTAATACAATGATTGCCAGCTAGCAAATGAGAATGTTGCTGCAGTGAAGCTTAGCTGCAATGGTCTCCTGGGGGGGGGGGGGGGGGGTTTGCTCCAGATGTATCCTCTGACTGCTGTTTGTCCATCTCTTGATGTTGTCCTCTCAATTGTATCGTTGTCTGCTTCTTTAAAAAAAAAAATCCAGAATGTTTTTTTTTTATATGTGTTATGTCTCTTGAATATGACCAACATTTATGTTTTTTTTAAAAATCGTATGTGTCCCCTCAGAACTTTTGTACTTGATTGTTTTTGTTTCCATAAAATGTGACCTATTTGTGTGTGTGTGTATATATATATATACTGTGGTCATCAACTGGGTGTGGAATTAATACATCACAAGGGAATGAGTAACGAAGTCAGAAGAGAAACAACATTATTATGGCCTGGAAAGAAAGAGGCGTCTGGGTGTAACCATAGGGTCTGGCCAGCTCACTACACTTAGAGGAAAGGCAAGACGAACATATAGCCAGAATAACTACCAGTACCATTAGTGTTGGAACTCTGCACTGGCTGATGATAATGAAGCACGCATGGGAATGCCTTAAGTGCCGTCATGTCAGTTCTTAACTAAACTCAACAAACATTTAGGGAGATCAGAGTGTATTGTGTTTACTAAAAATAGCATTTAGGTGGGTTTGTTTATGAAAAATATATATATAAAAAAAATTGAAATTGTGACTTCATGTTCCCTGTTGCTGTTAGTGTTACCTGGCAACTGGATTGGTTGGTCACATCAGCTGATAATGACCATATGCAGGAGTCAGTTACTTCTCTGCTGCATTTGTGTTTTCTGATAACTCCTTTTATTTTGCATAGGAAGTTTTGTTTTGGTCCATAAATGGAATTGTCACAGATTTTGTATGACCCTAATTTGTCAAAAATGACCTTGGCTCCCATGTTGACCCAGCCTTGACTGGGTACCAGGTATACAAGTCCTGGGAAGTAAAGGTGACTGATGTGATGCTGACCCCATTATCCACTAAGTGCTGATCCGCCTGAAGGCACAGAAAAGGGGGTTCTTTACTAACTTAGTAAATCGCTGTTAAAGAATTTTTGTGTGGTGATTCCCATTATATGGTTCCTAGCATTACTGTTATTTTAGGTCTGGGGGTGAAGTTACTTGTGTAACTTCTTCTTCTTAAGATAGAATTAGTAAGACCTTCTGGATACTAAAAGAGTTAACAAAAACCCATGTTTGTGTATTTTACCAGGACCGTTAGATGCCCTCTTTTTGAAGTTTGCAACCTTTGACACTATCTCTGCAAGTGTAACAGACCCAATTGAAGTCGATTCTGGGAATTACTCAGTACAGTGTATTGCAGAGGGAAGCAACCCTGCACCTGCTGATGTTAGCCTGTATCTGCATGGTTCTGAAGTTCCGACTACGTCCAACACAGAGAAGATGGATGCAAATGTCATAAAATATAGGTATATTTGTAAAATATGTGCTCACAAAATTTTAGCACACGTTCTTACTGATAAATTCCAATTGTTATTGTAACACACGAAGCCGGGGCGCCAACAAAAAACCAATGGGAGCTCTGCGTGACCTTGGTCAAGTGATTTCCTGTTGTATAACCTTTCATCTGAGTTTCTTCTCAGTTCACATAAGTCACCTGATGGCTCCATGTTGAATGAGATCTGTTGGTCTAATGTTTCTGCCTCACTAACTATTTGGTCATCTGTCCTGATTGTGGTAAATAGATAGTTGAGTTAAGAACAGACATAACAGCACTCACAAGTGTTTTGTCCCCATGTTCAGCAGGCAGCACAAATGTTAATCAGAAGCAGTCAGAATGTCTGTCTTGCCTTTCCCTTGAGTGTTGGCCAGATTTCCTGGCCACTCCTCTGTTTGTGCTTCTGCACTGTTCACTCTCTCCTGTAGAAACATGATGACATCTAGCTTGTCATGCATCAGTTCAACATAAGCTAGGGTTATTCCTCAAGTTGCTTTTTGACACATGGCAGTTGCCAGCATTTTCTTCTTTTGCATGTGTCCTTGAAAGGACAGTAGGTACTTTGTTTTTACAGCTAGGGTGTAATATGTATGCCTTTTGGCCCAACACATCCGATTTCAACAATCTTTAAGTCGCCTTTAATGACATGCTTGTTAAGGGCAAGTAAAAAATGACTTTTCTAAACCCGGTTGGCCTTGAATTCACACAGGGCAGTAGCTAGAATGAAAGTCATCTTTTGACACCTAACATTGCAGTCCTCTGTCAGTCAGTCCTCAAGGATGTGTTGGAAGTTTTGAACTCCATTTCATATTGAGAATTTATCTGTGAAATTTTAAAACGTGTAGTTTACAGTGGTCTTCACAAATTTGTTGTGAGGCGAATGATAATATTTTGTCTCCTTTTGCAATGGGTGCTTCACGTCATATCTGCATTTTCTTTGTCCATATCTTCAGTTTCTCCCTAGAAGAAATGTATTGCTTAAGATGAAATGTTTTGCTTCTAAATCACTGCAGTGTGTATGTGACGGGTAATGCAGACATACATTTTATGAGGATACCACATGTGTGTATCTTTTCTCTTTTTTCTGTCAGAACTGTCATTAATGGAATAGTACAGCTAAAAGCTACAAATGCAATCCAGGAGATTGAGTGCAGTGCTGCATCACAGTTAGGAGACTCCCGCTCTGTGAAGCTTCCTATCAAGCTTAAACTTTGTAAGTACAGTCTGTCTTTGTTCATTTGTTTCTAGACGATCATGTTTTATTGTGCTATATATATATATATATATATATATATATATATATATATATATATATATATATATATATATATATATATATATATATATATATATATAGTCTTTCACAGTTGGAGCATGGGATTTTAGAACAATTATTGTCAAAGCATGTATTTGATCTGTATCTTTTTCTTCTTTGTTTTTTTTTATCTCACTGATATCAGGTTGCAGTCATGATTTGTTTGTATATGTGTTGTGCTTTTAAGGTGGATTAGATTATGTATTTGTTCATCTTTGTTTGTTTGTTGTTGTTGCAGCAGGTTACAGCAACACCATTTATCCATCTTTTGGTCTTCCCCTCAAAGGTTCTGTTGTAAACAATTTCATATGCAGTTTGGTCTGGTATTCTATCTGTGTAGTATGCATAAATTACACTGTCATGTTTTTAGCCTGTCTTTGAGTTCTCGAATGGGGTAGAAAGAAAATCTGCTCTCAAAAGAATGCCTGTGAACTGTGGATCTGGAGTACACCTAACTAATCCTAGTCGATGCTCTCTTGCACTGTGCTGAGATTCTCCTTGTGATCTATGAGTGGAGGTTGGACTTCGGGAGATAACTTACATGTGGTGACATTTTCTGTGAATGAAAGCCAGCCAAAGAATATGGCAAACACCTGATGAAATCTGTAATGCTTATGGCATTCAGTATTTTTTTTTCTATTGGAAAGTTGGCCAATTTTTGTGCTGCACTTTTTTTGGTTACTTGTTTGATGTTTAATTTTATTCATGTCATATCTTAATTTTTTTGCGGAGTGTTAACTGATCCAATTACTTGTACAACTGACTCACCATCTTATTCCATTTCTTTTCTTCTTCTTTACTGACTGAATTATATATTATCACTGACTCATTAACTGACGCAGTTACGGATATAAGTATGACTAATTTCAACTCAGTCTGATTACTTACATAATTGACCCTCATCAACTTATTTTGTTACTTATTTCAGAAAAATAACTTATTTAATTACTTATATAGGTTGATTAACATTACCTCACTCAATTACTTATATAGTTTTACCATCTCATTAACTCATGCAGTTGCTTATGTTGTATTTAATTTACAGATGATCCTAAAATTGTCTGCAATAGCACGAAAGCCTTCGTGGGCCAGTTGTATCCAGCCTTGACTTGCACAGTTGATTATGAGGGTCTCAATATCAAGAGATTCAAGTATGAGTTGGGCAATAAAGATTCTGTACTAGAAGGAACCCAGAACAAAGACTTTGTAGAAGTTAAACGAGAGGTAACATATCTGTAGTATTTGTGCTCTCTCTGTATCTCTCTCTCTGTTTCTTCTTTCTTTCTCATGTGTCTGTGTTTGTCTGTGCAGGTGCGTGTATGTATGCATGCATTTTCCAGCCCATGCTTTTGTGTTTTTTCTTGATATTTGAAATATGCATTTTATAATATGAACATAACATGCTTTGTTAATAAAAAAAATACTACTGCTGTGTGAAAGATGGGTGTTTGGAAGTGCCTAATGTAAGACTGGCCTGCGTGCCTAATTTTTGACCCTTTTTGTTCCTTTGTTCTGCCATCCTTCCTCCAGTGTTGGTTCAGGGCCCCGTTTGTTTGAAAAAGGACCGACCCACTGCCCCTGTAACAACCATATTGTAAATGGCAACCACTTAGAGGTTGTTCCCTTAAAGTTGAAGAGCATCTGAGAGATGATGAACCAACAATTAACAAACAAATCAACCTGATCTGTCAAACAGATGTGCATGGAAAACTCATATTTTGAAATAAGTCCAGAAGTTGGTGGATGACCAGGGCTTGTAAAGTTTACAACCTGAAAGAAAGACTCTGCCTGTTTAAAATTTTGAATGGGAGTTTCAGACAGGGTGGTCTTGAACCTAAGGATTTAAGACCCTGCAGTCGCGTGAAACGCTTGGAATTTTCCTCTTTCATTTAAGGAGAAACACACCCGACATCCTGCATGATCTGAGCATCGAGGAGAATTGGCTCATAAAAAGCATTCTGTCCTGAAAGCTGGGGTATTTTATCCATGTTAAATGTCATGGTGACCCGGAGGTAACGGCTGTGGAGGGTACTGTTTCCGTAAAGCAAGACAGAGGCAGACCTCAGCGAAGGTGGATGCAAGTCATTGAAGATGCTTTGCTTATGAAAGCACATAGGGCTGAACAATTGGCTAGGGAAAGTGTTTTAGGTCTGCTATACAAGAGTGATGTTCTGTAAACAGTGCTGATTGATCGTGATGACGATTTTTGTAATTTTTTTATTTGCAGCAACTTTCAGATACCATGGCAAGAGTAGTTTTAAATTTATATCAAGCCAAAGACTGGCACTTCAACACAGAATTCTATCTAGTAGCTGAACATGAGGATGGTCGTATTTCAAGGGCTGATGTCAGATTAGAAAAAGTACCAGGTACGCATTGTTTGGTTTTAAATTGTGTTTGACACTAAGAAAATTTAGTATTTTTACAGACGGCTCGTCATGTCTTGTTCCTCACTATGTAAGGTTAATTTTACAGTGAACTAAAATTTGTAAATCATTCTGTCAAGTTTTACTGCCCATGCTATCTCTGCTGTTGTCCCATCTCTTGGCAGATCAGCATTGAAGAATGATTCAATTCAAATATGAGGAGTTTGTAATGTATTTAGTTCCTACCTTTGATAATTATTTTTAGGGCCATGACTTAAGGTGATCTGATTAATTTCTTTATCCTAGGAATTGGATTGTGATTAAAGTTTCAAATGTTGTACACAATTTCAAGTGGATTAATCTGTTTATTTCAGTCAAGACCAATAAAAGAAAAATGGCTCCCATAAATCTGAAAAATATATAATGAATTTGGCAGGTTTTCTGGAATCATGTCATTTGAACTGTATTCTGATGTGGCAGATTTTAGTCACATTTTTAGTTTTGTTTCTCAGGCGTATACTTTTATTAGAACATTTTGTTTACTTTATCGTTATTCTTATACGTCCTTTAATTTAGCCTTTATCAACATAATTTACAGCATGAGCTAATTTGATTTATGGTTAACTTTAGTATGTTTTATTTTGAGGATTCAAGGATTTTGTCTGTTGTCTGTTTGCACACTTCATATTTCTTATTTTCTTGCATTGTTCAATTCTCTATAATGGTTTTGCAGAAAGTGTAACAGTGGAAGGGTCAGAAACAGGTACCTACATTTCACACCGTTGTCAAGTGCATTTGTCACTTGTCATCTAAACCTACTGATATTGTTCTTAATGGTGTTGAAGTTCTGACATAAGCTAACAGTTTCATTTTCTTGACCACATGCCAAGTCATTCTGCATGAGATGATGGTTTTTTTCTTGACATTCTTGTTTTCCACTTCATTATATTAACATTTACCATTTGTCTGCATGTTGTAACTACTTTTGTTGTTGTTTTACTATTATTAAAATAATGTGTTTGAGGTTACATTGAGGTGGATGTATGTATTATTGGAAGGAAATCTATGGCAACTAACTAGTTTCAGTTCCAAGTCTAGATAACCAACTGTTGTAGTAATTTAAGCAGTATTCTGTTTAACCCGTCCATGTTACAATTAGGATATATGTTTTTTCTTCATTTCAGTAATAGATATTTATGTCTATGTTCGATTTTTGATTGTACCATTGCTTAGGCCTTTAGTTTTATATGATTGTAAGAGTATGTGCATTACTATAATCTTCCTTATCATGCGTGATTCTTATAGTCTGTGCTGTGTGAGTTATTGGTAGTCAAGTCTCTCCACAACCTTCTGTCCCATGTATTATCAGACATTTCTTATACATATTTACATCCATACCATGATGCCAAAGTCTACCTTCTCTGTTGACCTATCACCCCTATTTTCCCTTTCACTTTCCGATTTTCCAGTTTTCTCCATATCTGTAACTTCTGTTAAGGCCTCTTCTTGTGTATATTCTATCATTTATGTATGTTTCTGAAATTGTTTATAGAAATTTAGAATTCCTTGTGTTGAGGGCTAAAATGAAAGGTACAGTGTGATTCAGTTAATATTTATAATGACAAAACAAAACAAAAAATAGTATAAGCAGTGTCATATTAGTTTTAAAGCAGCCATAGTATTTAATACATGAAAAAAATTACCTCAGTTTTTGAAAGGTCACACTTTGGGCGTGCAAGCTTGTCTTTACCTTACACTTGGCCAATATAATTAAAGGTTTGCTGAAATTGGATATGTTGGCTGAAAGGCACAGATATCACAGTCTAGCTGTAAATGGAACACAGCATGCCACACATCTTATAAGGCGATCACAGAAGAGGCAAACTCATTTTTCATACTCATAGTCACTCATTTTTCACCAAAAACATTGTATTGTGTATAAGGTGTGTGTTAAAAAATTCATTTAGAAATATTCATAATATGAGAAACAAAACAGTTTAAAACATTCAGAGTAGCTATAGTATAATCAAACTTCCTGTGCTCATGTTGTCCATTATTTTTCTTTCGCCTGCATGAATATTAATTGACAATTGGAATTGATTTCTCAGGTCGAGGTGCATCCCGAGGTATATATGTCTTAACACTTGTCGGATTTTGGTGTCAACATTTTGATGTGACTAATCGAGTAGTGTTGTGTATTGATTGTTCTGTGAAGAGGAGTACTAATATAATTCTCGACCAGTGATTCCCAAGGTGGATAGTACAGCTACCCCTGTGTGAAATTTTTTTAAAAATAAAATCCAAGTTTTAAATTTGGGCCACCCTAAAACTCAGATGCAAATGTTTAATTGTTCACTTTCTTCTGAAATCCTTGATCTCTCACATTACACATCCCTGTGATTTCATGGTAGAGTTAATAGCTTTTTCTTCTGCCTTTCTAGCCCCAAGAGTTAATAGCTTAAATAAGAGAAAATGTACCATCATGTCCATTTCTGCAGGTTTTTGTGTGAATGAGATCACTGGTTCCCAAAAAAAAAGGGGGTGGGGGGTGGCACTTAATAGGCAACTGCTAAATTAAAGATTTACCCCATTTTCAAAAGTCACTATTCTGTTTGTATTTGTGAAAATGTATGTGAACTCTTAACACAGGAGTGACACAGGGGGCAGTTTGGGAATCACTGTTTCTGAACACTTCTGTTTAGGTACTAATATTTTTCCTAACACAGTGGATAACCAAGATCAAATGTTTATATTTCATTTCTAATCCCACAGGTTTTGATTTATATATTGTCCTGCTAACTGCATTTTTCACATTTGTGCTTCGGTATTTCTTGAGCTATCCGATCATTCTGCTTAAGAAATCTCAACGGTTTAGTTTGGATTCCCTGCATGGAATATGCAGCCCATTTTAGGAGTGGTAGGGAATAGACACACTGCCCCACAAGCATGGCATAAAAGGCTTTTAAATAATTAAAGGTTTGCTGAAATTGGATATGTTGGCTGAAAGGCACAGATATCACAGTCTAGCTGTAAACCAGAACACAGCAAGCCACACATCTTATTAGGCGACCACGGAAGAGGCAGACAGTGTGGAAGTATTGTTTGACATTTATGAATGCACTCAGACTTTCTGTGTATAAGAAGCCCCATGTATGAGAGAAACCATATACTTGAGCCCAGAATTAAAAAATAAAAATGTTCCATATATAAGGTGACCTCCAGTTTCAAACTTATACATGAAAAAATATGGTACTTCTGAGCTGCACAAAAAAGGTACATTGTTTTAAATTTATAATCAGAATTTTTATGCTTTGAAATAAAGATTTCAGCATGTACATTCTAATATCATCATCCTGTATGTGCCGCTAGACAACCTATAGGGATTGCATTTGATTCCTCTACTCCGCTCTGTTGCATGCAACTCACTTGATTTCTGACATGGAGTTCGGCCCATCATTTTTAGCCTCTAATAATAATCTTCTTTTTTTTCCCTTTACGATCTCCTTTTCTTCAGATGTGTGTTTCCCATTTCAGCAGCTGTTTCGTAATTCTTTGCTCATTTTGTCTTAGAGAGTAAGTGCTTAATATGGCTCCACCTTCTTTGTCTTATTGCAGTCAATACAGGTATTTGTCTAGATATTTCTCTGAACTCCTCACTCTTTTTTGAATTCACCTCTCTCTCTATCTCTATCTCTCTATCTCTCTCCCCCCCCTCTCCCTGTCAGGTACCAGATCCAGGACATGACTTCCAATTTGCTTCCCTTTACCGCCAAGTCTACAAAAAATGAACAATACTATATCTTGCCTAATCAAACTGATTATTACAAATAGTTATGCAATAAATTTCAAAAATTGACTACCCCTTGAATCCTCTCTCCCCCCATCCTCCCCCCTCCCAGGCTGAGGACCTGATCTAGCATTATCCCTGGTAGGCACCACTAGCACAATGAAGGCTTTCATTGCCCCCTTTTTTTTTGTTCTTTTCAAAAATTAGTTTTTAATTATGTTACCTCTGTGTTGGTTTTGAGCCCACTGTGTGTGTGTGGGGGGCAAAAAATAGACCCACCGTCTCCTAATGTCTGTTAAACGGATATGCATGCAAAACTCTGGATGCACAAGACTTGAGTCTAAAAATGGACAAACAACCAGAACTTTCAGCTGGAGTTTACAGCCGGTGATTGGGAAGATAAATAATATTGTTTCTAACACAGATTATTAGAATACTTTAAATTAAGATAGTTATCGTTTAGTTAAATTCTATTCGCATAGTTCAGTTAAAAAGTATTTTCTCTTTTGGTTTTTGTAAATTTATTTCTTTGCCTTTGTTTTTTGGGAGACAGAATACTTTGGCTACTAAATGCTTTCTTCTGCTTTCTGCCACCAAATTATTAATTTTGCGCCAACTTCACCATCTAGTAAAAACCACCCAGTTTTGGCCCGCTAGCCATAGTTCGCCCACCTCTGATTTAACCAATTTAGCTCTGGAGGTTGTCTGGGGGGAAGGAAAGATGGTGCTGTAGTCTATGTATGTTTATTACCTTCAACCTGACCTCATGCCATTCCTGTTTTAACCAGTTAGGCACTGGAGGTTGTCTGGGAAGGAAAGATGGTGCTTTGGTCTATGTATGCTGTCTGCCTTCAACCTCAAGCCAGTCATTTATGAGATGCTGTGAGAGTCTCTTTTGGGGGGAAAAGGGGGGGGGGAGAGACACTAACTGTTCCCTAATGAGCAGATTAATTAGGGTTTTGCTGAAATTGGATGTGTTTGGCTTAAAGCACGGATATCACATTCTAGCTGTTAACCACAACAGGGCTTCCCTTGTGGGTTCCAGGGCCCTAATGTTGAAAAACAAGAACACACTCACTGCCTCTCCATCTCCAACATGCATGATGTAGGAGCTGACTAATTGGGGTCTTCCTCTGAAGTCGAAGTGCTCCTGCTTGAGAGGCAAGGAACCAAGACTCTGCATACAAATGTCATATCTGTAAAACAGATGTGCATGCAGCACTCATGTTTGGGAATAGGACTAAGTCCAGAAATGAATGGACAGCAAGAACTTTCCACTGGAGTTAGAGCTGGTAAACCCGAAGAAGGAGATATTAAGGGTAAACACAGAAATGTGCTGAGTGTATGATTCACTTCCACACAATAGGAGTGGCTGTGTATAGCTTCTAACAACCATCTTACCTCAGTTGATAAAGCTTTATTGGTTATATTTACCATCATTAAACTTTTGCTTGGGCTACTCACAGCCCACTTAAAATGTTTTTATAAATGTTATTTGATGCCTCTTTGATCGTTTGAGCTTATCACACTTTTCTTTTTTGCGCTATCTCTGCAGATAAATGAGTAAAAATGCATTCATCCATAAGTCATTTTAATAAGGAAATATTAAAGTCTATGAGTCTGTTTTCTTCACGAGTTGCACCGTAGTTCAGGTTGGGCAGTTACTGTTCTGTGGTTAATATTTCACTTATCTGTTAGAAGTTGTTTGTAAGCGCACTTGGGTTAATATGTTGTGACATTAGGACATGAGTTCTTCAGAGGCATTTTTTTTTAAATCTGGTTTTTTTTTTTTTTTTTTTAATTTTCATTTCATCACTTATTTGTCTTTAAAACAGTAAAATTATGTGAAGAGTTTCCACTGCCAATGGTTCATAATGCTTACAGTTTTTACTGATTATTATTTGATCTATAATTCTTATTATTGACGATTTTATTTGTCAGCCTAATTAATTGTTCATAATTGTGCCTCATGTTATTGTGCATTATTGATCTGTGGCATATTCCTGGTTGAACTAATTTAAAGACATTTATTGGTAATGTTTCTACAACAGGGTGCAGTACTGGAGATATTAAAAGATTAATTCACCTTGTACTGGTCATCAGTAAAAATATTAACATGTTTCAGCAATCATTTTGATGTCTACATCTAGAAGGATTCAACATTGGGAAGGCTAACCTGGGCAACAAATGCCGATGAGGTTGTATGTGTCTGGCAAAAGGCAACAATGTTGCAGATCTGCTGTAAACAAGCACACTGCAATTGATTTGCTGGAAGGGTAACATATTGTAGAGCAATGTGGAACATGACAGCCTGCTAGAGAATGTGAGAGGTGGACAGCTCTGGATCAGATGGTTGACCTAAGACTTTCATGGTTATATGTACAGTTCCCCGTTTGGGTTCTGGGGCCCCATTGTGGAAGAAAACAAGAATAGACCCAATGTGTGCCCAAAAGCATGTCATATGAGTGGACTGATTGGGAGCTTCCTTTGAAGTAGAGTACATCTCCCTGAGAGGCAAGGAATCAACAGTCTGCATGCCGAGTCAGACCTGTAAAACGGATGTGCATGCAACACTGTTTCTGGAATATGACTCAGAGTCCAGAAGTGGAGAAATAACTAGAACTTTTCACCGGAGTTTACAGCCAGTGAATGTGAATAAGACAATATGATCCTTAAAAGAATAGACAGAAGATTTGTACTTCGTCCATAAGAATTCATTTTTGTGGTTGATTATATATTGATATAAATTCTGTGATCTGCACTTGGCATTATTCCTAAAATATCCCAGGCAATAAATCATGGAATTTATTGATGCCCTGATTCTTGAAATATATAATATTGGAAAAAAAAAAACCGCCTTGATTCCATTATTGTTAAAGTAATTTTTGTGTAATTTCATTTCAGCTCCCAAAGGTAGCGGTGCGGGAGTACTGAGTGCCTCAGTGGCTGCCTTACTCATGTCTGTCTGGGGTGCCTGTCAGCTGACCCTGTGAGAGCATCTACTGCTCTAGATCTGATTCCACAGTTTTGTTATGAGCGTAATCTAACGAGATATTGTAACTGAAGCTTGTATATGCACTGAATGTAACTGCACATAAGAATTTGAAATTCCCGGCACAAGTGGATTAATGAGATTAAGAATGTAAGGTCATATACATGTGTGTGCACTATGAATGGGAAGTGTGGTTGTTCATTATGTTACACCGTATAGGCTGCTCGTCTGAAAGCTGTGTTACTGTTATGAAAGAGACTAAGTTGCATGATATTTGTTTCGTAATGTCTGGATGCATGTGTTTTTACAGTTCTTTAACTGCATATGTATCTAGTATGGCAGAATTGGCTTCCAAATTTGGTAGACTGACATTTTTATAAGGGCATTTTTTGGGATAAAGTGTTAAAAAATATATACTAAGTTTGACAAAATTTTCAGTTAAACAATGGTTTTTTATTTTTGGGTTAACCTGAAGAAACAGGAATGTTTTTTTCTTTTCTTAATTGGGGATTAAAAATAGCATGCTTTAATGTATTTGTTGGATGTAAGTTCTGTCTATATTAGATTTTGTAGGCCAAGAAAAGAACTAGTAGATTTAAAAGTAGATGGAATGGTGATTGTATAAGTAAACTTTATTTGGATTAATGAAAATGAGAATTTGTTTTTGTTGATTTCACATGTTCATGTTGCATACACTTAGATCTGTTCTTGTACAGTTTGTTCTTGTAGATAGATAAAATGACTCATGCTGTTTTTAATTCTTTGTTTGTTTTGTTCAAAAAAGAATGTAGAAGTGCTGATATTATGCTGCCTTGATGTGAACTAGGCTGTTGGTACTACAGCAATATCTATTCCTCTATTGTTGTACTATATAAACAGACATTAGATTGCGGTGAGTTAAAATAACACAGTTGCAGGACTGACAAAGTTAAAGTAACGATTGGCATAGAAAAGGTTGATTAATGTAACAGAAAGGATGAAGTTAAGAAATGTGTACCATAAATAATCAGTAAACATAGCCAGTGGACTCGTACTGCAAGATGGTACTTAGGCATAGCTGATGGGTTGTATACTAATGGTTATAATGGTGTCTGATCATACTGTGAACGTTTTGGGGATAGCTGATTTCATGTTCCAGTGAGTTTAAAAAGTATAAAAATGTTTTGAAATGAAATAGAAAATATTTGAATAGTTATAAGAGTCTGTCTTTCAGTTAAATATAGTTTTAAGGAAGCTGTTTTTATTAAATAAACAAGATCACATGAATACATAGTTCATTTAATTTTATTTTATGTTAAGTTTTTGCACCAAATATTAAAAATGTGTGTTCACCACACTGACACATGTTCTCCTTGCTGAGACGGAGTACTGATTCAGTGAACTATTAGGTGCAAAATTGCAGTTAAAAAACAAGTATTGAGTTGGGGAAAAAAACCTGTTACAATGTTGTTCTTTATGTTCAGACAGTGTTATCACATTAAATGTATCTTTGAGATGTTTCTCATATGCTTTATATGTCATTAAGCACCAAGACTATAATAAGAAAAAAAGCAGCTGAGCTGGAAAACAAAATCAAAGAAACACTTTCTGGTTAGGCTACACAAATTTGCCATAATCCATCTCAATGTAGGAAAATATCTTGGCACAATTTCAGGTGCAATATTTATTCATTGGTTCGGCAGCATTCACTTAACCCTCCAGAGAGAAAGGCAGCTGAAAACTGAGAGAAGTTGCTGGACATTGACATGGCAGATTATCTGTGTCAAAATTTATTAAAAGTACATGAGACAGAAGGTTGTGGATTGACATAACTACCAACTTCACATGGTGTGGGCTATAAAAAGAAGATTGGCAGCAATTTTATTTTTCACATTCTGTATTTGTTTGGCTATTTGTAATTAAAGAGCGCCTGTATGTTTCATCAGTGTGAAGTCGATTGTTTTGCATAGTAAATCATACACCGTCTCTTCTTTCCTCTCTCTGTCACTCGGACACACGTGCACACACGAGTCTTCATGATTTGCATTCACAAAACCAACCGCTGTTCCATTTTGAGAAGTCCGCACAATAAATTAGAATGTCACCGAGGCCTGTTTCGCCAAACTCCAAAAGTGGCAGGCATAACCAAGTTGACAGTTTAATAATATAGGAAACCAAATGTTATTCACACCGTCTACTCAGATTGTGGCACAGCAAGAGACAGAAAATAGAGATTCCTTGTGTGCACATAGAAATTTACTCGGAAGTTCGAAAATCCATTAGGATATTTTTGCATGTGCAAACTTGGATGTGTGTAAACATTAAGTAGAATTCATCACGTGAGTTTACTATCTATCAATGTGGATTAAGTAACGAAATTATATGTTAATAAACATTGTCAAAAAACCGCACTGCATCTTTGAACCAAATAATTATGCTAAAATATGTCTACTTACTGGAGGTTAGAATAGAAGTAGTAGCTAGCAGTGGTTTTCCAACTGAATAACCATGCTCATAAATGTCTACTTACTAGAGAAAATTTAACGGTAGATCAACAGTAGCAGTGGATAGTTCATTGGCCGAACCAGTTCAGTGGTGTGAATTCACTGTTTATCTGAGGGTTTTCTCTCTCTTAAATACATGTGATTCTCGGGATAGACAGTTTAAAAATAAAGCTTCTGTAGGAGGAGAAGGCAAAAAGTCAAGTTAGTCACTTAATGCTGAAGTCTATATCATGTTACTTTACATCGCTAGAATATCATCTGTACTTTATTTCTACCTACTATAACAACCATTGCTTGAAGACCGGGAGCATTTGCAAGTTTACATTCATTTTGTTAAGTGTTCTGCTTGTATTTGAATTATTATGCAATTTTTTTCATGCAAAATCATTCCATATTGCAATTTTCAACTTAAAAACATTTTTTTTTTTTAGATACTATCTTTTGTATGTGTTTTGTTCTTTTTAAGATGCATAAATCCATAGCTGTTCCATTTTATGTTGATGTTTACAAGATTATTATATACATGTAGGATACTTTTCGTGTCTGGTTGATAGTCTGTCACTGTCCCTATTGTCTGTATTCACCACTTTTCGGGTGGTGTAGAAAGGAAGATTTAGGGTCGCATGGCTATTGCCACAGGCTGTACAGGTTAGGGTGTTTAATTTTGTCGCCAACGAAAAACACTCCCATTACCTTGCTAGTGTTTGAACCCAGGTCCCTAGCATGAGAACTTGATGTAACTGCTGCTTATGATAAACTGCAGTGGGTATAAAATAAAATTAAAGGCAAGATGAGATCGCAAGCAGCCAGTTTTGCCCCTTTGAAATTGTTTCCCCTTAATGCTGAGTCTGGCTTCAGTGTTACAAAGGGCAGTGTGTAATTCTGAAATACCCGGTTTAAATCAGCTGAAGGCAGTTTGGTGACAGATCACTTTTGCAATGATTTTGACTCTAGAAGTATATAGAGATGGCTTTTTTTAGAAAGAAATGGCAAACGTATGATCGCCTAGTCAAAACAATAAACAGCCAACAAATGCTGGAGATGATTTACAACATTCTGCAAATGTTATGCAACTGTAACTGAATGCTTCAGGCCAAGGGTGACAGCACCACCCATACTGCACTAAATCCTCAGGTTAAACCTTCCCCCTCCCTCCAGGTGGTTATTATAGACGGTAATTAGCTTGTTTTAATTGGGGGAGGGGGGCTGTTTTATAAAGCTTGTAGAGATAAGTAGTAGGCAGTATCATTCCTCAAGTCCAGATGGCAAGTTTGTGGTTTCACTATCTACAAATGTTCTTTGGGGAAGGGGTAATTGAACATTACCTGTTTATTACCACTGATATTAAAATACCCATGTAAATAGTTTTCTAGATCAATGGAGATCTTTTAGTTTCTTTAACAATAAATTTATAAAAACTGAGAATCTCACAATATTTAAATAAGTCAAATTAGTTGGTCAAGGACCTGCTTTATACTCTCACTTTCTTGTATGTATGCAGTGTTTCTGCCTGAATGTGTTGTGCTGGCTTCTCATGTTTGACTGCCTTACATCAGCCTCGCCTCATTGTGGTCGCAAAGACGTAATTCTTACTCTTCTTTGTATGATGTTAGATGTCACGTCTTCTCTTGTTACATTGCACAAGAAACTCAGCATAATTTCAGTTTACGGAAGTACTTGTAGTTTTGATTGTGAGATTTTTTTGGGAGCAAGTGAACAGTGCAGAGGCACAAATAGATCATTACTATCTGGGAGAATGGCACTGCGGGGAGTTACCGCAGGATCTCAACACTCAAGGGAAAGGCGAGACATAAACAGAGTTACTGGTGCCACCGGAATTGAAACACTTCGTTTGCTGCTGAAGATGAGGACAGAGTGCTTATGGGAGTGACCTGATTGTGTTATGTCACTTAATTCTATTCCTAATTCAACAATTGCGTTTTGGCGGTTGCTGTTGGTTAAAATGACTGTTTTTAAGAGAGGTTTTGCTACTTATGTTGTCTAAAGAAAAATATTAAATTGGGTGTTTCAGCCCCCTTCAAGTCCTGTATTCTACTTAACATGTCTTCAAATTGAAGATATCTGATTAATACATCAGTTGTTTGTGTTGTGCTGAATGAAATCTTATGGTCGGAGAGAGAGTGTCATTAAGGCTGGGGACAAGTCAGGATTCTTCTTCCATACAAAGATATGTGTGACCGATGCTTTCTTGATAGTAAATTAGAAAGATGGGAAAGGGGGGGGGGGGGTGTGGACATTTTCCCACAATTCCGCTCATATTTAGCGATTTTCTCACCAGAAGTATTGAGCATGTCTGAGATATCTTTTCACCTGATAAAAGCTCTGGAATGAAATTGGTATTTTTGAATTAAATGTGAAATGACCAATCATAATACATGTCTACTGCGGTCACATCGTTAAATAAAATTTGGAAACCCGTGTCTTGTTAATGGCACATCGACACATAATGCTGCTCATATTTTTATAAACCCGTCAGCCCTCGATGGTTGAAGTGGTCATAAAGCTGGCCACCTTTACTTTCCAGGACTTTAACTCTCATGTGATTTCTGCAGTTCCTGCATGCTCTATAAGTGAAATTTTTTGGTTTTTTTTTTTAAATGTGAAAATTATCCTGATGTATGGAAGTGAATCATGGACAGCCAGCTAATTAGTAGAGAATAATAAGGAAGATTCACAGAAAAAAGTGGAATATCTCAAAAGAAATATGAAAGGAATTGATTTACATCAGAAGTCACTCTGCATTCTTTGGGTATGTTACGAGAACAGGAAAGTTGAAAAAGAAACAGAGGGAGACTGAGATCAGTTTGAGATCATAGTGTGCAAGATTGTTTCAGAAATGATTCACAGTACATTAGACAGACGGTAATTGACAGGGAATGATTTCAATGCTGCGCAGCTTGGGATAACAAAACTTAAAAATCCATTCAACCCTTTTATTATATATTGTTTTTTTGTTGTTCAGAAGACATTTTG
Source organism: Candidula unifasciata (assembly GCA_905116865.2). NCBI lineage: Eukaryota > Metazoa > Mollusca > Gastropoda > Stylommatophora > Geomitridae > Candidula > Candidula unifasciata. The sequence goes on along the minus strand of CAJHNH020001917.1, from coordinate 246,800 downwards.
AAACTTTGATCGTAATCTTTTTTTTTGTGTATCCTGGCCTGATTTTATCACATTCTCCAGGCTAGAGCTATCTCCTGGTTCTTTTGTCAACAAAATTAAAATAATAATTTTTTTTCCTGTTTGTTCTTGAATTAGACAATCTATTTTTTTTCTTTCCTTTTTGACTGAAAACATTGGTACAGATATTACATTTGAGTCTGGTTGTAATTTTCCATGTTATGCTTTTATCCATGATGCTATTTATATGTAATAACTGCATTTTGTTTTCTTGCTTCATAAAATTAAAACAATTCATACTGACTTTGTAATTTGTTTTTACAGTTCTCAGCTGACAGGTAAATGAAATCTTTTTCTTAGCCCTTTCCTGGCTGTAAACTTCACTGTAAAGTTCTTGTTGTTCATCCACTTCTGGTTTTGTTCCAGAACCCGAGTTTTGCATGCACATGCGTTTTACAGATTTGGCTTTCTTGTATGCAGAGTGCTGGTACTCTCAGGCAGATGCACTCTGAACTTGAATGATATACCCCTAAAGGTGTATTCTCCATTCTCGCCGCCCAAATGGTTGCCCACAACCCATACGGGGAGTGAATGATACATAACACCAGCTGCTGGAAAAGACACATTAAATGGCGTCTGGAAAGGAATGTGAGATCACCCTACCTCATACTGCCTTGACCTAGCACAGTGTGTCTCCCCCCCCCCCCCCCCCCCCCCAAATCAGGCCAAGCATGATTTTTTGTGTGGATGCTCATAATGTAATCCCTAGTTATGATCATCAGCCACTTGAACTGCTCATTTCGCCAGTGGAAGCGCATGAAGGGTGTACTGCATACATAATGAAAATTTAGACCAATTTTATAGTCTGGAACAAATTATATTTAAATCCCCAAGCAACCCTGAAAACAAACCCTAAGGAATCTTTTGGTGGAAAGCTGCCATGGTGTAGCGGCTAGTTACTCACTTGTGGATCGGAAGGTTGTAGGTTTAGATCCTGACAGAGCCAGACTAAAAAAAAATACTTTGGCTCCCAGGTGAACCCTGCCTTAAACGGGTATCAATTAAGTGCAGACAGGTCTATAAAATTAAGGTCTAGCCTTTAATGACTATGGTCTGTAAAAATATGGTTGCTCTTCCCATAATCCCGGTGTGCCTAAAGGCACGAAAAGGAATCTTTACTTTACTTTATGACCAGTATGCTTGAACATGTGGAAAAGTCCTTTCCAAATCTTTTAGGGTGAATATTAATATAATGTCAGGTTACTTATCAGTCACATGGTATATATGAGAGGCAACAATTAATACATTAACAAGGAAATCTGAGACTTTTTAGAGCAGATAACTGGGGTGAAAGACCGTCACTCAGGCCACAGAAGAAGCTCAAGACACACAAAGAAAACAACAATGGGCTACAACCTGGTATCAGTGAAAGGACGAAGGTAGACAAATCTGTCATGGAGTTACAATTTATAATTTTACACAACAGTTTCTTTTATTTCTTAGATTTTATAATACACAAAAAAAAAAAAAAAAAAACCCATTCAAACCACATCAAGCCTCAAACCATTCTGCTCTAGTTACCAACATATTACACACACTCAAAAATCAGTAGGAATTCTTATGTTGCAAAAACTTTCAGGAACTCATATCAGCCATAACATTCAAAATATGAACAGCCATTTCAATGCTTGATGCAATCTTTACCTATTCTAAGCCCCACCCTGGCTTTTGCCAGGGGCCCTGAATATAGCTGGGCCATAAACATGATCAAACCACAGGTGATCCTCATCTGAATGGTGGCACTTTGTGTCACCAGGTGTTTATGGCTTGTGTGATGTCCTGGTGGGGTACAACAAGAGAGAGAGAGAGAGAGATGGGGGAAATAACATCTCAAATGTTAGCAGCTGCCAAATAGGGAAATAATATGAGAATAACACTTTCTGAGAAGTTTCTAGAAGCTGTGAAAAAATGGGAGAAATAACTCTTTAAGGGATTCATATCAGCAATGAAATGAGAGAAATAACAACATATGGATATCTCTCACATTCAGGATGTAGCAGCTGCCATTTGGGAAAATAATGACAGCCTGAGAATAACTCTGAGAAGTTCACAGCAGCTGGAAAATGGGAGAAACAACGACAGCAATATAATCATAAATGCACAACTTTTTACAGAGGCCACACACACAATATATACATATATATATATATATTCCCCCCCCCCCCCCCCCCCCCACCTTTAAAACCCAATATTCTTTAGCATGGGTATTTAATCTGCTTAATCTGTGTAAGCTTAGGAAGCCCAACACATGGTCTAAGACATATGAAGAATAGCCAATCATAAATGTAGTTTAAAAAAGGGTAATCAAATTACTGCTGAAAACGGTTAGTTCGACGTTAGTCTCCCCATCTACAGTGTGTGACCCTCCATTCATACTTCCGCAGGTGCATCTACATTAAAGGGGTGTAACTCTCTATCTAGTCTCATAACATCTGAATGACCCCGATATTTCCAATGGATGCTACCCACCCTGTCAACCATCTCCCCCTCCCAGGGCCATAGACCTGCAACGTAGCGCGTGGTTGCAAAACTTTTCTCACCCCCTTTTTTTCTTTCTTTTTAGGCCCTCAAAAAGGGCCTTAGGCAGCGACCCTGACTGAAACCACGCACTAACGAGTCCTGAAAAGGACCGACATTCATGAGGGGAGACACATTTTACAGTGTCTACTAGCAGTGAAGTCGACGAGCCTCCTGCATTTTTGCAGCGTTAGTATATCTGAAGATGATATCTAACGACAGGAAAAGCTGAAACCGAATGAGGTTTTTTTTTCCTGCAGCAGTGACCTAGGCGACGGTGTGATTATGATTAATTACTGCTGTTGTGGCGACCAAAAGAGAGAAATGTAGGTAAGAACAGCTGTGAACGGATCAAGGCCCACAGATTGAGTGCGTCTTCACCACATGAATGACTCCAGAAGATGCCGCCGTTGCCTCTTGTTTCTCTTCTTAGCCATTCTCTACAACCGTTCGATGCACTTTGTATGTGCACCTGTTGTTCAGTCCACAATATTCTCAGAGTGGTTGACCATGATATGAGTTAATCCGGGTATATTCCTGACTCCTTGTATGCACGCCACCAGTCGAACACGACAGTTGTGCCAGGACGAATGCACATCCTCTCTGCTGTTCTGTCGGCAACACAGAACATGTAACAGTCTCCTGTCTCCTGACAGATACCACCAAATACCCACTGCTGCGGCAAGACTGGACCCACCTGATACTTGCGTCTGGTAAACATGCTCTCGTCGATTTTGACGACGTCAGTACCGAGTCCTCCGAACACTGAAGGAGTCATGATGAGTTTATGGGCGCAAACCTCATGCAGGTACTTACTTAAGGCAGTAGTTGTTACAGACGACATCTCCAGCTCCTCTAACTCGCAAAATGACAGGCTGGTCAACTGACACCAACAGTACACGAAAAGTATCACTTGTCTGTAAGTTAGATATGTATGTTCCAGCCATGTGCCTTTATTGACAGATATATCCTGCTGACACGTAGCACGCCGGCATCTTCAACGATCCTCTCGACCGGTCAGAGTTCCATGAGATGATTGTTGGAACAGTCTGGCTGACGGTAATATGCTATGCTCCTGCAGAAAAAGAATGCTTCTCTGCTTGTCGGCAGTTAAAACTGAAAGCAATAACCCGATCGAGACGACATGCATAAAGACACGCAGGGCAGAAAAAAAACCTTATCTTGCGAAGTTCAAACTCACCCCCCGATACAGATGTGCCTTCAGAGAGCCACGCACTGTGTAAATGGGGAGACTAACGTTGAACTAACCCTGAAAACATATTTTCTGGCTATATGCAAAATGAAAACAAAAAAAAATTGACAATAAATATGGTAATGATTATGTGAACATCAGAATTCATAATAAATAGCTGTTTAAAGACAGATAATGTAATGAACAATGGAAATTCAAACACTGAAACAATAAGATATGGCTGGTTATCACAAATGTTTCTTTAATAAGCCACAATCTTTAACTCTTTGAGTCCCACGGAACGTTTAATAAGTTCATAGATTCCAGTCTAGAGGCCCAATGAATGCAAGATGCGCCGATTTTATGTCTTTTTTGACTACCGCATGGGTCTCTGATGCTAAACCCCCTGGGACTCAAAGAGTTAATGAATTATATGACATGAACCCTATCCTTCTGCAGACACCTTTAAAAAGGGCGGTCGGCATACTTCTTGTGTTCTTTGGATATTTTCTCAGGGAAGTGCACAAATTTGGGAAAATGAACAGGCAGCACATTGGGTGGTTCTGCGTCAATGGGTGGCGAATTTATGCATGGTAAGCTAGATGTGGTCAAGGCCCTTTGGAAGCAAGTGAACATAATGGAGGCATGAACAGACCATTATGGTCTGGAGAGAATGGTACAGCTTGCAGAGACCAAGAAATCTTAACTGACAATGTACACCAAAAGGTCTTTCCTGAGTGGATTCTGGAGCCCCACTGTAGAGAAAAACAAGAATAGACATTTAATACAGCTTTTCTTTCTGATATCCTATTGCCTTCAACAAACCATATCTAGTATGTTGTTATATAATACAATTGATATGAGCTGAGTTGCTTTAAGAACCGACATCACAGCACTCGGGCTTTTTCTCTGAGCCTCAAGCATCTGCCAGAACCTCTCGTCACTCCCCCCTGCATCAATCTCACCAGACTGTGGTGATCCATCTGCTCCTCTGAACTGCACACGCCCTCCCACAAGGCACAAACCATGTCTGCCTTTTCATGCATCAGTAGTGCACAAAGTTGTGCAGAGCCAGCCAGTATATCGCCTGTTCATTCCCCAATGCACCGGCATCTCCAGGTGAAAAAATCCAATACTCCTCACCAGTGTCCTCCGCAGTGAAGCATGCCTGTCCTGACCTTCCTCAGCATGCTTGATGAGTCCGTTACAATGTTTTTTCGCACATGCAACTGATATAAGATCCTAAAATACTACATTTGATTTCCATGGCTGATGGTTTATCTTAAAAAACAAATCATGGTTTTCAGATGGTGGTACAAGAGTTGCACTGCAGAAGAGACTAAGGTCTCATTACATAAGTCACAAATTACACACAGTAAGTAAAGTTAAGAGCCCTTTTCCACGCCTTCAGGTGTATTGAGCATATAGTGCTAGACCTGTATTTTACACACTGACTGGCACATGGTGGGTGACATGGTCAGAATCACACCAACTCCTTTACTTCCCAAGGTCCTAGTTTTATCAATCCATTTGTTTCTCATTCCAGTGTCTGTTTGTGGCACTTTTACTTGCAGATAATTCAATAAATCAGGTGCTGTCTAAACAATAAAAGTAAGCTGTAACAAATTTAAAAAAAAAAACTATCGCTCCTCCTGGCTTGAATCCAGTGCGTGACAGAATCTACATAACATGCTATTATCTAGTATATGCTAGAATCTACATCGCAGGCTAGAATCTAGTGTATACTAGAATCTACATCATGTGCTAGAATCTAGTGTATGCTAGAATCTAGTGTATGCTGGAATCTACATCATGTGCTAGAATCTAGTGTATGCTAGAATCTAGTGTATGCAGGAATCTACATCATGTGCTAGAATCTAGTGTATGCTAGAAATCTAGTGTATGCAGGAATCTACATCATGTGCTAGAATCTAGTGTATGCAGGAATCTACATCATGTGCTAGAATCTAGTGTATGCTGGAATCTACATCACATTCCAGAAGCTACTGCACCTGCCAGAAGCTTGGGAACATGCCTTAATCTATAGTACTCAATGAGAATTACAAAACATGGCAGAACTTACAAAACATGACAGCAACATAAGAATTATATATACCATGTTAAAATTTACAACACATGATATTAGGAGCATTCATTTGAAACTTGTTTGCGCAGTATCGCACATAACTGTGTGCGTTGAACAAGATCATGCCAGTCGCATGATAAGTACTGAAAATGAATAGCAGAGCAAATGTTTGTTGTCACGTGCGAACAGGTTCTGTTTTCTAACTGTTGAAAAAATGGTGGATTTAATCCAAAATCTGTCTAATCTAAAAAAAAAAAAAAAGATCAAATAGCACTGTTTAGTTTCTATCACTTGAAGGATTTTGACCAGTGGATATTTATATGCAGGCAGCGTACAGTAACTAATGTGTGTCAAACACAACAGTGACAGAAAGCACAAATGTTTCATGAGAACTTTACATAGTTCACGACAAAGCTTCCATTGGTTGGGTTTAGTACACATTGTTGCAACAGACCCAAAAATATCACCAAAATTAATGCAGCAATACAGGTGAGCCACTGTCGAAGCATACGTTCAGCAGAGGAAAATTTTGATGTGTCAACTGCAACAGTTCAAAAGGTTGTTTGTAAAAAAAAAAAAAAACTGCAATATTGCAGAGTGTGTTCATAGATGTAACCACTTGACAGGGTTCAGTGAGGAAACACAATTCTTATTTTTCTTTTCAGATGGCATTCACCGCCTACCTAAACAATGAGATTCTTGCATGAATGCCTATGGCAACATTTACTGACCAACCCATGGTGCCCAATTCATTTAAAATGATTGCTTTGTTTAATTCTGACACAACTATTGTTATTTCTTTCAAGTTTTTGAGATAAAGCTTGAACCGGTTTTTCATGAATGCTCTTTATTTAACTGACATCATAAGATACAATTTACATCTACTGTATATCTTCAAATTTACAGCATGAATTAGTTTCTAACTTAGCAACATTACCTTAAAAAAAATGTGATGTATAAACAACACAGATAAAAAAATGAGTGGCATCACAACGGATGAGGCTGATGGATCGGTGTATAATATACAGAGGTAAGATAGTAATTCTTCTTCTTAGCATTCTGAGCCCTTGAGGTTCATTGCTGCAGATATCATTCACATCCATTATCAATATCAACATTATTATGGAGCTATGGAAATGTTTTTTTGCTAAAGATATATTTATTCAGCTATTGAGGTAATGTTGTCAATAGGACAAGGAAGGAATTGTAAATTTAGTGAATTAAAATAAAACTAGAAAACATTTAGAAATCACGTTTTATGACATTAAGTAATTGCACCAGAGCAGTGGCTCCCAACCTTTCTAATGTCGTGACCCTTTAAATACAGTTCCCTCATGTTGTGGTGATCCCGAAACAATTAATTTCCTTCATAACTTGAATAAATGTTTTACAATGGTCTTAGGCGACACATGTGAGAGGGCCGTTTGACTCAAATTATAGATTATAGAGAGAGACTAATAAAAGCTGTAGTGAAGTAACCCAAGTCAACAATGATGTAGACCTGAGAGTGGTGCTAATAAAGTTTCAGGACATGCGTCTTTAGCGTGAACTTCAGCATACAAATGCACGAGGCAGCAGGGGAATAGGCAATGGACCAAGCAGCTTTCAGTGGACCACTATGGTGGCAAAACTACTGCATGCATTTACCACCTGAGTATTTGGGGCCACACAGCTAGTTCTGCCACCACATAGTGTGCAGGTAAGGATTTCATTTTCGCCCCTGACATCTTATTCTGGATTGAAACTGGGTCTCCTGCATTAGAGCCCTGCGTCCTTAACCGTTCGGCCATCCTCTCCTAAACATTCTGCAAAAGACCTGCTAACTGATGATGCTCAACATCACTGATCAGTTAGCCACAGGTTAATACTATCTTGCCATGGTCTGTATGAGGTTCCCTTCAGAATCTAAAGGTTCTCATGAGAGGCGACATAGAGTTACTGATGGTCTTCTCCTGGAGACAATCAACGAAATAATACTGGTGGATTTGTTGTATATTTCCACTATAGAAATAATGGTGATCACACCAAACATCAAGCTTATGGTCTTCAATGATATGTTGTACATTTCCACTATAGAATTAGTGGTGACCACATTAAGCTTATGGCGTTCACTGATCTGTTGTACATTTCCACTATAGAATTAGGGTGATCACACCTAACATCAAGGTTTGGTGTTCACTGATCTGTTGTACATTTCCACTATAGAATTAGAGTGATCACACCTAACATCAAGGTTTGGTGTTCACTGATCTGTTGTACATTTCCACTATAGAATTAGTGGTGACCACGTCAAGCTTATGGCGTTCACTGATCTGTTGTACATTTCCACTATAGAATTAGGGTGATCACACCTAACATCAAGCGTATGGCATTCACTGTTCTGTTGTACATTTCCCCTATAGAATTAGTGGTGACCACGTCAAGCTTATGGCGTTCACTGATCTGTTGTACATTTCCCCTATAGAATTAGTGGTGACCACGTCAAGCTTATGGCGTTCACTGATCTGTTGTACATTTCCACTATAGAATTAGGGTGATCACACCTAACATCAAGGTTTGGTGTTCACTGATCTGTTGTACATTTCCACTATAGAATTAGGGTGATCACACCTAACATCAAGGTTTGGTGTTCACTGATCTGTTGTACATTTCCACTATAGAATTAGGGTGATCACACCTAACATCAAGGTTTGGTGTTCACTGATCTGTTGTACATTTCCACTATAGAATTAGGGTGATCACACCTAACATCAAGGTTTGGTGTTCACTGATCTGTTGTACATTTCCACTATAGAATTAGGGTGATCACACCTAACATCAAGGTTTGGTGTTCACTGATCTGTTGTACATTTCCACTATAGAATTAGGGTGATCACACCTAACATCAAGGTTTGGTGTTCACTGATCTGTTGTACATTTCCACTATAGAATTAGGGTGATCACACCAAACATCAAGGTTTGGTGTTCACTTAACTCTTGCAGCACCAGCCAACTTAACATATGTTTATTGATAAATCTTTACCTTGTGGACCAAGGATGTTCAACGGGTGGCCTGCGGACCAGATCTGGCTCATGGAGGCAAGCGGGCCATTGCGAAATTATTGTATTAATGATCATTGTATGCTGGGGTTTGGGCCTGTGGCTCATGATGATACCCATTTTCATAATTGTTGCCCCGGAGTAGACTTAGTTGAACAGCCCTGCTGTAGACAGTTATTAGCTGCTCCAGACTAACTATTCGCTGACTGTTCTCTTGTGCCATTATATGTCACACTGTTCGCTGTCTATTTTTCCATTTCATTCCATCCTGTGCCATCACTTTGATATCATGAATGGAATTGAGTCCAACACCTTCAGCTTCTCTCATCAACATCCACCTTAGGGTTTCTCTTGGACATTCTAATATCCTCAATTCCTGCATTTCCCATTTCAAAGCACATTTGATGATTCTCTTGTCATCTTTTCTCAGAATGTGTCTTGTAACTAGTGATACTAGAGGTTGCTCTTATTTCTTCACTCCTCCTAAATTCATCTGTCTCACATTTCCTTTACATTACTCCACATGATTCCACTGCAGCTCTTAATCATTATGTAACAGAGGTACCTTACTAAGACTCAGATATAGTCAGTTCAGTGTGTATAAACTTTGGGTGAGGACATGAGGACTCAGATATTGTTAGCTTAGTGTGTATAAACTTTGGGTGAGGATGTGTTGTGACAACAACCACGTGGGACTGAAAAAGCTAACTCACAATTCAAGAATAAGCTTGTTGACATTATTTTAAAAATATAAATAGAAAAAAGAAACCAGACAGACTGTGTATGAAATATTAATTAGTCTGACAAAACAGCACAAGTAAACTGAACATCACATAAATCGACTTTTGGAGGAATGGCTGGTGAAGAGGTCAAGGTGAGGTAAGTCTAAACGTCTGCTGCAGAGATCATGTGACTTGAGTGAGAGTAGTTGTGGCTGTGCTGTCATCGTCATTAATTTGTTCAGTAGTTAGAGCTGTCAGACTCTGCATAGCTGGCGGCAGTTTGTGCTGGACACTGTGAGTGAAATTCTAAATTTAAAAAAAAAAACAAGTGTATTTTTTATTAGACAATTAAAAGTTGCTGGTGTTCAGGAAATGTTTGTAAATGACTGGCAACCACGCTACCATGATTCCCACACAGTGTTGACTGGTCTGCACAAATATGGGGCTTGCCTTATATACTCAAAGCATGGACAAATTCTTCAACTGTTACTAAAATAATTTGGTCCCAGACAGGGCATCATGTGTTATAACCTATGTCTATGCACACTGAGCACCTCACAAAATACGATGCTTAGCCTAAGCATACTGCAAAAGCTCCCAGTGTGGGTTCCAGGGCCCCATTGTGGGGATAACAAGAATAGACCCACTGCCTACCCCAAAATGTAAATATTATGAATTAATTAACAGAAAGTGTACTGATCGGCACTCATAGAAAGAAGTAGATAGATTGATTAGTTCATAATATTTAACGGCCTCAAACGTTCCCCCTCTGCTTATTTGTACCAAAAAGCAAAGCATGTTGCAAGAGTCGACTATTTGACAGCTTCCTTCAGAGTCAGAGTGCTTCTGCCCGAGTGGCAAGGAACAACCAACAGCCCACAAATAAACCAGTAAAACGGAGGTACACGCAAAACCTCAGGCCCTGGCACAAAGATAAAGTTTAAATAGAAGACTAACCAGGACTTTTCGCCGGTGAACACAGCAGGAGAATAAGATGAGCTACAAAAGCCTGGTTTGTTATTTTACACACAACTCAATATATGTTTTACTGTTTTGATTGATTGGCACCTTTCCGTCTTTCCAAACAACAGTGTTTTCTGTATTATGGGGAAGCATGGGTCTCACAGCCCATGGCGATGGTGTGTGTGATTAGCAAGACCCGTCCACGTTAAGAAAAGTCTTCCACAATGATAGCATGCAGTTTCTGGACCATTGTTGTCAACATTTGTGTTTAGTCTATTTCTCCTCAACTTTTATATGAGTACAACAGCACAAAATTGTCGATAGCCAGCTAACGGCTGATGCTCTGAAAAGTTATTCATTTCCAGCTAGGTTTTGCTGATGCAATTTTCCCATATTTGGACCGAGAGTCTAAAAGTACCATCGCCCAGCTACTGGGCTGAGTTGTTGTTGTGTGAGACTGCAGCTATGGATTTCGAATGGAATGTTTTTTAAACTGCTGTGCCCATGATGTGTTGACTGCACTAAAATGGCAGGTGGTCAGCTATGCTCAGAATGGCAGGTACATGCTACTTCCATGAACTGACTGATTGCATCGACAGTGAGCTGCGATTCTGGTGGGAGACCACAAGTGCTGGCATATTTAAAGGCTGCTCTTTGTGTGTGAAAGAAACCCCCTAATCAGTCCACTCTCATGACATGCTTGTTGGGGGCAGTGGATCTATCACCCCCCCCCCCCCCCCCCCCCCCCCCCATGGGGTTTGGGTCCTGGAACCCACACAGTGATGTTAAAAAACTTCTGGAAAGAAAAGGCAGAAGAAAATGGTAGTCTACTATGCCTGATTACAGCAAGAAGGCAGACTGGCTGATTCTACACTAACTAGTGGTGAACTAATGCATAACATTATAGAGATGGTCAAGGTCCTTTGGGATCAACTAATGAATGTGGAAGAGCCAATTGACAATTGTGGTATAGAGAGACACTGCTGCAGCTGGGAGTAACCAGGAGATTGGGCCGACAGTCAACATTAAAGTTAAAAGTTGAGAGGACCGACTTCATTATACCAGCTTTTATTCCCTCTGGCTTGGCCTCTCTGCAGAATGGCTGGCCACCTGCCAAAAGCGACACACAAAGCATGAGCTCCGCAGCACCTGTCATCTCCATACAGATATCACCCGTAAAATGAACACAGCCCCGGAATAATCCCATGACTTTAAGAGCGTGAGGCAAGCAAACCACTCTGCCAGCCATGGAGACACTCAACAATCAGAGGAAAGGCAAGACAGACATATGATGAAACTGCTACTGAACTCACCAGTATGGGAACTTAGCCCTGGCTGCTGAAGCTGGGGGTGAATCACTTATGGGAATTTACTGAGTGCCAATATGTCATTTCTCAACTGCACTCTATGTCACAGCCTAGCATACGCAAATGCCTAAGATCTCTGGTAGGGATAACATTACTTAAATATAAAACAACAGCAACAGAGTTAAGTAGGGTATGATTTAACTGCTTGGGTCTCTTTAAATAACCTCCTCCAGACATAACTTAACAGCAGTGGAGATAACAGTTATCTCTCACCTGAGATATAACATCCCCCTTGACCCGACGCGCTTGATAAAGGTGACGGTAGCGGACCTGCTGGGTCTCCTTTCTTCCACTGGCTCGCACTTGTTGAAGATGAGACCCTCGTTGTCGCCAGCCTTTTAAAGCTATATATAATCAAGAGAGAAATAATAATCCAGCACGAATCACACAGAAATAGTTCAATGTATATATTTTGGACAACATGGGAGAAAAGACAGATGCATACAAATAAAGAGATGTGACATGTGGGGGGGGGGGGGGGGGGGGGGGGGGGGAGAAGAAATAAAATAAAAACCTCATAAAGCAACAGGGACATGGAAAGAGATGTATAAAGTGACGGGGGGGGGGGGGGGGGGGGAAATGTATGATGCGACAGGCAAACAAAGATTTCGACAGTGAAAAAATAGCACACAACTGGCTAATGAACAACATAAACATACTGCATATGCACATTAATGTTTTCCATTGGTGCTTGTCGCTGCGGTCAAAAATGGACTTACTTAATAAATGTGCCTCGTACACATAAACATACACATTGACAGGGGAAGGAAAGAGGGAGGAGACAGATATGTATACAGCAACAGGGAGTATATATATATACATATACACACACAAACATATATACAAACACAGTTACAGAGAGAGGTGGGGGTTTGTTAACAATGGCATAGTGAATGATATAGTGCAGGTTCAATCACTAGCTCGGTTCAGTGTAGTCTTCTGAACCAGCAAGAATCTATAAACGTCTGACACCATAATCACTAAAAATATTTTTTTCTTCTTAGCATTCACAGATTGTAAACTCCTCGTTGTTCGCCCACTACTAGGCTTTATAGAATTGTTCAAGAACTTGAGTTTTGCACGTACATATGTTTTACAGACCTGGCTTATCTGTATGCAGACTGCTGGTTCATCACCTCAAGCAGATGCACTACGACTTCAAAGGAAACACCTCTAATTAGATGCAGTTTCCTGTCTTCTGCTAGTTGTGTAGCTTGTGATAATGTTATACTGTATTTCTGTAGGGTCTCTTTTAACCCCTCCCATCTCTTTCTTGGTCAGCCTCTTGACTTGTAGCCTGCTGTTCTGACACAGAACACTTTAGCTGCTGGCTGATTTTGTTCTATTCCGAGCAGATGATGAGCAATTGGATTCTTTGATGTTCTAAAAAAATTTTTAACAGTACTGTACCTACTACTGATCTTGGTTCTTCGCTGGTAACTGTCTCTTCTTTTTTTTTTCTGACGTATTTCTTATACATTTCATCTCACATGATGCAATTTTGCATTTCGCTTTTCTAGGGCTGTCCATGTCTGACACTGATAGCACAAAGCTGGTATGAACAGCTCATTCCCAGCTGCTTTTTTGTGGGCATGTTGATATTTTGATGCCTCAAAGGTAGGTTTTTAATGTGTGGTAATTTATATTGTTGGTCTTCTGAGTTCTGCTTTTTATTTCTTTGCCCAGTCTATCCTCAGTGAAAACACTGACTAGGTACTCAAACTCCTTAGCCTGTTTTAATATCCCTCCTTCAACCGTAATGATCTGCTAAACTGGTGTTTTATTTACTATCACTATTTCTGTATATTTTTATCTTTCCCCAGAACTTATCTAGCAATGGTGTAATCCCCAATCAGTAAACTTAGTCTATTCCAAACTCATGCATTACCTATCCACTGTAATTATCAGCTTAACAACTAGCACACTTATCTGTTTCATAACTAGTAAACTTACAGATGTACAGCTTAAATAATAAAGAGTAAACATGTACACCTACAGAATAAACTGTAACCAGAAACTGAACCATAATATGGTCTGCTCCGTAACTATTAAAATTACCTATACAATGGTAACATCCATAACTAGTGTACTCACCTATACAAGGATAACATCCATAACTAGTAAAATCACCTATACAATGGTAACATCTATAACTAGTGAACTCACCTAATCTGTGGTCTACCCCAACACTTGTGAACTTCCACTGAACAAATGTACCAGCAGCAGCGCACACAGGCCACAGTGCAAACATCAGCCAACTAAACCAGCACAGGCCTGAAGATTCCTGAGCCAGCACACGATCCCAGAGGTAGAGAGTCATATGACAGTGTTCCACAAAATAGTCAATGCCAGCCAAACCAATGGCTGACCCAATCACACTGGTCCCTATCACAGTCAGTATCTTTTGAAATTTCAGGTTCAGGATTCCAAATATGATCCCCAGCAAGAGAAACACTCCTATGGGGATCCATTTGCTGGGAGGGTGCACAAACTGCTCCACCACCACCAGGATGACTGTCACAGTGGCTACTCCAAGGTTAAACCCTGTCAGGAAAAGGCCTGTCTGCTGGATGAGCATGGTGACTAGTCCCAAGAGTATGCCAGCACCTACTGCACATCCTAATACTCCTTCGGGTGGGAGGATGTTCTGCTCCAGTATAATCATGTAGGTTAGCACAGATCCAAAGATGAAGCCTGTGAGGAACATGATGGCCTTGAAAAATCTGTAGCCTAAAGAAAAAAGAATAATTTAAAAAACAAACATCAGGCAGGATTTGTATGTTTTGTGTCCCTGCAATTTGGCACCTAATTCCTGATGAGCATGTACTCTAACACTATAGACTATTAGGGGTCTCCGCGATGAAGCCATTTGCCTCATGCTCTGAAGGTAGCGGGTTCATTTCATGTGTGTTATTTTTATGGAGATCTCTGGGGATCATTACTGAAGCTCTGGATTTTGTGATATGCTCTTGGCAGGCAGCTGGCCATTCTGTGCAGACAGACCGAGCCATATGGAATAAAACCCAGTGCAAAAAAGTCAATCCTTTAGACTTTAAGTGTAAACTATGCTGCTAACAGAGAGGCTATCTAGCCCATCTTTGGAACTTCTATTCTATACTATTTCTTTCTTTGCCTTACCAAGTGGAAGAGGGAGGAATGAAATAGTAAGAAGAATGAACGGAAGGAGAAAGAATGAATGAATGAATAACCTTTATTTTTAAAGGGTTCAGAATTGGGTATGCAGACCCATCTATCATTCTGCCCTTCTAGTCTCCCTCCTTTCATTATCAACAGCTTCAGAGTATCCAATGCAAGCACTGGAATGTGCATATTTCTAACCAGAGTAGGCTGTAGTAGTTGTAACAAATCTAGGGCAAATGTGCACTATTTCTAAATGTTTTTTCTTCTATGGGGGGCACACAATCTGTGCTTAGGTAATATTTGAAGTTTTTTTTTAATGTATTGGGACTAGTGGAATTTTTGATTTACTGTGGAAGATAGTTGCACAACTGAGCTACGGAGTACGCCAAACTTGCTTTGTATAGGTCTATATTAGGTTTATTGATATGTAATATGCTTAGGCATTTGCTATGCCTACTGAAAAGTAGATGTTCACGAAGTGATAGAAGCAGAAGAACTTCATATGTTTCGGAACCGACTGTACCATGATTATTACTTATTAAGTGAATGGCGTGCTTTTATAGTGACGTGAGCTGCTTAATAACTGGAACAGCCATCCCATACTGCAGAGCAATAGTTTTATATATATATGTCTGGGAAGAAAGGAGGAGGGGAAACATTTGACAAGAAAAAAAAAAACAGTAAAACAAAAAAAACATAGAAGCCGGAGGAAAAGCATTAGAGAAAAGTAGAATAAGAAATAAAAGTAGAACACAAAGGAGACAAGGAGGAATGAGAAAAATAAAAAGAATTAAAAAAAATAGAGAGAAGTAAAAGAACAGGAAAAGGAAGAGAAGGTCAGAAGTTTACTTATTTCACTTACCAAAAAATGTGTACAGTATTCCAAAAAGAAACGACACTGCAGCAACAATGCTTGTCACAATGCCATACTTGGTGCTGATGTCACAACTGTGGTGATAATCTATGTCAAACACCTCAGTGACTGGAAATGTCACATTGTTGGAGTCAAACACTTCACTAACTGGAAATGTCACATTGAACGTGGCCAGAGACGTAGAGCTTATGACATTTGTATCTGACCAGTTGGTGAGACCTACCTTTGACATGGTTGAGCATAACACCACCAGAAGATAGGGTTTAAACTGCCATATACTTATACCAAAAATTTTCACAATTCAACATGATATTTGACTGGTCGAAAAGATCTGAAACAAACAAGCAAAAGTATACAGAAAGATTATCAGTTATAACAATGGTGGGGAACCCCTTTTCTGCCAAGCTAAATTTAGATATTTATTTCATTTGTCCCTGTGCAAGTTGTGGGGCAACCCCTTTTCTGCCAAGCAGTATTTAGATATTTATTTTCATTTGTCCCTGTGTGAGTTGTGGGAAACCCCTTTTCTGTCAAACCCAATCTGGATATCATCACACCCAGATATGTAGTTCTTGTACATGTTCTTTTATCATTTGCCATTTATTCAAGGGAAAAGAAGGGTGGGGCTAGGGTTCTTGCCATATATTCCAGAGGGTGCTACCTTAAACAGCTTAAAAAACCACAGTTGTAGATGCTAACTGTTCCTACAGCACAATGATCATAAACATGTAATTCTCTTCCTCTCATACATCACTCTGTGCCAGAACCACATCTAATTCCTCTTTTACCTATCATTACACATTGTTATTTCACCCAATCTCGTGTCTTCTATCAGTACCCATTCATAAATGGTCCTTAGGATGTCTATTTGTCCAGTGTGAGTGTTCCCACAGCTATCATTGTGGGCACAGACAAAAAAGAAATCAATGGGTGGTATGGTGAACAACATGCTGGCTACCTTTACTTCCCAGGACATTTCCCAGTACCCAATTCAAACTGGAGTTATCTGGGAGTCAATGTAAATTATTTTTTTTTTAAAATCCCTCTTGATGTGGATTTGAACCCAAGACCTTGGGTCAGCAAGCAAGAATTTAGCTACCACACTACAGCAGCCCTAAAGAAAACAGATAATTTATTTTTTATGAAACTAATTCCAAATTCTCCCCCATAGAGTAAGATAAATATAAGATCAACATGTACAAAGAAACTAACAGTCTGCCTACAAAGAAGACAGATCTGTAAAACAGACGTACGCAAAAAAACTCAAGTTCTGGAGCAAGATAAAGTCCAGAAGTGAATAAACAAACGTTACAGCTGGTGAATGCAAAGAGGAAGAACAATTGGTTCTTTATTAATATCCTACCCCAGATGACATCACAGGACAGTCCAACATTTTAGAGGGTGGTAAGAATGGGTTTCCCGGCTTTCTGATGCCGTTAACAACCCTAAAAAATCTAAAACTGGCTCTAACCCCAAGCCACCTACGTCCCACGAGAAAGTGCAGCCTAGGTCCCACAACTGCATGCAGCCTATCTACTACCCCCTGAAATAGACTGCCCCATGCCCTGTGGATTTCCTGTTTGGGGTAGGATATATTAATAAAGCACCGAAAATATGCACAAACATACTGTAGAAAATTAAGATTGGAAAAATAGCTTGCTTGCATTTCATAGAAACTACCAGACAAGATGCAGTGACCTTTTTCCTGCTAATGAATTGCGTAATCTGTTGTTCATGTTTCCTCAGCTTTACATAACACTATTACTGACATTTTAATGCACCTGTGTGAAAAAAGCATCCTAGTGAGCTAAAATAGTAACAGAAACAGACAAGAATAAGCTTCATCTTGTGGCTGTAGACAACAAGATATTCTCCTTGTTCTGCTCTTTATCCGTCAATAAAGCACAGGTCCTCAACCAACTCATGCCAAGCAGTCAGGTATTTCTCTATTTTATGCCCTTTCCCCCATGTCCTCCCTATTCTTTTTCACTTAATTCTCTAGTTTCCCTCTCTATGTCTTTTGGTCTGTCTTTATTTCTGTGAAACTGTGGGTTCCAGTGTAAAGACCTTCTAGTTATTCACTGCTACCAGGTTCTGTACTCAGGTATTCTGAAAGTCCATTATATCCAGTGCCGACATCTCTTCTTCACCACTTGATTCACTGAAATTTGTTTAGTTCACTCCCAAAGCTCTACATTATTGATTCATACCATTAAATTTCTACAATTCTGAGTAGGCCCTAGCAAATAATATATGTAGTTTAGTGAGATACTAATTAATATTTTTATATGGTAAATTAAAGGACCCTTCTCATGCCATTGGTGCATCAAGCTTTTGATGCTTTACTTAATATTTTATACTTCAAGTTACCTGCCTGCCAGGCAAGAAACCAACAGTCTGCATACAAATAAGCCAGATTTATAAATCAGATGTGCATGCAACACTTAGGTTCCGGAACAAGGCTAAAGTCCATAGGTGGACAAATACTAGAACTTTCTGCCGGAGTTTACAGCTGGTGAATGTAAATGAAAAAAAAAAAAAGAAGCAAAAGACGACACTTTAAGTTAAGAGGATGTACTTCAGTGCACCTGGTTTTATTCCACAAGGACTGTTCTCTGTGGAACTCTGTTGTGCTGGTAAGGATCCCTAGGATCTCCATAAAAATTACACTCATGAACTGAATGACACAGCCGTGAAATGAACCCTTTACCTTCAGAGGGTGAGTGAGGCAAACAACTTAATCACTTCACCAAAAAAAAATCCCCCCCCCCCCCCACTCCCACTATTTTACAGACATCATGCCAGCCATCTTTATTTCCCTGATATCCATTTTAAGCTAGGGTCACCTGGAAGCTCAAAGTTTTAAAAAATTCACCTTGATTAGGATTGAAGTTTCTCAGGGCAGTCGCAGATCAGTTTCACTGCAATAATTCAGCTGCCATTAATTAACACAATACTAATTAAATACAGAATTAAACATTTCAAGGTAAGTAAAAAGTAGTAAAGATCCCTTTAACACCTTTAGGCGCGTCGGGCATATGGGAAGAGAACCCATATTTTCACAGACCGATCGGCACTCGGTGGGTAATGTGGTCAGCATTACACCGGCCGTCTTTACTTCCCCAGGACAGCCATCCTGGTGCCCATTTGAGGCTGGGTCGATTCAAGGTAATGATGCATAATAATAATTTTCAACACTCACAAAGATTCTTGAACAATTAAGGAAACAAAAATGGTGGTGTCTCAATAACTATCTTGACTTCCAAAAAGGAACATTAATTATCATCATCTAATTATCAGGTAGCAGTCCTGTGCAGAATGTCGCTCTCACCACAGTGTACCTGAAAGAAATTGGGTCTCTTGCCAGCTCTCCCGCCTCGTGTACTTTCATATTCAAAGAGTCACTTATATCCTGTCCCCATCTTTGTGTTGTTCAGCCTCTTCACCTCCTTCCTGGTACCATTCCTTCTGATATTATTCTTTCCAATCCGCCATGATGCTTGACATAACCAAAATATTTCAGCTTCTGAGACAAGATGCTGTTTATCAACCAATCTTCCTTGAGGTTCATATCTTGAAAAATGTCAGTATTTCTCTTTTTTATTATTGTCCATGATATTCTGAGAATCTTTCTACAACATTTCAGCTCAAAAGTCCCTATCTTCTTTCTTAACGACTGAGAGATAGACCACAACTCACATCTGTATGTGGCTTACAGAAAAGATGCAACCTCTCAAAATGTTGATGCTGATTTGCTTGCTGGTACTTAGCCAAAGATTTATAGTGCTGTTTAGTCTCTGCTCTGCTATGGCCATCCTCATTTTAACTTCTGCTGAACAGTGTTTTTCAAACTGATGACATGGTTTTGATCTTCACTGTTGTAGGACATACAAGGACTAAATGTTTTTGCCCTTTACAATGTTAGGAATGAGGACTATCATCTGCATCGGGAAGTTACAGAAATTAGGTTGCTGCCAATAAAATGTAGATCATAAGTATCATACCCTGACCAGCTTTAACATTTCTCATTGCGATTTCTGTAAGTATGCATTTGTGGGTGGGTGTGTGTGTGTAAAACACACACACATATATATATATAAATATGTACACACACACACACATATATATATATATATATATATATATATATATATATATATATATATATATATATATATATATATATATATATATATATGTCTGTTTGTCTCCGGTGGGGCCCTAATATTTGCCATAGTACAATTCTTGTGCCTCTGTCTGTAAACCAAGAGACTGGTCTGGTGTAGAAATCAAACCGTTGTCCCCAAGGATCATGAAACTGTTAAATGCATTCACTAACCTCTAAGCAACACAATCGAGAAGTTATAAAACAAGCCCAGTGCTGACAGAATTGTGTACAAGTAGTGCCTAGGAAGAGATACGTGTGAATGAAACAATCAATATTCATAATCTTACAGAGACAACTAAAACTGGTACCAAAGTACTCAATGCAGGCCCCCAGGCAGACACTGCTGTAGTGTTTGAGTGTCAAGTGTTTGGTCTTCATACAAATTAGACCATGACATAAGCTGAGTTGAGCTGAGTTTACAAATGACACCGCAGCTACTCTGGACATTCTCAAAAGCCCATCTTCAGATGTCCGCGCCGAGTTTCAATACCAGTATTACCAGTGAGAATAAATGATACAATGAATTTGTTTGCTTTTTTCCTATCGTCTTTCTTCCCATGTCTTACTACATTATCTGGTCATTAATTTTCATGGTCTTCTCTGCAGTTCAACTTCACAGATTGCTTTTTAAAGTTATTATGGTGTTAAAAAGCTTTGGGACAATGAGGTTTTCTGTAGCCTTCGTGTGCTCACCTGTCTTCCCATTTCTAGATTTCTAATAATGACCTGGAATCCATGGTTGGACTAGTTATATTCTTGTAGGCAGTATTCTGGTGTTGTTTAGTTTTTAGTTTCATAGGTAATGATATCCTGATTGAAGCATGATACAACGGTGGGGGGGGGGGGGGGAGGGGTGGTGTACTGAGTCTTAGAATGAGAATATGACAGCTTTTTATTTAAACTGGACCATTAAGAATCTGCACAGTTGAAAAGGGATTGGGCATTCTGCTCTGAAGTTGGTTCGAGCTGCAGATGCTGCTAATGATTTAGTCTCTGTGATGCCAATAAAGTGTGCAATGTAGTTTCACCAACTTTATTTGGTGTGTGTCTGTGAGGGAGAAGGTAGGGAGTGGCAGGCGCTTCTTTAGCAAAACCATCTGTGACTACACATACCCAAACATTTCAGGGATACTGTGTATAAAGTGAAAGAGTTCTTTGTCCTGACTCTGTTCTTGTTGTAGGTTTTTCTTAGAGTTCCAAAACTGTACTGTACTATATAAGTCTGTACGGCTAATCCATTGTTTTGGTGAGAGATTCACACATCATTCTGTCAGTATTTATGTTAAAATACAAATGCAGCCACCAACCTCTAAGCCACACAATCATGAATACACATTAAGAAAATGAGCCCTGTGCTTGACAGAAAATAAACTAGATGGCTGGGACTTACGAGCAAATAAAATGAAGGAAGCTGCAGGAGATGCGGTAGCTGCTGCTCATGAGTCTCAGACATCTAGTTTAGACATAATCCACGCCACGCGTAGCGGCGTGCGAGATACTCTTGGTGGTGGCGGAAGTCGCCGGAAGTGTGCAATTTAAGTTGCCCGAAAGTTCGCAATTGACATGTGACTGAGGCCCTGTTAGGGTATATTTTCGGCCTCGATAATTTAGGACCGTTATTCGGAGGATAGCCGATTATTCCTCAACAATCCCTGGTCATGTTAATGTATTCTATGTGTATGTTAAACAGCAACTGAATTAGTATGGTCTGTTTTAATGTGTAATAATGTGAAATTTCAACATTCCATCACTTGGGCCTAAGATGCTACGCCGTGGGTCAAGAGATATAATATTATATATCGTATCAGTATCATATCTGACCATATTATTAGAATTAGAGCTTTATTTAGATATAACAGAAGAAGACAAAAGTGGAGGAGAAAAGAGGAAGGAATGCAATAATAATGACGACAAAGCAGACAGATACCCATACCGATGAGATAAATAATATATATTCATCTTTCTCTAATGTTCGGTTCCACACAAAGTCCCCACATCGATCAAAATCAAATGTGCACGTCTTTTCATTCTTCTTATTCATTTTATTTCTTAATAACTACCAAGCATGTTAAACTACATACATAGCAACTAAAAGAAAACTTACGTTTCTTCCTCACTTTCAGCAAGAATCTAGGTAAGTTTTCTATTCTTCTACTTTGGTGTAGAAAGAAACATGAAGAAGACCTCAGCAAGTTTCTGGCAGCCACCAACCCACAACAACAGACGTCTGCCAGAACACAACAAACAAACGGCCTCGATCTCGAGTTAAACTGCTTCCGCTTTCCCATCCCATGAGGCGTTCAGTGTACTTCTTCTTTTGTCGTCTCACTGATACCAGGTTGTGGTCCAATATCGTGCTTTTTCTGTATTTGTCTTGGGTGGCTTGATGAGGATTTGTTTGTCTCTGAGGGTTTCAGCTAAACCATTTGTCCATCGCTTTCCTGGTCGCTCGCATTTCTTTCCAGACGTTATCTCTAAAAAAAAATAAAAAAATAATCGCATATGCAGTTGGGCCTAGAGGCATTTGATTCTCACTATTTATTTAGTCGACAGATAATCCTCATTGTACATGGAACCATTCAATCCATAACTGATCGGATCCCTCCTTAGTAAATCCCGTAGCGTGTAGCTGCTCACGACACTAGTTCTGTGTTGATTTCTTATTTTTCTTAGGCTTCCTGCACATTTCTCTTCTCGTTTCTGGCCACACTCCATTTCACATGTTCTTGCAATCTGGTCATGCAGATTCAGTAATCACTTGGTTCTCGCAAACGTCTTACTTTCCGCAGAGCATTCGGAATATCTGCCTGAGGTAAATGTTGCGCGCGGACGGCGACACAGGCGGACAGTTCCTTGTCAGCTGTCCGTACTGGTGACAGAGCACATATGGCTTATAACCGTGTGCAGTGACGCTGGTTCACATCTCCCGACTTTACCTTTACCCCTGTGCTACGAATATCGTGACTCCAAACTGAAACCATATTGCATATGTGTTCAGACGCGTACGGAGGATATGACGTGTTTGCTGTCATCTGTTCAGGGTAATCTTAGCATTCACTTATAAAACCACTTTTCCGCCGCTTTTAAATAATTTATTTTTTAAAGTCGATCACCTGACTGTGGTTCACATCCTCATATCGGGATAGGATTTACATCATCATCATGTAGCAGGTCCTTTGCAGAACGTCACTCTCATCACGGTCGGCCTGAAAGAAACTCGGTCTCTCGCCAGCTCTCCCCCCTCAAGCACTTTCATACTCAAGGAGTCACTTATTTCCTGTGCCCATCTTCGTGTTTAGTCAGCCACGCCCCTCCTTTCTGGTACTATACCAGAATTTATATAACTTTTGAAAATTATACTCGCAGGCCAAACTTAAAAATTACGAAAACACAAAATGGGTTGCCTGATGCGGAAAGACACTAGCTTATTACAAATAAAACCTTATTTTAGACATAAAGAGTTGAAATCAATATATTTTGGTTTCGTCTAATTTCGAAGAATAACCATCAGAATATAAGTTTGCTTAGAACATATTCTCGGCTTTAACTCTTTGAGTCCCGAGGAACGCATCATACGTTCATAGGTTACTGCCTAGAAGCCAAATGAACGCATGATGCGCCGATTTTAGTCTCTTTTGACTACCCCTTTTGCCTGTGATGCTAAACCCTCCGGGACTCAAAGAGTTATCACTGTTCTTTAGGACACTAAAAAAAAAAAAAATACAACAACTGCACCCTGGAGCAAGTTTACATACACAATATAAGTAAAATAATAATCTAAAATGCGTTGTTGCCATTTTCCGGTACTTATGTCATTTTTGAAAACTCTGGCGAGTACTTGGCTTTGCAAAATCTCTGGCAAGAAATAGCAAGCCAGTTGTCGACCCTAGGGCAGTGGGCTCCAACCTTTTTTTCAGATGGCGCCCTCTTTGGGTCTATGGCAAGACACCACCTCAACATACCCTCTCCACCAGCATTACAAAATACGACTGAAAAGAAGAGAAAGGAAAAATCCCAGACACTATTATTAAGAACTTGGAGAAAAATATCCTCATAAATCAAAGTGTCAAATAACAAAAGAAACAATCAGCAACAAATGGTGATTTGTCAAAATATCACAGTGATGATTGCCAATGTTTAGTCTTGATATGTGCTATTTTTGATCTGATGTTATACAGGATAAAGCTGAGATCACTCTCCACGTCAAAATGGTAACGCTGCATAAAAAAAATGCAATTTAAAAAGAGGACATGTATAAAATACAAGACATTAGTATCGAGAACCTGGAGAAAAGAGTGCGCATAAATCAAAGTGCTAAATAACAAAAGAAACAATCACCAACTACTGGTATTTTATTGTCAAAACACCGCTGTGATGTTTGAGAATGTTTTGTCGTGATGATATCTGCTATTTTTGGTCTGAGGCTAAACACAAAGTAGATCACTCTCCACGCCAAGTTGGCAACGCTGTTTTGTTTGACTGGCTGTTTAAGCTGAAAAACTGCATTCACAGATATACGTTGAGGAAAAAAAAAAAAAAAACATTAATAGCTAATTTGGCCACATGAGATACTGCACATACGCACGCATGCATACAAACACACAATCCAAGTCTAAACATGTGCAATCGCCTTGAATCCTTAAATCACACTTCAGCTCACTTGCTTTTTCTTTAATAGACTTGGTGGTATATCAGTGTTTAAAATGAACGGATTTCTGGTTAATTTCCAAGACCAGTCATTAAAAGATAGACCGGAAAAAAAGAGACTGAACATCTCTACCAGAAAATCGAAATATCACTGAGTTTTAACTGCAAGTTTATGTGTCATTGACAATGTTACTCCTGTTCATATATGGGCATTCATGATAGTCGCACTGGAAGCCAGATCGTCTGCTCTCTCACTGCCTTTCACACTAGCATCCCCTGGGACAAAAATAAGATGATTTTGCGAAACGCTGTGCGATGTATCAGATGGAGCAACAACTGTTTCCGTAAATTTGGAGCATGCTCATTGAGTCAATGAGCACGCATGCATTTGTGAATTTTCGAGTTTTCAGCCATTCTAGGGCCTTTATCACAGCCATGACATCCATTGTCATGCTTCTGGCAGTAAAATCAAGGGCGCCGCTGTCTTCTTTGATGACTTTCTCTTTCGTTCTTTCCCTAAAAGCCCACGCACTTCGTTTCTGACGAATCATAGAACCATCTGTACACACACACATACATTCAAACTAATACCCGTATTAACAATGCTTGTATTCATTTGGCTCAATTATCCATCCCTCCCTAAAATGATTTGAGAAAACTCAGTGGAAAGGGACAGTAACGTATTGATAATGCCAAAATACTGTTGTTCAACCCCAACAGGACCGTACACCGATCAGCGAACACCTGGTGACAAAAAGTGGCAACGTTCTAATGAGGACCAACCGAGCACAAGTCCTAGAAACCCCCGTTCAACCCATAGTTTGGGTTATATTATGGCTTCAGACAACTGCTGGAGTATGGCTTTAAAATAACGAACTTGGACGATATTATAATTAGGGCCCAAATCTCAATGTACACATATAAATTTAAATCATATTATTTAGCTGTGTTCATGAATAATCAAGGGTCATTTCAGCAGGGGGAAAAAAGCAGTTAAAAGAATTCGTTTGGAAAATAATAGATTTCAAAAACGCGTTTTTTTTTAAAATGGGGAGTACAATCGTTCAAGAGAAAAAAAAATATTAAAAAGGAATTAACACTCTCAGATGCACAGCAGACAAACAATTTACCCGTTTATTGCCCTTTTATAATTTACTAGAGGAGGGGATGGCTGAGCGGTTACGCGCGCTGCGCTCATTACAAGGATCGCCTTTATTCTACATTTCTTTGTACCTATTTTTGTCAAGTCGACATAACAGTCGAGATTGATTATAAAAATTGACCCAGATAGAGATTCGAAACAATACTTTCTTGCCCGCAGTCAAATTGTCTAGCCCCTTTCTGGTTAGTTTTCGTTCTATTCAACAGTTCTTGGATATTAGTTTTCCTTCTGTTCAACAGTTCTCGGGTATTAGTTTTCTTTCTGTTCAACAGTTTTCTGGTTTTAGTTTTCCTTTCATTCAACAGTTCCTGGGTATTAGTTTTTCTTCTATTCAACAGTTCCTGTGTGTTAGTTTTCCTTCTATTTAACAGTTCTTTAGTATTAGTTTTCCTTCTGTTTAACAGTTCTCGGGTATAAGTTTTACTTTTGTTCAATAGTTCTGGGGTATTAGTTTTCCTTCTATTCAACAGTTCTTGGATATTAGTTTTCCTTCTGTTCAACAGTTCTCGGGTATTAGTTTTCTTTCTGTTCAACAGTTTTCTGGTTTTAGTTTTCCTTTCATTCAACAGTTCCTGGGTATTAGTTTTTCTTCTATTCAACAGTTCCTGTGTGTTAGTTTTCCTTCTATTTAACAGTTCTTTAGTATTAGTTTTCCTTCTGTTTAACAGTTCTCGGGTATAAGTTTTACTTTTGTTCAACAGTTCTGGGTTATTAGTTTTCCTTCTATTCTACAGTTCTGGGGTATTAGTTTTCCTTCTATTCTACAGTTCTCTGGTATTAGTTTTCCTTCTATTCTACAGTTCTGGGGTAATAGTTTTCCTTCTGTTCAACAGTTCTCGGGTATTAGTTTTCCTTCTATTCAACAGTTCTCGGCTATTAGTTTTCCTTCTATTCAACAGTTCTCGGGTATTAGTTATCCTTCTATACAACAGTTCTCGGGTATTAGTTTTCCTTCTTTTCAACAGTTCTGGGGTATTAGTTTTCCTTCTATTCTACAGTTCTGGGGTATTAGTTTTCCTTCTATTCAACAGTTCTCTGGTATTAGTTTTCCTTCTATTCAACAGTTCTGGGGTATTAGTTTTCCTTATATTCTACAGTTCTGGGGTATTAGTTTTCCTTCTGTTCAACAGTTCTGGGGTATTAAATTTCCTTCTATTCAACAGTTCTCGGGTATTAGTTTTCCTTCTATCCAACAGTTCTCGGGTATTAATTGTCCTTCTGTTCAACAGTTCTGAGTTATTTGATTTCCTTCTATTCTACAGTTCTGGGGTATCAGTTTTCCTTCTATTCTACAGTTCTAGGGTATTAGTTTTCCTTCTATTCAACAGTTCTGGGGTATTAGTTTTCCTTCTTTTCAACAGTTCTCGGGTATGAGTTTTCCTTCTATTCAACAGTTCTCGGGTATTAGTTTTCCTTCAACTCAACAGTTCTCGGGTATTAGTTTTCCTTCTATTCAACAGTTCTCGGGTATTAGTTTTCCTTCTTTTCAACAGTTCTGGGGTATTAGTTTTCCTTCTATTCTACGGTTCTGGGGTATTAATTTTCCTTTTGTTCAACAGTTCTGGGGTATTAGTTTTCCTTCTGTTCAACAGTTCTCGGGTATAAGTTTTCCTTCTATTCAACAGTTCTCTGGTATTAGTTTTCCTTCTATTCAACAGTTCTCTGGTATTAGTTTTCCTTATATTCTACAGTTCTGGGGTATTAGTTTTCCTTCTGTTCAACAGTTCTGGGGTATTAGTTTTCCTTATATTCTACAGTTCTGGGGTATTAGTTTTCCTTCTGTTCAACAGTTCTGGGTTATTAGATTTCCTTCTATTCTACAGTTCTGGGGTATTAGTTTTCCTTCTATTCTACAGTTCTGAGGTATTAGTTTTCCTTCTATTCAATAGTTCTCCGGTATTAGTTTTCCTTCTATCTAACAGTTCTCGGGTATAAGCTACCCGTCTTTTTAACATTTCTTGTATATCAGTTGAGTATCCTCTAAATTCAAATCTAGCGTGTTTCCAAAGATAGTCCTTAAGATTACAACCCGGCTGCTTCGAGATACCAGCTAAGTGATTTTGTGTATCTATGTAGTATTGTTTGATTTCTATTTGCCGATGAAGGCTCCATGACCCCAACGTTCACGTTCTGTTTGTATTTGTTATATTGCGAAGCTTGCCAATATAATTTACGTTCAGGTTAAAAAAATTATCCTGATACAAAGATAGACACGTCGCCCAATTTGATGTTTGACTGTTTATATAAAATATAAAGCCATGTAGGGGGCTTCTGACCGAGTGGTTACAACGTAGGGTTCTCATCCAGGAGATCTGGGATCGATAAGCGGTCAGGTGACAAGGGCAAAATCAAACAACCTTACCTGCACAGTCTGTGGCGACAGCACTAGACAAGCGACTTCAAATCACCAGCCTCACGATCCCCTCTCAATACCCTAAAAAGTGGTAAAGCAGACAGTAGTGACAGCTATAAAGCTATACTAAGCAGTAGTTGTTTCCATGTCACATATAGGAAAATCTTTGACACAGCTTTCGATTGATCTTAATATTGTTTTTTTAATGGGTGTCATTTAAGCTGTTTTTGGACCAAACACTTTTGTTGTACTTACTGAGTTGGTTACAATGGCCAGTGGCGATGCGAATAATCGAAACACACTTGGACAGTAACAATTTAAAGTGCTAGACAGTCTGATTCGATTGTTGAAGCACTTGAAAACATAATTCCTAAGCAACACTGGAAAAATGTTTTGTACAATTGTCGGGGAAAAAAGACTCCTCCAAATGATCGAATATCAGCTTAGTGAATCACACATGGTTTTTAGAAAGTCTTATTTTTTCCCCTGCTAGTGCCTACATAATTGCCTGCTGTGGTAGATTGTATGCTGACATCCGATAACAAAAAGATGGTGAGACTTATGACAGTTGTAACAAAGAAAACAAACTAATTGGGCAAGTGGAGCTAATACTAAGAAGAAAAAACCCACATGTATCAATAGAAGCCAGAATAGCACTCTAAAACACAATCTTATTGCCAACGCTGTGAAAATCAATGCCAGACCTGAACAATGACAGAAAAAAAGGAGAAAAGAAAAATTACAACAACTGGAATGAGAGCTCTTAATATAACAAGGAAAGATAAGATCAGAAACGGTTAAATCCGAAGGAACGAACAAACGAACTTTATTTTCAAAGGGTCACAAATTGGGCACGCAGGCCTGTCTTACATTCGGCCTTACCAGGACGTTTTTGCAAAAATGACCTTGGCTCTCATGGTCTATCCAGCCTTGAATGGGTACCAGGTGCAGTCCTGGAAAGTAAAGGCGGTCTGCGTTATGCTGACCACATCACCCATGTTGTGCCGTTGGTTTATAGAAACATAGATCTAGCCTTATATACCCAATACGACTGAAGGCGTAGAAAAGGGTCCTTTACTTTCACATTTAGAGAGAATTAATGAGCCAGCCTATGGAAACCGGTAAACAGGATTTACAGAGGAGATCTACGACAACGGGGAACGCCACGAACCAAAACGTTTATTGACCTCTTGATCTTAAAGCCTGATACGAAACATAAACAACCAGATAAGGGTATGAAACTGTCTTACAAGGATACGATTAGTGTAGACCTTAATACAGGGTGTATAATAGCAGGAGCCTTAGAACATATTAATGATATGACATGTGTAAAATTGATGTAGGTACCTGCTGGGCACAAAAGTGAGACGGGAAACACGATGATTGAAACGAAATTGAGACGGGACACTTCAGTTACAAATACTATGTCAAAAAGCATACTGTTTATAAATACTGCGTTACATGCCATATTGTTTACAAATATTTTCCTCATCATTCCAAGTCCTCGAGGTTTATTGCTGCAGACATCTCACGTCTCTAGTCATCTCTCAGAATGGCTTTCTCTTTCCAGTTAGTGAGTTTTGTTTATAGGTCTGTCTGTATCTTATGTATTCACTATTTTTTTTGCTCTGACTTTTGCTCAGACTTGGGTTTTCTTTCCAGTTAGTTAGTTCTGTTTATATTTCTGTCTGTATCTTTTGTATTCACTGTCTTTTTTGCTCTGACTCATCTTCTCCTATTCAATTCTTTCTTGTACTCAGGTTTTGTCTCTCTGTTAGCCAACCTCTCTCTTTGCCTTGATAATTAATATATTAGGTTTCATGATGCCATTTTAAATTTTATTGATGCTTCTCACTCTCCATTCTCTGCTGTTTACATCGTTGGGGTCCAAAGATTCGTCTTACGACTGCTCTCGAAAGTTGCATTATAGCTTTTTTTTTTTCTTTAATTGTACGCTAGTTTTTAGAGCCAAATAGGACATTTGACCTTACCAGAATTTAATAGACGATTGTCTTGGTTATACTGAATGGGGTAGCCAAACGCAAGCAAAACACCACCCTTAATCGCTTTTTAAAACATGCATTGCAAGGTTTTGTAAAAGTTTTCTTTGTCTTCTGTAGAATACGGGCTAAACTGCAGAGGTCGAAATTCGAGTCGCGCGATTATGATTCGAGTGTGACTAAAGTCACATAATTAACGACTTGAGGTTTTGTCCAGCGACTCTGGGACTCGACTTGCAACTGGTAGCTTCAACAACTTGGTACGACTTGTTCTTCGCTGCCGGCCACCATGAGGTTTGGTTCTCAAAGTCAGGATTTAACACGTCTTTATATAAAATAGAACAGAAACCCCTCCCCCCCCCCCAAAAAAAAAAATTATCTATGGATTCATCAAGCTTTCACATTCGACTTCTTCCGCTTTTGTATACATTTCAGTAAGTTTTTCACACTGCAATTTATAGCTCTTTTTTTTTTGGGGGGGGGGGGGGGGGGGGGGGAGGGGCATCTTTTATTGATCTTTTGTTTATTTCAGTAAACTTACACGTCATACAAATTACTTGATAATGAAGTGATTTGACTTGATTCCACTTCGTATGACTTAAGACTTGACTGAATTACTTGGAAATTGGTAGCAGGGACTTGGGCCTTCATGTCAATGACTTGGGTCTTGCTTGACCTAGTCCTGAAAGGTGACGACTTAGTCCAACCTCTGCTGTTCTGTTGTTTATCATTGATATAATGCCAAGCTTGCAGTTATTATTTCAATATATCATACATCTATTCTTGTGGATATCCCTTAACGTACGCCCATGAAGTGAACGTGGTGGTGATCCTTTACTCTAAACTAGACGAGACTATGTAACGCTCAAAACGTGTTGCTTTGCATGTTGACTGGCACAAGCCAACACAGAGTAGACACTCAACATGGCTGAACGAGGCTACCCAACAGGCAAGGCACTAATGAAAGTCTGATTTCATGGGCTGAACTGATATAATCAACAATTTTCGGGTTATACTGGTAGACATTTAAGAGTCTCTGATGCTAACTAAACTAGTGAGAGACCAAGTTTCTTTCAGGCAGACTGTGATGAGAGCGACGTTCTGCAAAGGACCTGCTACATGATGATGATGATAATGACGCTAACTAGACTATGTGATCTTCAAGTAAAACCCTACAAAGCATTCTATTCAGATGTTTAAGGTCAAGATATGAGATATTGTAACCATTTTCGTCTGCCAAAAGTCAGTAGAATAAACTTATGATAGCCGCTACATTAAAGAATAGGACACACATGGGAATACCAAATGTGCAGAGTTATCGATCTTAACAACACAACATAAACCCTTTTAAACCGGATGTGCATTAAAAAAAAAAAAAAATTATCGAACATGTTCACTACAACGAAAATCAAATCAAGTACATCATATTTTTTATTATTGTATTGTAGTTTTTTTTTTTTTCTTTATGGTACACTGTCTCTCAATTTTTTTTAAAAAGTTTTGTTAATCCTCTTTTTTATTTTGGTCACAGATTGTTGACAATGATTTGTTGAACATAAAGAAGGATATATTGTATTAAGAAACTGTAATGAAATTAAACAGTAAATAAAAAAGGATAATTGAACTGTAAGCTGGTTTCGAAACAGGATACAAATCCGGTGTCGTGGCAACCAGTGTGACATGTATTAATAAATATATAGCAGAACGAAGAGCATTTTAATCTAATATCTATTGGTCTAAGACAGAAACAGAAAATTGTATGGAGGGTAAAAGGGGATTAGCATGATAGTGATTTCTCATGTCAACGCTCAAGAAAAGGTGGGACCATATGCAGTTAAACTGATACTGGTACCATCGGAACTGGAGATCTGCACTTGCTGCTGAAGATAGGGACGCGGCGTTGATGGAAATGTCCCGATTGCTGTGATGTCGATTCTTGATTCAGCATATATTGTATCATCTAAACTATCTTAATTCAATTCAATAAGCCACGTTCAACCTATAACTATTGAGCAAGCCTCATCTTAGTCTATATCGGTTATAATTATGGCATCAGTTTGTGTAGCTATTTCATTGCGTAATGTTTTGTGCGAGTATTTTATGTCTTCCCCCTATATTTGGCTGGCCAGGTCGTGCCCGTCTCATTTTGCAGGCTTGGATCTAATCAGGAGATTTGTTCCTTATTGTGCTCTCCGTTGGTGATATAACTGCCATTGATTGGGCTGTCTCCTAAGCCAGAGGTTCTCAAACTGGGTGCTGCAGCACCCTGGGGTGCTGCGAGAGTATGCCAGGGGTGCCGCGGCAAAAAATCAAGAATAGTCGGCTACAAATTGTGACATTATTAAAGAAGTTATGACGATACTTATAAGTTACAATTAAAGTTGTCTTTCCTCGCCGCTCTCAAAAAGAGTTGTGTATCACATATTTGATAAAATGCGAACCGCAGCGTGCTAAAAATAGTCCTCCGTATTCGTGAAGGTGCAGTGGATAAGTGAAGTTATGATTACATTTTGGCTGAAATTTTAAAGTGAGACAATTGGCCATATTTATGCCCTGCCTATATGGCGGCCCCTGGCAAAAGCCAGGGTGGGGCTTCAAATAACAGAAAATTTCGTCCTGAAAAGAACAAAACTGGGTAGTTTGCAGTTTTTTTTATATAGCTCAGGCGGTGTCATCCTTATCTTTTTAACTTCATTCTCTTGCTCCCTCCTCCATATTGTTTTGAGTCAGCTTTTATTATATGCCCCTGTAGGTTCTAGTGCAAAAACATTCTAGTTGTATTGTTCTCAGGTTTTCTCAACTTTTGCCCTATCCAATGTCAGTGCCCTTTCTTCACCTCTTGATACTGCGGAATGTGTTTGGTTTTCTCCCAAAGTTCAACATTAGTGATTTTATCATAATATTTAGTTTTAAAAAATTCGCTGTAGGTACCAGTTAATGAATGCTTGCAATTTATTAGCAACTGTTTTGACTGACTGACTTTCTACCCCACCAAGACATCACACAAGCGATAAACACCCGATGACACAAAGTGCCACTATGTGGATGAGGATCACCCGTGGAGAGGTCACAGAAACCGTGTTCAGCCATTATACCATGTATACCATGGCCGGGCTATATTGCGGCCCCTGGCAAGAGCCAGAGTGGGGCTTCAAAAAACGAAAAATTCCATCCTAAAAAGGACGGTAAATAGTAATTAAGAAACTGTTTTATTTGCTCTACATGTTTCCACTCTATACAGCAGTACTAATTTGACATTAGAATTAATTAATGACATCCGTTAGTTCCAAGGAAATATGGAGATGTGCCTCTGGCTTTGGTAACTGCATCTTCTGTGACTATAAGTCGAAGATTTTTAGCATTAGTGGAGTGACCTCTCCTGGGCACAGGCCTGGGCATTTTGATTTAGAGTACAGGCTTTTGCTCTGGCAGCAGGCACATTTTTCTTAGTCGCCGGTGACGCCAAGATGGGTAAGTAAGTGAATTTTACCCCACTAGGATATCACACAGAGCGATAAACACCCGGTGACACAAGTGCTACCATGCGGATGAGGATCACCTGTGGAGAGGTCCCAAAAACTACGTTCAACCGTCAGGCTGTATTGCGGCCTCCAGCAAAAGCCAGAGTGGGGCTTCAAAACAACGAAAAATTGCGTCCCAAATGGAGACGACGTGGTTATTATTCAGATACCAAGGGAAAGGCAGAAGCCAATACAACATGGCAACGAGGACGTTGTAAACAATGCTGAACCGCCTTCAGGATTCCAGCTGCGGATTTTCTCTTAGGGTTTACTCCCGAAGCGCTTTCACAAGGTAGCGTATGGTAACAAGGCAGTGGAGGCTTGGAATCCGGGTGTTCCTTATCCT
Source organism: Candidula unifasciata (assembly GCA_905116865.2). Taxonomy (NCBI): domain Eukaryota; kingdom Metazoa; phylum Mollusca; class Gastropoda; order Stylommatophora; family Geomitridae; genus Candidula; species Candidula unifasciata. The sequence goes on along the minus strand of CAJHNH020001917.1, from coordinate 212,645 downwards.
AGATGAGCTGCACACCCGTGCTGACGAGACTCATCTGCCCTTTGGAATTAAACATTTTAAGTTTAAAACTAGTTTACTTCCTTTTCGTTTTACTTCCACAGATCCATAGGGCTATGAAAACTCTTTTTGCCTTTTGTTGTCATATTTGAATATCTCGTTCATTTCTCCCATCTGTATCTACACTACTGCCCAGGTAAGTGCATGACTGCCCATCTTCGAGTCATCATTGTCTTTACCCTATGCATTTTTAGACGTCTATTTAATTTATCTGTCATCTGATTCTGTAAGTGGGATAGAAGAAAAATATCATTAGCGAAGTCTAGATCATCAAAGTGTTTTGTAGGGTCAACTGAATTCCATTCCGGGTGGTAGCTGTTGCTGTTCATAATTCAGTCTATTATCAAAAACAAATAATATAAGCGAAAAAGACAGATCCCTGTTGCACACTTGTTTTTATTTCATATCTATCTGTGTTTCCTAACGAAGAACTCGATAATTCATGTCTTTATTTGCTGCTTTTACTAAATTATCTGTTCGATCCCACAAGGGATCATCAGTTTCCGGAGAGGTTCGCTATCAGAGCTGTCGAAGGCTTTTTCAGTCTACGAATCCAATGTAAAAAAGGAATTCAGTTCAATACTTTGCACTGTTATTATGCGCAGTGTGGCTATCTGGTCAGTACATAATATTTCTGGCCAAAAACCTGCATGTTTATCCTTTAGTTGTTTATCTATGGCATCTTTTAGTCTTTACAAAATAATCCTACTTTATATTTTTTTTCCATGAACTGACAGTAAAATATTTCCTCTATAATTTTTTTTTAACTCATGCAGATCACCCTTTTTTTGAGCAGTTTCACAAGATATTCCTCTCTTCAATCTCTTGGTATTTCTCTCACACTGAATAATTGGTATAGCAATTCCACAGGCCTGTTTATATAGGTCTTAACAACTTCTCCTAAAACGCCACCTTCTCTTCCTTCAGTAGATTGAAAGCAGATTGAGAGCTCTCCTCATTTTCTCTTTAGATGACATCTCAGAGTTGACATCCAGTTCTATTTCTAAAAGTTAAATATCTGCAAAGATCACTGGGATTGGTCTGTTCAGCAGCGCTTCAAAATATTCAGAACAACTGTCCATTTGATCTTCTTTCTTTCTTTCTTTCTTTCTTTCTTTCTTTCTTTCTTTCTTTCTTTCTTTCTTTCTTTCTTTCTTTCTTTCTTTCTTTCTTTCTTTCTTTCTTTCTTTCTTTCTTTCTTTCTTTTCTTTCTTTCTTTCTTTCTTCTTTTCTTTCTTTCTTTCTTTTTCTTTCTTTCTTTCTTTCTTTCTTTCTTTCTTTCTTTCTTTCTTTTCTTTCTTTCTTTCTTTCTTTCTTTCCTTTCTTTTCTTTCTTTCTTTCTTTCTTTCTTCTTTCTTTCTTTCTTTCTTTCTTTCAGTTTTCTTTCTTTCTTTCTTTCTTTTTCTTTCTTTTTCTTTCTTTCTTTCTTTTTCTTTCTTTCTTTCTTTCTTTCTTTCTTTTTCTTTCTTTCTTTCTTTCTTTCTTTTCTTTCTTTCTTTCTTTCTTCTTTCTTTCTTTCTTTCTTTTCTTTTCTTTCTTTCTTTCTTTCTTCTTTCTTTCTTTCTTTCTTTCTTTTCTTTCTTTCTTTCTTCTTTCTTTCTCTTCTTTCTTTTCTTTCTTTCTTTCTTTCTTTCTTTTCTTTTCTTTCTTTCTTTCTTCTTTCTTTCTTTCTTTCTTTCTTTCTTTTTTCTTTCTTTCTTTTCTTTCTTTCGTTCTTTCTTTCTTTCTTTCTTTCTTTCTTTCTTTCTTTCTTTCTTTCTTTCTTTCTTTCTCTTTCTTTCTTTTCTTTCTTTCTTTCTTTCTTTCTTTCTTTCTTTCTTTCTTTCTTTCTTTCTTTCTTTTCTTTCTTTCTTTCTTTCTTTTCTTTCTTTCTTTCTTTCTTTCGTTCTTTCCTTCTTTATTTCTGTCCGTATCTATGTATTTCTTCTTCTCGTTTAAAAAATAAGTGGTACACACATTGAAGTTTTTATGTACATATATTTGGAAGTGTATTTTTGACTGTTATGTGTATCGGTACATTATGTTACTCAGTTTTACTGTGTAACTCTAGACATATTCGTAAGAGTTTGAATTGTAGAACAACAGCCAGCAGATCTGATTTACTGTGTAACTCTAGAAATATTCGTGAGAGGTTGTATTGTAGTTCAACAGCCAACATATCTGTTTTACTATACAACTATAGACATATTCGTGAGAGGTTGTATTGTAGTTTAACAGCCAGCAGATCTGTTTTACTGTGTAACTCTAGATGTATTCGTGAGAGGTTGTATTCAACAGCCAGCAGATCTGTTTTACTGTGTAACTTTAGACATATTCGTGAGAGGTTGTATTCTAGTTCAACAGCAAGCAGATCTGTTTTACCGTGTAACTCTAGATATATTCGTGAGAGGTTGTATTCTAGTTCAACAGCCAGCAGATTTGTTTTTATAGAATGAACAATACTGTCAGCTAGGGTCAGGGTTATTCTTCTTTTTCTGTTGTCTCACTGATACCAGATTTCAGCTCAGTGTCGTAGTTTTCTGTACTTGTCTTGCGCTTCTCGTGCGACCTGGGTGATAAATTTGTTTATTGTTTTTGTTTTTGTTTTTAGTTTTCAGCTGCACCATTTATAAATCTCTTTCTGGTTTTCCCCTTGCCGTTCTACCAGATTTTCTGCTGTTAAAAGTTTCATATGCAGTATGGTAGGGCTGCATGTTAATGAAACGTCCAGACTATTTCATGCTTTATATATTGATATAATTAAGACACGGTCTTATTCCATCTTTTTCTCTAATGATGATATCCGTAACACTGCCCCTTCTTGTGTTATTAGTGGCCTTAAGGAGACATGGCATTTCAGAGGTAAATTTCCCCTATTCATTGGGTTATATTTCCTTCTTTCTGTGTTGTAGCAGCCAATTACACCACTGCCTGCTTGCTAGGCCTGTCGCGTGGCGGAGAGGGGAACAAAACAGCAGACTAAGTTTGTGCCCATCTCCTCCAAGGCGAGCCATCGTAACCTTAGCCTGAAACCTAACAGCTTCAGTTTTCCAGCCTGCACCACTATACGATGGGGTTGAGGCAGGACTGTAAACTAAAAATTGAGAAAATCGGCAAAATACTTGCCAGAAAAAGCCAAAATAGTTGCAGGAGGAAACGCATTGCTACTTCCAGGTCACATCGTAAGACAAACTTCAAATCAAGATCATCACGAACGTCTCCACTGACACGAGAATCATGCAGTTTATCAATAGACACATTCTCAACAAACATTACGTACGGGATGCAATAAAGTCCTTACAGTATTTGTTAAATAAGACAATTCATATTCTTATTCTCACTACTGCCTTTAGAAGTTGTAGCTTGGTTCAATTCTAGCTTTTGTTGATGATATAGGAAAGAATACACTTTCAGTAACAGCACAACTTACTGGAGTGAGTAAAGAAGTCAGAGCAAAGCTAAAAAGCTCTTTAAATGTCTCATTTTGGAAATTTTGTTAAGGGTCCCTAACATTAATAACTTGATTAGTGAGTGCTTTCTGGACGATTGGAGCTCAAACCCCTTTCCACATCAGTGCAAAGTGGCTGGCTACCAAATTTCGTGCATCTGAGTAGAAAACAGTATATTAGAATTATGGCAATTCTTTTATAGCCATACAAAACAGTCGGCGCCTAAATATTCTATATAAGATTGATATTTGTGTTGCATTTACCGTAGTTCGTTGACATGTGCCTATATTTTAGTTATTACTTCCTTGGTGTCTGAATCGAGGTGTTTTCTTCTGTGTGCACGGCCTCCTCCACTTACGACCTATGCGATTTGCGACCGATCTGTACTTACGCCCACAAATAAATGAATACATTAAAATAGTGTGGCCAGAAAGTTCTTGGAACTGGTGACTAGAGTGCAGCTGTGTCTAGAGGGCACCGTCGGTAATCACAGGCCTTGGCACAGTCTGGTGACTGAGTGAAGCAACATCTAAACGTCAGAGTCTCTCTGACCCTGCTGACAATGGCAGACTGTCTGCAGCCGCAGGCCTCACACTATCTGATGCCGAACAAATAAATTCGACTAAAGACCATTTCAACTTACGACTTGTTTATTATACTCGGTTGTAAGTCAAAACACCGTTAAGGAGACGATTGTGGGTTGTAACGTATATACGATACTTTCGGTGTTCAAACAACCTACTGTCTTTAAAAAATGCCAAATTTTCACTGACTCTATTGTTTTAACTGTAATCAAACAACCATTTAGTATAGGCTGTGGGTAGTGGCCTTTTTTGGAACTATTTATGTGTGGGCTACTGCCTCCAACACCCGTTAAAGAGGTTATATTAAAACTATGAATCATGAGTTGAATGAACGCTTTGGACAGAGTGCTAGTAATGGGTTTAATGCTTATCAACAAATGTTCAGTCTCCGATTGTGGGTTGAAGACAGCCTATTGTGGGTTAAGAAATTAAGATTGTCTTACAGAGTGCTACCTATTGTGGGTTAAGTACAGAGTGCTAATCAAACAACCTATTGTAAGTACGAGGTTATTGTGGTAATACAAGTGCTATCAAAACCTAACATTAATTAATTCCACGCTGTCTAAATTCGCTCAAAAAATCAAAACAGACAAGATATGAAAGTAATTTTATCAATTACATATATTTTCAGAGGCAAATACGAACTAATACTTTGTATTTCTGTTACAGGTGAAAGAAATACAACACCGGTAGGATGAGTCTACGTGCGTTAAAAAAGCTGATAACAGATAACATTATCAAGGCTGTCCTGTTCATCAGTCTGGTCTGTTTCCTATCGTTGACCCTACAAGGCCTGTTAACATGGCAGTCTTTGCCTTCCCACAGCTACACAAAGAGAACAGACAATTCTGTATTCTTGTACCACAACCGCAAAATGACATTTAGTACAGTCGCACCTGGGAACATTACAATGAACTATTTGGCGTTGAAGAAGATTGAGCAAATGAAAAAGGAATTGAATGATACGGTACTGGTCAACGAAACAATGTTTCCAGCTAAAAGAATTGGTAAATACCTTCTGTTAGACCCGGACCTTTGCAAATCTGTTGAAATGGTTGATATAATAATAATTGTGCATACGGCACCAGAAAATCTTGACAAAAGACAAAGAATCAGAGACAGTTTTGCCAAAGCCTCACTCTTTCGTCCATTCGACATTCGTGTTGCATTTCTATTGGGAAAACCGGCAAACAAAACGCTGGAACGAGTCTTGTGGATGGAGCATGCCAGATACAACGATACGGTCATGGGAGACTTCAACGACGATTACCGCAATCTCTCCCTAAAAGGCGTCATGGGATTCCGATGGGTCAGCGAGTATTGTCCGAATTCAGAATTCGTGTTAAAAATAGACGATGATGTTTTAGTGAATATGTTCAAACTTCTATATTCGTTTCTAAGCCACATGTCAGGGAAAAGGAAGTCAATATTTTGTAATCTGTGGCATAGCGGTAGTGTTACCATTCTTAGAGAGGGAAAGTGGAAAGTGGCATCTCATGTGTTTTCGTCACGAACAACATTCCCGTACGACTATTGCAGTGGGTTCCTGGTTCTAATGACCACTGATTTGATGAAGCCGATGTACGAGGCAGCACTGACGACCCCTTTCTTTTGGATTGACGACCTTTACTTATTTGGTATGCTCCCATTGGTTGTTGGTGACGTCACGTATTACAACTACGAACTGCATAGATATCTGTCTGCGAACGAAGGGAAAGCCATGAATTGTACACAGGAGCTAGGACCCCGATGTCCTATCTTTGCCACGTTAATAGAAAATGACTTTTGGCCCTACTGGGACACCATCAAAGGGTTATACACATCCGACTACTGGCATTTGCAGCAGAGGTTTATTCATTGATTTTGTTTTTGAAGTGTTGCTGAAAATCCTGTAGTGATTATTTTAGTGACGTCTTATCCACACACTGTTCCTATCTCCAGTAATCCATTCAAATTGGGACAAGAAAGTAAAATACAGTTTCTGGATAATACGATTTAATTGTCTGTGTCTATGAATGTTTTAGCTGGCCATCATGAAAGAGGCTGCCTTCGCTTCGTGGAACTTTATGTTTCCTTCTTTAGGTTAACACACACACACACACACACACACACACACACACACACACACACAACACGCGCACACACGCACACATACACACACAGAGAGAGGCAGATAGACTGAAATAATGTTATTGTTGGTAATAATAATATCACTTTCCTCATTTACACAGTGTTACACACTAGCTCACTTCTGACTAGTCGACCTTCAGCCTAGCTCACTTCTCATTGGTCGATTTTGAGCCACGCGTTACCGGGGTGTTCCGCAATGCTGGTGATATAGCGTGTTGTATATTTCAGCACGCCAGCGCTTTAAACACTCCAAAAACATCAACAAACTGGGTCTAACACAAAATCATTTTAGAGAGTGATGAAACCTATGTCACAGGCATTCTCTAACGTAAATGCAAGACAATATAGAAAGCAAATAACAGAGTTAAATAACACCAGTAACCTCCAGCAAGGTAGACCAGTCCAAAAAACTTATCAATGGAATGTGGCCTACTTTGTTTGGGAAGACTAACGTTTGTTTAAATTTATTGTTTATTCATTCAGAATTGCTAATGAAACTCCGTAACCTATGTGACTTAGTGAGCATCAGCGGGCCACTTTGAACTACATAGCACAAAGTCCAAAAGTAAGAATGCAGACACTGTCGGATAGATGACAACAAGAACACTGACATAAAATATGGAGATTATTTTGCGGCCTCGTTAGGAGACGATTACCATAACAATGTAGTAAATCCTCACCCCCCCTCCCCTTCCCTCACACACACACATACACACACACATGCACACACGCTCCAAATACACAGAGCGAGAGAGAGAGAGAGAGAGAGAGAGTGAGAAAGCGAGAGAGAGAGAGAGAGAGAGAGAGAGCGAGAGAGAGAGAGAGAGAGAGGGAGAGAGAGCTTTGGTCTATACACATTACTACAGAGTAGCTTAGCTTATTTGCATTATGTGATTCCCAATGACATCAGTACATAACACACTGTCTTGAATTTTTGCACCATCATTAACGTTCCCTCCCGGATCAATTATCGGCCTATTATAAGCTTTTGTTATTTTTGAAATTGTTGGTTTGTTAGTTCGTGTGGATAGCCGTTTGTGTTCCATTTTTTATTATTTTTACCATAAGCTATAATGCTGACATTTCAATCAAACGAAAAAAGAAGAATTGTTGGAGGACTGTCATTTTATGCCAGTGGATGATTGACAGATTGACTCAAGATTTGATACCACTACACTCAGGGCAGTCCTAGACGTGCCCCAGTGAGGTATCTGCCCACCAACACAACTCATGTTATCCACTATGTACATACACATGTGATTGCAAATAACATACACATAAATAACATTGGTTCAAGTTGTCTTGAGTTGGCTTCTGTCAATCAGCTGTCCCCTAGAGATTCCTTCAAACTTCATTTCTTCTTCTGCCTTTCTATCCCCCAGTGGAGCATAGACCCTTAAAAAACTCACGCCAAGTAGTTCTATCCTTCACTCTCCAGCTCTCTTCTCTGTGTGTTTTTGGCCTTCCTTTTATTCCTTTGCCCGTGTGGGTTCCACTGCAAAAACATTCTAGATATGCTGTTCTCCTGTTTTCTCAGTGTGTGTCCTATCCAACGCCAGCATCTTTTCCTCCCCTCATGGCCCAATAGAGCCTGTTTAGTTATCTTCCTAAGCTCTACATTATTTATTCTATCATACCATTTAATTCTTCCATTCTGCGCAGTCACCAGTTAATGAATGTTTGTAGTTTATTAGTAATTACCTTAGTTGTACTTCATATTTCCACCCCATGCAAAAGTACTAATTTGACATTAGAATTACACATTTTTAGTTTAGTGTTTCTTTTAATTTCTTTTGCTTCCACAAATTCTCTAGTGCTATGAAAGCTGTTCTTGCCTTTTGTATTCTTTTGTATTTAATATCTCTATCAGTTTCTCCATCTTTATTTACATTACTGTCAAAATAGGTGTTCGACTCCACGTCTTGGAGTGGGGTTTATCCATGGTTGGATGGTTTTTGAAGTTATGGTCCTTTATTGTGTACCCATCCTTGAGAAAGCTTAAGTGTATGTGACCTACAGATCCATGAACTCAGACTGGAGTGATTTGGGGCCAGACTGCATACATATTAATTGATGGCTGTGATAAGGAGTATACTGATAATATAATTAATGTCGCTGGGCACGATCTTGGCTTGTAGGTTAGTGGATCATCACACAGCTAAGTTTACTATAGATAGTAACACTTTCAGAAGGAACACATTAGTCTACCTCATCAGCTTGATGAATAATTTCACTGCTTTTGTGTTACATTTTCAAGGGTAATTAATGTAATCATTATGCAACAGTCTTTACTGTTAGACTGTATTACTTTCATTTTATAGGTGTTATGTAAATGTGGACTTCCGATTTAAGAGTTATTTTCTTAAATGCTGTCGAAATCAGTGTTTGATCATACTCGCATTGTGCATGATAATGCAGTGTAGCGCACAAATATTTTTCATGCAACTTATGAAGATGGGAGGAGTATTTTAAAGAACTTTTGAACCCGTCGGGAGTACATGAAACAGCAGAATTCCATTCAAGGGCTCCAGATCATCTAGAACCACATATCCTGCGGGATGAGGTAGAGAAAGTTATCAAAACAAGTAAAAGACACAAAGCAGCTGGTATCGACGGAATAACAACAGAAGTCATCCAGGCTGGAGGGGACACTATGATCACTTGGCTGGAGAGAATTTTCAATAGAGCATGGGCAGAGAGAAAGGTACCAGTGGATTGGCAAAGATCAGTTGTAGTACCTATCTGGGAGAAAAAAGGAAACAAGAGAGAATGTGGAACTTATAGAGGAATATCTTTACTAAGTCATGTGGGGAAAATGTATGCAAAGATCTTAGAAGGTAGGATAAGAGCAAAGGTTGAACCTCTACTGAGTAAAGCACAATTCGGTTTCAGGAAAGGGCGAGGTTGCCACTGATGCCATATTTGCACTAAGACAAGTCTGTGAAAAGACACTCGAATACGATAAAGAGCTGAACGTGGTCTTTGTAGATCAAGAGAAGGCATTCGACCGTGTGGACAGAGATGTGCTGTGGAGAATTCTTGACGATTACGGAGTGCAGGGTCAATTATTAGACAACATCAGAGCCCTCTATGAAAAAAGTGAAAGTGCAGTAAGAACATCTAGTGGTCTTTCTGAATGGTTCAAAGTCACAACTGGTGTCAGACAAGGATGTGTACTGTCACATTACTTTTCATAACATACATGGATAAGATCACTGTAGAAGCAAACCCAGACGTGTATGCTATAAACGAATTACTTTTTGCTGATGATCAAAGCATACTGTATCAAATGAATATGATCTACAGGAACATCTGACTACTCTCAACAACAGCTGTTTACAACATAATATGAAAATCAGTACAGAAAAAACAGAAGTTATGAAGATCAGCAGAACACACAGGCCACTGAATATAAATGTTGGAAGTGCCAAAATCAAGCAAACCAAAGAGTTCAAATACTTGGGCAGTATATTTACAGAGGATGGAAGAATGGACAGAGAGATAGAAACAAGAATACAGAAAGCAAATGCTGTCACATACCAACTATCACCTCTGCTTAAACATCCAGATATAACCATGAAGACCAAAAGACAATTGATAAACACCATCTTCATTCCAACACTCTGCTACCAGTGCCAGACATGGACAATCAACAAGACCCATGAAAGAAAAATAGAAGCCTGTGAAATGAAATGTCTAAGAAAAGCAGCGAATATAAGACCAGACTAGACAGGATAAAGAACATAGACATTAGAAACACTGTCAAAACTACACCATGTTTAGACTACATAGAACACACAAAGAATGAAATGGTTTGGACATCTAACCAGGATGAAAAATGACCAAATAACATCACAAATTTTCAACCAAAGAAGCTCAAGATAAGGCAAGTAGGAAGACCAAGAAACGGTGGATTGACGGGGTCTCCGAAACCTGCCAAAAGCATGGCCTCAGAACATCAGATGCTGCCCGCCTTGCTTATGACAGGAACTTGCATCTCCCCACAACGCTTAGCGGCATACGTGGAAGGAAAAAGTAAAGTAAAGTAAGTATGCACCAGCAGCTTGTGTGTGTGTGTGTGTGTGTGTGTGTGTGTGTGTGTGTGTGTGTTTGTGTGCATACATCATACATACACATATTCAGATTTACTAAAAAATAAATAGATGTTGTTTCAGACATATGGCATGTTTGTATAATACACTATAGATTCACAATAGATTTCAGGAGTTGACCATCACCATTTTCAGTTAAATTGTATCCATATGTTTGATCTCAGAGTGTGGCACCTTTCGGGCAGAGTCAGAGTCAGTCAGTCAGTCAGTCAATCGGTCAGTCAGTCACGCACGAGGTTTGATTTGTGAGTGTTTGATTCATAAATGGACCGTAATGTTGTACATACTGACACATTTGTTGCAGGTACTCTAGTAATTAGTCAGTGTTGTTGACATACGGTTTTGGGATTGACTGCCTCGATTTATAACACGTAAAAAGACTAAAGAGTAAGCTTTTATTACTTATCTTGAATATACTAACCAATACACTCAAACTATACAAAATATTTTATCATTAGGTATATTGGAAATATTAAATTTAACAATGGCGCGTTTAATCAAATTTATATTTTTGTATATCTTATGATATAATTTAATGGATACACGAATTCAGCTAACTATCGTTACCAACAGTCATCTACAATTTTTTACCACGCCTAATAAAAGCGTGCGGCGCATAAATAACAAATTATATTACACGACTCAACTTGTCACAGGTCACTGTCATTATGTGTATATGGGTGCCCCACGCTTTTATTAAGTTGCATAAAATTGTAGGTTTGTAAAGATTTTTAGCTGAACTCGTGTATCCATTAAATTATATGATATGATATACTTACAAAATAAATTTGATTAAACACGTCAGGGTTAATGTAGCATGTGTAACATAATTCATGATAAATTATTTATATATACTTTTAGTGCACTGGTTAGTTACTGCAAGAATTTTTATAAAGCTTAGAGCATAAACAGTTTTTTTTTTTCAATTTTATTTGGAAATTTGTCCAGTAATCTTCCATTACTTCATCTTGTGTGTGGAGAATGAGGTTTTGTTCAAATTCTGGGTGTTGGCCACAGTGATGATTGGGGCAGGTGGAAATGATATTTAACCAAAAAACAATTCAATTTTAGCGCTGTTATTTCTCCTCCTTTTGAGGATGAAATATTTCTTATTTGAAGCCCTACTCTGGCTCTTGTCAGGGGCCGCAATATAGCCTGGCCATAAATATGGCTTAAAGGCTGAACGCGGTTTCTGGGACCTCTCCACGGTGATCATCACCCACATGGTGGCACATTGTGTCATCGGGTGTTTATCGCTTCTGTGATGTCCTGGTGGGGTAGAAAGTCAGTCAATTTTGATCACTTGTTTCCTGTGACCCAAGTAATGATTTACGAAAGCAACACATACAAAATGGCAGGGAAAAACAACAACAACAACAAAAGAACTTTACTACTGAAAGGAAAATACATACTCTCAAATTTGACATTCTGCGTCTTTGTAATGTAGTGAGTGAAATTGCTCAAATTTCACACAAGAATTCCGTAGTATACCACCAATCCATTGGCATGCGTTTTTTGTTTTTGTTTTTTTGCACTTCGTCACAATAACATTAAGGCGTACGGCATTTCCTGACACTGTAACGTGTGGCCTCATCTTGCATGGATCAGTGAATGGCATCTTCTGCGCACAGATGCGATCTGATGTCTGATGTGGGCCTGCGAGATGGCTGTCCACTCTTCCTGAAGTGCCCGGAACAGATCACGACCCTTTGCCTTGAGCAACGTTTCGGCGATAAACACGTCTTTGCAGCTCATCTCACAGTGGCTCAAATGGACTCATGTCTGCAGACAGGGATGGCCGGGGAAGGGTTTGAAAGTTATTAGCAGCCAGGAACAGCGTGGTCAACCGTGCAGAATGGGGTTTTGAGTTGTCCTGTTGAAAAAAATTATTTGTTGGCATCCCATTAAGGAAGGACACGTGATCGAAGAATTTAATTAACGTATAGTTGCGCTTTCAAGCTTCCTACAATGTGCCTCAGTTGACTTCTTCCGTTGTAACTGATCATTCCCCAGGCAATTACATCTCCACGATCATGCAGCAGAGCTTCTTCAACACAATTTTGGGCTAAAACTTCATTGCCCCTCACCTAATGCTTAAGGTTAAAATGGACGCTAGGCATGACCACTTCTTTTAGCCGTGGCAAAGTAACGTCAACGTGACCCTGCAACAGAAAGAAAGATTCGTCACCGAACCAGACACGTCTTTATTGATTGTCACCTGTCCAGAGACGATGATCGTTTGTCCAAAGAAGTCATTTTGTCGGTGGCGACGCGTAAGGACAAGTCCTCGGTGTGGTCGGTCTGCCAAGAGTCCAACGTCATGCAGTATGCTCCGAACAGTTTGATCAGAGACATGACGTTCTGGAGGCCAGGCCTGCACTGTTGAGGACGCTGTTGTAAATTTGTCTTTGAGGTAAATTTGTCTTTGCTGCTGTCGTCGACTGTGATGTCGGACTTCGGAACCGGTGTCAAAGTCGACTGGTGGTACTCTGATACACGTTTAGATAACTGGCAACCTGACTTTGACTTTCTCCTGATTTCAATTAGTCAATAGCAATTTAACCTACATTTATCGACAGAGGCGCCATTCGCGACTGCTTGTAAATGAACTGAGTGTGTTAGTGTAGCGCTATGCTTTTATAGGGTTTTAATTGCGTAGGCAGTAAATAGTGTTCACCCCAAATTGTTTTGCTTTCTCATGCGCGCATCATGATTTATGCCACACAATTCACAACCAAACGTCCACTGGACACAGTAAACAACTTCTGAGTCTGCTTTTTACATACTCGAGCAGGATATTTTATTTTCAAATTAATTAAAAGGGTGCCTTCGGATAACTGTGTGTTTCTGTTTATGAATATAATATATATAAATATCACTGCCGTGAACATAATTTTGTTTATGTTAACCGGGCGTTATTCTACGGACAGGGCCTTCAGACTGTGGACCACTGGATGCCGCCACTACGTGCATTTATGGATGACACGACTAAAATCACGAGCAGTGAGGAATCTGCTCGCACGATTATGAAAAGATTTGATGAGGTGGTCCAATGGAGCAGTATGCAATTCAAACCGCAGAAGTCGAGGAATCTGTCAATCCTTGAAGGTAAGGTAGCGGCAACCAGTTTTACGGTGGCAAGGAATCGAATCCTCACGGTTCTAGAGAAAACGGTGAAGAGCCTTCGGCGCCTTTACGATTCCAAGTTATCTGATAGAGCAGAGGTCCGGCGAATACACGAGTCACTGGCTACAGGCCTGCTCGCGATCGATCGAAGCAGGCTGATCGGAAAGTTCAAGGTCTGGTGTATCCAATTCATTTTGATTCCAAAGCTCCTCTGGCCGCTGCGAGTCTACGAAGTGACGATGACTGAAGTGGAGACGATGGAGCGAAAAATCAACACATCCATGAGGAAGTGGTTAGGTGCACAGCCCTGTGTGTATAATGTGGTTCTGTATTGTAAACAGGCTAAGCTGGTACTCCCGTTGAAATCAATAACCGAAGAGTTTAAAGTCAGCAAAGTAAGACTCGCCATACTCTTGCTTGAGTCTTCAGACCCAAATGTCACTGCTGTCCAGCCCGCTCTAAGGACTGGCGTCAAGTGGAAGGTCCTAAATGCGATCGAATCTGCCCAGAATGCACTAAAATTATGGGAGGTCATAGACTACACTCAAACCGACCGTCGAGGCCTAGGACATGAGAAAGTCAGTTAGTGGTCCAAAGCCACAGCCAAAGAGCACTGAGACATGGTTATACAGCAGATAAGAGACAACGAAAACGAGGTCCGGGTTCAGATAGCAGCCCAACAGTCGCAGCAGGGACATTGGATCAGCCTGGAGAGCGCCTTGCCAAGAGTACTCACATGGGGGTGAGACCTGGCGAATGACCCCGCTGCAACTGAGCTTTATCGTTCGATCTGCCTACGATGTATTACCGTCCGGTGTCAACATGGTAAAGTGGAGTGCGACTAACGACCCGACATGCCCGCTATGCAGAGCTAAGCAGACGCTCGAGCACGTTCTGTCCGCGTGCAGAAAAGCCCTAGGTCAAGGCAGGTATACTTGGCGTCACAACAAGGTGCTGAAAGAATTAGCAGCCGTTGTGAACCATGCTAGGGTGAGGGCTAATGCGAGGTCCAGTCTTACCGTCGTCCACGTGCACTTCCCGTAAGCTGAGCAGATTTATAAAGGTAAATACAACAAAGTCGCATACGCTCCATCGATGCTAGACTGTGCGAGGGACTGGTTACTGGCGGTTGACCTGACTGGTCATGAAAAGTACCCTGAGTTAATCTGGAAGACTGGCTTGCGACCCGACATAGTTCTCCACTCTGTGGAAAAACGTCAGCTCTACCTGATTGAGCTGACCGTGCCGTATGAGTCGTGAATGGACGAAAGCCATATGTATAAGCTCGAGAAATGCAGTGACTTAGCGGCCGGTCTGAGTAGAGACGAAGCGTACACAGTAAGAATCTTCGCCGTCGAGGTAGGCGCAAGAGGTCTCGTTTCCACTTTACTTTACAATGTGATTAAAAAACTAGGCTTACGAGGTAATGAACGCAAACGAACTCTTAAACAACTGGGCGAGGTTGCTGAGAGGGCATCGAGCTGGTTCTGGGCACAACGGAACCTCGTGGGGGACGGGCCTCGGTGAGCTGGTGCGGGTGTCTAGTGAAAAAGAATGTCTTATCCTTTAAAGTCCATCGTGTCCAAATTGTCTGCCAGTGTCCCTCTGCCACCTGCCAACAAAGTCCAGCATGTGTCCGGTAAACCAAACGTAAGCTTGCAACTGGGTCGTCCAGGTAAGCAGACTGCTTTAATTATGCTACCGCAAAGACTTCTTATCTCACAGTACCTTTTGCAAAGTCACCAATTCGTCTTGTCTCTGTCCGATATCATCAGGTAATACGTGCAGCAAGAGAAACCAACCCTGAGCCTCATGAACTCAGGTGGGCCCACTCTCTAAAAATGTTTAGGAGCTCGTGGGCCGAAACATTTGTCGACGAGAGATTACTTCTACTGATGATTGGTAGACTACTGCTGTACATGCTCTCCTGTGGAGTTTCTTCTTGTATAGAGTATTTTAGCAGGAGCCTAAGAACATATTAATGTTATGACATGTGTAAAAATGATGTGGGTACCTGCTGGGCACAAAAGTGAGACGGGAAACACAATGATTGAAACGAAATTGAGACGGGACACTTCAATTACAAATACTATTTCAAAAATTATACTGTTTATAAATACTGCTTTACATGCCATATTGTTTACAAATTTTCTTCATCATTCCAAGTCCTCGAGGTTTATCGCTGCAGACATCACACGTCTCTGATCATCTCTGTGAATGGCTTTCTCTATCCAGTTGGTGAGTTTTGTTTGCAGGTCTATCAGTATCTTGTGTAATTCATTGTCTTTTTGCTCTGACTCATCTTCTCCTATTTAACTCTTTCTTGTACTCAGGTTTTGTCTCTCTGTTATTTGCCAACCTCTCTGTTTGCCTTGATCATTAATGTATTAGCTTTCATGATGCTATTTTAAATTTCTTTGATGCTTTTCACTCTCCATTCTCTGCTGTTTACATCGTTGGGTCCAAAGATTCGTCCTACGACTGCTCTCGAAAGTTGCATTAAAGCTTTGTTTTCTTTAATTGTACTCTAGTTTTTATAACCAAATAGGACAGTTGACCTTACTAAAATTTAATACGTGATTGTATTGGTTATACTGAATGGGGTAGCCAAACACAAGCAAAACATTACCCTTAATCGCTTTTTAAAACATGCATTGCAAGGTTTTGTTTTTCCTTCTGTTGAATACGGGATTATCTGCAGAGGTCGAAATTCGAGTAGAGCGATTTGGATTTAATTGTGACTCACATAATTAACGATTAGAGACTTGACTTGAGGTTTTGTCCAGCTACTTGGTGACTCGCCTTGCAAATGGTAGCTTCAACAACTTAGTACGACTTGTTCTTCGCTGCAGGCCACCATGAGGTTTGGTTCTCAAAGTCACGATTTAGCACGTCTTTATATAAAACTGAACAGACCCCCCCCCCCCAAATGCTTGGTTCATCAAGCTTTCACATTCGACTTCTTCCACTTTTGTATACAGTTCAGTGAGCTTTTCGCACTGCAATTTCTAGTTGTTTTTTTTTTTTCGCCATCTTTTATTGATTTTTTTTTTCTTTATTTCAGTAAACTTACACGTCATACAAATTACTTGATAACGAAGTTATTTGACTTGGGATTCCACTTCTTAATGATTTATGACTTGACTTGGGACTTGAATGACTTGGGAATTTGTGTCAATGACTTGGGACTTGAATGACTTGGGAATTGATTTCAATGACTTGGTACTTGAATGACTTGGGAATAGGTGTCAATGTCTTAGGACTTGAATGACTTGGGAATTGATTTCAATGACTTGGTACTTGAATGACTTGGGAATTGGTTTCAATGACTTGGGACTTGGTGGCAGGGACTTGGGCCTTCGTGTCATTGACTTGGGTCTTGACCTAGTCATGAAAGGTGTAGACTTAGTCCAACCTCTGCTAATCTGTTGTTTATCATTGATATAGTGCCATACTTGCATTTAATATTTCAATATATCATACACCTATTCTTGTGGATATCCCTTAACGTACGCTCATGAAGTGAACGTGGTGGTGATCCTTTACCTTCCACTAGACGAGGCTATGTAACGCTCAAAACGTGTTGCTATGCATGTTGACTGGCACGAGCAGAGTAGACACTGAACATGGCTGAACGAGGCTACCCAAAAGACAAGGCACTAATGAAAGTCTGAAGATATGGTCAGAACTGATATAATCAAAACCTTTCGGGTTAAACTAGTAGATATTTAGGAGTTTCTGACGCTAACTACACTATGTGACCTTTAAGTGAAACCCTACGAAGCTTTCTATACCGACGTTTGAGGTCAAGATTTGAGATATTGCAACCATTTTCTTCTGGCAAAAGTCAGTAGAATTAACTTGTGATAGCTGCTACATTAAAGAACAGGACACACATGGGAATGCCAAATGAGCACAGTTATCGATCTTAACAACACAGCATAAACAAAGTTAACATGGATGAACTGCCCTTTCAAACCGGATGTGCAGAACAAGGGCGCATAAAAAAAATAATCGAACAGGTTTACTACAACGAAAATGAAATCAATCATTTTTTTTTTTAATAATTGTATTTGTTTAGCGTTTTCTTTTTAATGGTACACCGTCTCTCAATTACTTTAGTTTTGTTAATCGTCTTATTTACTTTGGTCACAGATTGGACTCGATGTTGACAATGATTTGTTGAACATGAAAAGGATATGTTGTATTAAGAACATGTAATGAGATTAAACAGTAAATAAAAAAGGATAAGTGAACTGTAAGCTAATTTCGAAATAGAATACAAATCCAGTGTCGTGGCAACCAGTGTTAAATGAATTATTGAATATATACACGAGAGTAGACCTCATGGACACCACGTATTACTTGGTGTGCTGCTACTGGATGCTCGGTTATAACATCTTTAAAGGTTAAATGAGTCTCTTGAATTTACTACATTGATCTGCTATCCAGGATGGGATTCTCATAGTCTAAACGGTCGTCAATCACATAGTAACCTGGTTGGGGGGTGGGGGGTGTGTGGAGGGCACATAGAGTTGATTAAAGAACAGACATGATAACACTCGCGGCATTCCCGTTAGCGGTGCGTCTCTATCTTCAGTAGTCGGTGCAGTGTTCCAATTCCAATGTTTCTCAAGCCAGAGGGAGTGTAACAGTACCTATCATCCCTTCATCCTAAACTATTCTGGATCTTGTCATTCCCTGGGAGACGAGGTCAAATTCAAATCTGAACTCGCCTGTGTGGGTATATAGTCCCGCTTATATATTTACACATCCTTAAGGCAAAATATGTCGTTCTGAATGTTCTGAATCTCTTGGTACGCCTCCATTTTCCAACTTACAGTTAGAAGTTGGAGATTCATGTGTTATTCCCCACATTCCGATGGGACAAATTACAGCCTAGGAATAGGAAGCTGTCAGCCTACTTTCTTTGAGAGTGACGCTAAATCCCACCCCCTCCCCACCCATTCTCGATCTAGCATCCAGTGCGAGCAGAAGTGTTTTGCTTTTGTGCTTAATTCTGTCTGAAACGAAGAAACAGTTATGTTTCCTGGAGGAATCCTGAGCTTGGGTAAGTATATTATGAGTTTACGAGTACCATGTATATAAAACTCGCTGCTGAACGCAGGTTGAACTTGTCCATGGAACTACACAACCATGGCGTCAGTATATTCATATTGTAGGGGCCCACCTAAACTATATATCCCCTTTAAAAGCAGAAGGTATTCTCCTATGAGATTCCTACTATAAGTCCAGAGAGCCTCGACCAACAGACGACACCGTTCCACAGCGGTTACTGTTGTAAAACAATACCAACTGGGCTAGTGATTGTAAGGGGAAACAGTCAGGGGGTTTACAGGTATCAGCGTTAATATTTACTGTTACATTCTCTTCCCCGGAAAATTTGTACAATGGTTAAAATAGGGCATCCGTGGTAGAGAGGGTCTGGACTAATGGTTTCGACTTGCTTTGTTTATATGACAGTGGTCTTAGTTATACAGCTATAGTCTCTACCTCTATTCTGGGCAAGGACAGACAGATTGGCATACCAAGGCCGTCTTCAATATTGAAGATGGCCTTGGATATGCCCAGCAAGTACCAGCGCGTGACAAATAATCATTTATCTCTGCAATATTCCTTGGTCTCCAGTATTATACCAAAGACACCAACCATGCTATCACTGTCTTTCAATCGATCCGGTTTACCTTTTCTTCCAGGTACCACATCTTCACCTTAGATATTACCTCTCTCTACACGTAAATTTCACACTCTGATGGTCTCCAGGCATTGTGGCTCGTAGAGTCAGCCATTCTATAGTCACTGACTCTTTGATACGTCTGGCCGAGTTTAATGGCAATATTTCAGCTAGATCAGTGGCGACACCAAGGGCACCAGGATGGCATGCCCGCCTTCAAATGGGCTACCTCAAATATCATTTACGTCATTCATGTAATAGTATGCTCCCCTAGCTTTACAAGAGGTATATAGATGATTGCATCGGTGTCACCGATATTCCCCTATCTAAACTACAGGACTTTATCAATTTTTTTTCTCCAATTTTTATCCCAGCATCCGAATTACTTCCAACATTTCACCATTGTAGGTGCATTTTCTGGCTCTGACTGTCACCTTGGATACTAAAGGGCTCAGCATATCGGTGTACTATAAGACTACTAATTACCATGCTTTGTCTTTGCTACGCGTCCTCTCATTCCTCTTCCATTAAGGACTCCATCCCATTCTATTAGTTTCTATGCCTCCGCAGACTATACCAGGAGAACGATGATTTTCACCACAAGGCCCTAGAAATGCAGGATTTCTTCTGACTTCGAGGGTATCCCGAACATGTCTTTTCTGCTGCCTTTCACCGAGCATGGTCTGCCAAGTCGGGCTGAGGCCTCATTTCCAATCCTAACCGCCACAACAACAGACCTCTCCTCATATTTACAGACTACTCACAACATCCGTGCCAAAAGTATTCTCCTCAGACATCTCTCCATCCTTAGAGATGACCCTGCCACCAGCACTATTTTTCTCTGAACTTCTTTTAGCGGTCTACAGACATGACAGTAACCTCAAGGACGTTCTAGTCAAGAGTCGGTTACGTCCTGGGTCTGAGTCCCACTTCGGCACTGTCTTTTGTCACAGACCCGTATGCAGGACTTGTCCATATGTGGTTCAGGGCGCAAGTCTGGAACTTTCGAATGTCACCTTTCACATACGTGAAGAATTCTATGGCACGAGCGGCAATGTCATTTACGCCATCAAACTGCAAGAGATGTGGCATGAAGTACATCAATGAAACAAGTCTACGATTGGCTGACAGGTTCAGACAACTTTTGGATGTGCAGAACGGTGTTTTGAAACCAATACCGTTGCATTTCAATTCCCAGGATCACCACGGTGCCCACGACATGGAGGTGACAACCTTTAAATCTAGCCCCTTCAGCGACAGAGTCGGCAAGTCTAATTGAAAATCACTTTAATTTAATCTCGGACATTTCTACACCCAGGGGACGAAGCTATCAACACAGTTTCATCTAACTTTCTCTGGTTATGGCTCCCGTTATTCGTTCTCGGTCCCAACGTCTCTTTATTTCACTGGCAACTGTAACTTGTATGTACGAGGACTAGTTGGAACTCAAGTCATGTATATACTGAGGCAGTTCCATAATCACAACTTAGATTCTCTTGTGACCAGTTTAACTATACCCAATTTAAATGTGTTGCCATCTGCCGTTCAGAGATAGTCATTCCATAAGCGCATGAATAGCAACAATTGTCCTACGTGAAAGGAGCTGGATCAGCACGTAACTACAGCTTCTTCGAACGAAGAGTTGCATTTCTAGTGTCGGACTTTTTGCGCTGGCATCTCTGACCACTGTCTTATGCATTTGTTACGTGTGTGTGCTGTTGGATTTGCCTAGACTTGCAGACTGTCTCAACTTTTTTTCCACAAGGCACAGTGATGGGCATTCTGTGTGGGTTTTCCTGGCATAGGAGCAGAGCAACTACGGGATTGTCAGTTTGTCATGAAGCTTGAACTGCGCTTACCCGATGACCTCATTCGGCTTCCCAGAAGTAGTCTTTCTACGTTTCACCTGAAAACTCCTGTATGACAACGAACTATATTTAACTTTAATTGCTGAGTTATTCTTCTTTTCGTTTTAGGCTTAGTCATGGATGGATAAATATCGTGACTGAAGCATTCTGTACGATCCCCTCCCCAACCCCACACCAGAACATCGCTCTCATCACGGTCTCACCAGCTCTCCAAGTTAAGGCAGTTTCCTACCCAAGATAATCCCCTTTAACCATGTGCCCATCTTCGTGCTGATCTCCCCCTTCCCCTCCTTCTGCTATTTATTTACCTAGTCCGCCGTGGTGCTTGATATGGTCAAAAGATTTCATCTTCTGATGCAAGATGCTGTTTATTAGCCAGTCTTCCTAGATGTTCCTATCTTTTAGAATTTTAGTATTTTTTTTCTTCTTTGTTCATGGTTTTATAAAAATCTATATATAGTATTTCAGCTTAAAGGTCTTTCTTTTCTTCCTGCGACAGAGTCCACAACTATATCACGACGAGATAGTTCACGTCTATATCACGACGAAATCGTCCACGAGTCTCACAGTACCTGGAAATGCCGACACATTTTTGTATCTATTTGATTCATGACTACCTGAAGCTCAAAGACGTGCCTGCATGTACTACCAAAGGGGTCAATTCAGGCAGTAATGGTAGTTCCTTCTTTATTCATGATGGTGCAGCGGCTGGACGCTTGCCTGTGGATTGGAAGGTCGTGGGCTCGAATCCTGGCGGAGCCGGACTTCTTAAAAAAAAATTATCTTTGCTTTCAGGTCGATCCTGCCTTGATTGGGTACC
This sequence comes from Candidula unifasciata, assembly GCA_905116865.2. Classification (NCBI taxonomy): domain Eukaryota; kingdom Metazoa; phylum Mollusca; class Gastropoda; order Stylommatophora; family Geomitridae; genus Candidula; species Candidula unifasciata. The sequence continues at coordinate 190,825 of CAJHNH020001917.1, read as the reverse complement.
AGGTACAGTTCTGGGAAGTAAAGACAGCCAAAACAGAATTCTGTTTATTACCCAATCTTCCTTGATGTTCAGATATTTCAAGATGTCAGTATTTCTCCTTTTCTTTGTCCAAGATATTCTGACAATCTTTCTATAGCATTTCAGCTCAAAAGCCCCTATTCTCTTTTTTTTTAAGGACTGTGGGTGGGGGGGGGGGGGGGGGGATAGGGGTGGGGGGGGGGGGTGGATAGTCCACGACTCACATCCGTATGTTGCTTCAGGGAAGATGCATGCTCTCAAAATTCTAATTCTTCAGTGGACATTATTTTCGTTTTCTTTGAAATTCAAGAACAGATTTTGATCTTCACTGTGCTTTCGGACAGACAATGTTAAACTTTCTATTCCCTTTACGCTGTTCGAAAGGAGGACTGTGTCATCTGCGTAGCGAAGTTCCAGAATAGGGTTGCCATTAATTTTGAGCGGATCATAACTGACACACAAGTCTAGTCATTTTTGACATTTCTTATTATATTTTCTGCGTATAAATTGAATAGGTATAGCGAGAGAATGCACCCTTGCCTCACTTCCTTTTGCACTTTGACCAATCTGATGTTTCTCCAGCTGCTCTGATGGCCGTTTGTTGTTCATGATAAAGATTTTCAATTAAATGCACCAAAGGCGCCGGAAAAACCCCCTACTTCCTCATAATATACTACAGTTTTTTTATGCTGGACACAATCAAATGCCTTGCTATAATCAATGAAACAAGCACAAGGATCTACGTTGTATTCTCTACATTTTTAAAATTATTCTCATATTAAAGATGTTTTTCCTAGTTCCTCTACACTGTCTGAAACCAGCTTGCGCTTCACGAATGCTCATATTGTAATTTCCTTTCAATCCTCTTCATGGTATTTCGTAGGAGATTTTTGCTAGCATGCGATGGTACGGCAGTTGGAGCATAGTTTCAGATTTACTTTCTTTGGGAGAGGGATATAGATTGTTCCTTTCCACGCTTTAGGCCAAAAGCCACTGTTCCAGATCTTCGTGGACAGTGCATGGTAGACTCGGATGCTGACCTCTCCTCCTGCTTGAATTAGTTCTGCTGGTATTTCGTCGCAACCTGGTGACTTTCCTTTCTCCAGGCTGTGAACTGCTAATCGTACCTCATCCAGTTAATGCTCTGGTTCTTTTTCATAACCTTCTTTAGTTGTTTTTGGATTACTTGTCAGATCCTTATACAGTCTTGTACAGTATTCATTCCATCATTCTAATATGTCTTTGGTTTCCGTTACCGTTTTACCTTTTTTATCACTTATTATATGAAAAGAAGGCCCGAATTCACCTTTCAATGATTTAATTTCTTTAAACATGTCTCTGTCTCTTCCTTGCAACTTGAGTTGCTCAGTTCTATTACAGGTATTCATAATAAACTGTCTTTAAAAAAAAAACATTTCTGACAGCATTTCTGATTTCATTCGTGTTGTTCCTATATACATGTCTATTTGTTTCTGTCCTTACTTGCTCTAAATTTCTTTTTTCTTCTATCAGCTTTAAAGTTGTTTTTTTCTGTAATGTAAATCTGTTTCTTGTGTCGTTTTTTAGGAATCATGTTCTGAGCTGTTGTGATGATGATGTTTCTTGCTTCATCAGCCAACTCATCAGGTGTCATATAGTCCTGCGCTGGTCATGAGTGCCTCAAATTTGCTTTTAACCTCAATGCTGTAATCATTTGGTAAATTACTTAAAATGTATTGCCTTAGCCCCTGATCGACACTTTTTTTTTTTCAGTTTTAATTTAAACCTGCAACAAGAAGTTTGTGATCAGTGTCACAGTCAGCTCCAGGGAGTGTCTTTGCAGATGTCATAATGTCCTATATTTTTTCTGGTATTAAAATATAATCAATTTGATTCCTGCTATTTCCATCCGGTGAAGTCCAGGTGTAGAGCCTTCTTTGGTGTTGTTTAAATAATGTGTTGGTAACAGACATATTCTTTTATATACAAATTTCGATCAGCCTCTCCCCACTCTCGTTTCTGTTTTCTATGCCGAATATGCCTCTTTTTCCTCTTCCTCTGATCATGAACTATACACACACAAACACCCATAAATACACATGCATATAATCATGCACAAACACCCATACATACACAGGCAACCTCATGTACTCATACAACCCCATACTACACGCAAACCTATTCACACGCAATCACTCATACATACACTAACACACACATATATATACACATGCATCTAATCATTCATAAATCCCAGGCAAACACCGATGGATACACAAGCACACATGGATAAGTAATAACTCACGGATACACAAGCACCCACGGATACGCAATCACCCATGGATACGCAATCACCTACGGATACGCAATCACCCATGGATACGCATTCACCATGGATACGCAATCACCTATGGATACACAAGCACCGACGGATACGCAATCACCCATGGATACACAATCACCTATGGATACGCAATCACCCATGGATATGCAATCTCCCATGGATAAGCAAGCATTAAGGCATAGGCAATCACCCATAGATACGCAATCATCCATGGATACGCAATCACCCATGGATACGCAATCACCCATAGATACGCAATTATCCATGGATAGGCAAGCACCCATGGATACGCAATCGCCAATGGATACGCAACCACCCATGGATACGCAAGCACCAATGTATAGGCAATCAGTAATGGAGAGAGAGATAATATAGTGAAGTGAGAAACGTTTTGACAGTGCGAACCAGAAAGGAAACTGTTGAAAACAGTCTGAACAGATTTAGATTATCTATTTCTAGATCAATAAGTACAAGAACAGGATTGAAGGTTTCTAAAATATAGGGCTTACCAGCAGAAGAGGTGAAAAAAAATAAAATAATTGTGATACGGTTACAATCAGAAGAAGCAGATAAAGACATTATATACATATAAATATATAACACTAGCTTTATTTAACTAAAGATAAGTACAATAGTTTTATTAATACTGATGTTATCACCACCATCACCACTAACACAACTAAGCCAACTGATCTAGTAAAGTAGCAACACAAATAATAGTAATTCTAGATCTAGTAACTAATACGACTATAGAGGAGAAGAAAAATGTCACAAGACGGGTTTGTCCCATATCTAAATTAGGGTCACCCCTAATTGTACAAGACAGTCGGGAATGGCGAAATGTTGTAATGGTGGTTCGTATCGGTCTAAGCAGCGAATCCGAAGCTCCATCAACCATCCAACGCCACTCCAAGGATGAGGTAACTTAAGTTATTGGTACCAACAAATTTCCAGGGAACAACTTTGCTAGACTTCCTTACCACTTGATTGCCTCCAGACTGGATAGAATCACTATCACGGTCAAAATACAGCATAAAAGAAATCTGACTGGTCGACAAAATCACCCACACACCCACCCGCCTGACCTCCCGCACGCACGCACGCACGCACGCAGGTACGCACGCAAACACACACAAACCCAGATTCCAGATACCAATAAAGGTACCTTTAAATTAACAATATATCATGTAATCAGTTAATACCAATCTACAACAATTCAAGTGACTGATAAGGATTAAAAAAACACACAAGAATATAATTAACGAAGAATGTCTATGAGAATCAAGAATGTCTCCTAGACTACCAAAAGCCACAATGACAAGTTGATCTTGGCAATGAGCGTTATGTGTGGTAACGGTAAGCTTTAGTCTCAGAGTTTCCAGAAAGCTGTAATCTCACCGTGTGAATAATACAAATACTCATCAAGCAATTGTAGATAAAACTTGAATGTTTGTCCCCCCCCCCCCCCCCCCCCTCCTTAGCCTCAGTTGACATGTGGACATCTGGCTAAGATTTGAAAACTGGCACCACAAGAATAAACGAAACAGTTCATTTGGCTTTCTGTTTATGTAGACTTACATCTAACCGGAATGGGTGTTGAAGAAATATACTTTCATATCAACTGGCATGGCATGGTTTAGGCAGCAGCTGCTGTGGGTATGTAGTGGCCAGACCCTGATATGGAGCACTTGATGATGGTTATACATAAGCTGTGACTTGGTGGGTCGACTGTCAGGTGACTTCTTCAGGTGCTGTTAGGACGAAGTAGAAAGGGTAATAAGGGTAACTTGATGATGGTAGGCTGGGCGGTGAACTTCCCTGTTTAAATTAGTAGTACTTGATGTTTTTTGTCGTTGAAATTTTGTAAATAACTCCCAGGCAAGATGATGCTGTCATGTTCGTTAACAGTTCATATCCTGAGACTGCAACGAAACCAGGAGATAGACAATCAGCAAACATATGTACCCCCTTTCCCTACGTTCCATCCCATACATCACTCAGTTATAGGTTCAGATGACAGAGATTGGCTTCCACAGGAAAGAACTAGGCCTGAGATAGAGCACCAAAAAGGTCCTCACACATTAAGTTAGAACTGACAAAAACGAAATCTGATATGCCAGCAATATCGACGAGGAGGAAAAAAAGTAAAGAAGGGGAAGAAGAAGAAGAAGAAGAAGAAGAAGAAGAAGAAGAAGAAGAAAGAAGAAAGAAGAAGAAGAAGAAGAAGAAGAAGAAGAAGAAGAAGAAGAAGAAGAAGAAAGAAGAAGAAGAAGAAGAAAGAAGAAGAAGAAGAAGAAGAAGAAGAAAGAAGAAGAAGAAGAAGAAGAAGAAGAAAGAAGAAAGAAGAAGAAGAAGAAGAAGAAGAAGAAGAAGAAGAAGAAGAAAGAAGAAGAAGAAGAAGAAGAAGAAGAAGAAGAAGAAGAAGAAGAAGAAGAAGAAGAAGAAGAAGAAAAGAACAAAAAGAAGAAGAAAGAATCAGAAAGAATCAGAAAGAATCAGAAGAAGACGATCCAAAAAAAAAAAAAAAAAAAAGGAAACAAGCATAACCAGATTAACAAGACCAACCTTTAAATGACTAGGTTATATGTCAAAGATGATTAAACGACATGCACTATTAATGTCTGCTTTTACTGTCAATTCAAGCTTTGTTGAGACACAACGGATCAGCTGGTCGACTGTCAGTTGATACGACTTCATGGAGAGATCTAGAGGCCAGAGGCAGGCACTGTTGCTGTTGTCACAATCCAATAAGTTTTATGTGTCATCAAAATGCCCCTGTTGTTCTAGGGGTCCATAATGGGCGGAAACTACAGAATAGCCCCACTATCTTCATCCAGCGTCTAGTAAATGGCGACTATTTAAAGAAATCGGATCTGATGACTGAAAGATAAAGATTGCGCAGCTTAGTTGTAAACCACAAACAACGTGCCAACAGCTCTTTTAAAGAAAAAAAAAAAAACTGAACCCAAGGTGTCAAGATTATGAAAATGAGCTCATGGCTCATAAGCCACATTTGCTAGTAATCTCAGCTTTAAGTAAAAGAAGGAGGAAAAGGATGAGGAGGAGGAGGAAGAAGAAGAAAAAGGTGGACCCTTCATGCCTATTGGGCATAGAGTGCTAAACCTATATTTTATAGACCAACCTGTACTAACTTCGTGATATGGTTAATATCCCACCAGTTGCCTTCACTTCCCGGACTTTTTTAAATAACCCCCAACCCGCCCTTTTTTATAGAAAATGTTCAAAGGAATAAATGGATCCCAGAGCAATGCTTTAGAAGAGAATTATTTGTGTACAGTTTTCATTATCTTTGTCATCTTTTCCACTTCTGCTGTCAGGAGTGGTGGGGGTGGAACAGTTTGCGATCCATTGCTTGATGGGCAGCAATGACTACTGTCATTGCATGACGACATAAAAGCTCTCTGATGTCATCAATCAATCTTGTCTTAGGTCGACTTCTTTCTTTCATCGAAGATATTTACGTGTGTTAGCGCCTACGTTTAAAGTTGTTATGGCTGCATTCTTACACATTCCATAATATTTCAGATTTAATATTACTGGTATTTGTAATTGTTAGTCCTCACAAAATATTAATAACAATAAACTACAATGACAATAATAAAAACTGTGCAATATATTTAGACAATTTTCGAGCACCTTGAGTTACCGCTCCTCGCTTTAGTAATTTATAAAGGGGCACCCCTCCCCCCGCCCCCATGGGTTTCTTTGTTTCAGTGGCGGGGGAAAAATGGGGGGGGGGGGCAGCTGTCAATTTTTCTTACATGCCCTGACCTCATTTGACGATCATCACCAGTCAAAACATTTGGCCTTAATTTTTGTCACCGTCACACGCACTGCCTAAAATAGACAACGAAGCCGCCCCTTTGTCCCTATGAGACATGGACGGCATGTTTGGTACTCCTTAAAAATGTACCAATACCAGAAGACAACAGTGACCTATTTTTATTTCCTTCGTATGTCATTTATGATTATAAATATAAAAGAGGTAAATACAGCATAATGTAGCATCTTTGCAAGTGTAAATTTAACCTAAAATTTCCGGCTAAATCAGCAGTCTTCGACAGTTTTAATATCGCGACCCCTTTGAGAGACCCTTGAGTGTGAGTGGCAAGACCCCCACCCTGTGTGTATGGCAAGACCCCAAAACCCCTAACACCACCTACCCCTCAATAGATTCCACAACAAGCGAAACAGAAAATATGGAGATACGATTTGGTCAGAATATGTTGTTAATCTATAATGAAATGTCCGTGTGACCATATTAATTAGATTTTTTTAACTGTAGATATAA
>CAJHNH020001917.1:166672-179172 GCA_905116865.2 Candidula unifasciata | reverse complement strand
TTATTCCTAAGTGTGTAATAAAAGTTAATGGTGTTATTTTAGGACAAGTACAGAAATTTAAGTATCTGGGCACATGAATAACGTCAGATGGAAGATGCATAACTGAGATAAGAAACAGAATAGGACAGGCAAAAACTGCATTTTATAAAATGAAAAACATCTGTGCAATATATCCCTGTCATTGAGAGTTAGAAAAAGAATTCTTGCTTGCTACATACATCCAGTTTTAACATATGGTTGTGAATCCTGGACATTCGGTAGGCAGGCCAAACAATTTCTAGAGGCCTCAGAGATGTGGTTTTACAGAAGAATGCTTAGAATACCCTGAACAGCCAAAAAGAACAACCAAGAGGTTTTGAAAGAGGCGGGAGCCCGAAGACAATTTATCACAGACATCAGAAGGAGACAGTCATCGTTTTTCGGCCATGTCATGAGAAGAGGAAAAATAGAACATGTTGTGACCACTGGAAAGATCTGTTGAAGAAGAGATAGAGGAAGACAGTGTTGAATGGCATGGAGGTGTGTCAGCACACCAACTGATACATGCTGCAGGAGATCGCAGATTATGGAGATGCATGATCGCCCACGCCAGTCGGCAAGGCACATGATGATGATGATGATGATGATATTTATACCCTAATATGGATAGCTAGAGAAATACTGAAGTGAACCGTGAAAAAAAAATATATATATACACACATACTTTTGTGTATGTGTGTTTGTGAGTGTATGTTTGATGCTTGCACAGAAGCACTGGAAAATGAGGTATGAAGTGATTATGATAATAAAATAATAATGTATTCTACAAACATAGTGAAGACCAAGTTTACAAGTATGGAGCAAACTTTAACACAAATCAATAGATTAATAATGTAGTGAGTAAGTAAGTAAATTTTACCCCACCAGGAAATCACACAGAGCGATAAAAAACGCGGTGATACAAAGTACGAATATGCGGATGAGGATCACCCGTGGAGAGGTCCCGGAAACTCCGTTAAGCCGTTAGGCCATATTTATGGTCCTGTTATTTTTAGGACCCCCTGCAAAAGCTGAGATGGGGCTTCAAAATAACACATTGGGAAGGTTTTCTAATAACGTATTAATGCCTCTACAGCTGGACAACAGAATAGATCAAGCGGAAGCTGCATTTCAGAAAATGAAAAATATCTTATGTAATAAATAGTTCTAATTTAATGTCAGAAAGAGGGTACTAAAATGATACATAACCTGTTCTGCTGTATGGCAGCAAATCCTAGAATGTCAGTGAACAAATTAAGAAGAATTTGGAGGCAACAGAGATGTGGTTTCTTAGACGAATGTTCCGAATACCTTGGACGGCTAGAGTAACTAACAACGATTGCTTGAAAAAAGCTAATGAAAGTAGATCTCTATATACAACAATAAGAGAGGGAGACACAAATTTTTTTTTTGGACCACATAATGAGAAGAGACATTGGAGAACATCGTGACAACTAGAAAAAAAAAATTGAAAAAAGGTGTGGAGGCAGACCAAGAGAGATGATGCTAGATGGGCTGAAACAATAGCATAGAGGGATATACTCAAGAGAACCAGGGATCAGGCAACCAGGGATCGTGATCAGCGGAGACGCATGAGCGCCTACGCCAGTTGGCTGGGCACATGATGATGATATGTGTGCAAGGGCAGGTAACACAACGAAAGAAAGTGAGCACATTGAAGTAAACATAATTTGAACATACAATGCTGAAAGGTCGTTAACTTTGAGATAAGTTGATCAAACACGATCGATCGTAAGCTTTGAATCAATCCGTGCAGAGGTCCTAATCCCCTTATTCTCCAGCTGGGACTAATTCAATCTTCGAAGTATTTAGATGAGAGGAAACCACCTCTTCCATTCTTTCTCACTTCTTCCAGTTAGGTCATCGAAGCGTTAGGGGAGGAAGTAAGTATCTTCTGTGTTGTCTGTCTAAAGAGTCGTATAAGTTGGTCTTTATTTTTTTCTAAACTGTTCTTGATACCGTCGTACAATCTTCTTTGAAGTCTTCCTCCTGCTATTCTTCTTCTTCTTCATTTTTTACTTTCTCCCTGCCAATGAAACAAGAACTCTCAGATAAACCATGCCGTGTCATCCGCAACCTGCTTACTTAGTGTCCTCTTTGTCTTTTACTCTCAATGTTTCCACTCAATTCAGCAGTACTGATCTGACATAAGAATTAACTAATGGCATCGTCAGTCCCAAGGAACTATGGAGATGTGCCTCTGGCTTTGGGAACAGCTTCTTCTGTGAATATAAGTCGAAAAAGCATCACTCTCCTGGGCACAGGCCTGGACATTTTGATTTGGAGTACAGACTTTTGCCCAGGCAGCAGGCACCCTTCTCTACGTCGCCTGTGATACCAAAGGGGTAAGAATGTAAAGTTTACTCCACTAGGTCATCACACAGAGCGATATACACCCGGTGACACAAAGTGCCACCATGCGGATGAGGATCACCAGTGGTGAGGTCTCAGAAACTGCGCTCAACCATCAGGCTGTATTGCGACCCCCAGCAAAAGTCATAGTGGGGCTTCCAAACATCGAAAAATTGCCTCCCACATGGAGACGACGTGGTTATTTTTCATATACCGAGGGAAAGGCAGAAGCCAATACCACCTGTCACTGAGAACGTTGCAGTAACAGCCGGAAAAGCACTGTAAACAATGCCAAACCGCCTTCAGGATTCCAGCTGCGGATTTTCCCTTAGGTTTACTACCGAAGCGCTTTTCCAAGGTAGCGTATGGCCACAAGGGTTATAACTTCCTTTTCTTTTTTACTTTCACAGATCCCCTGCTATGAAAACTCCTTTTGGGTTTATTGTCATATTTTAATATCACGTTCAGTTTTCCCATCTGTATCTACATTACTGCCCAGGTGAGTGTATGACTGCACATCTTCCAGTGGGATATTATTAAGAGAAATTAAATTACTGTGTTGCTTGGTTTATTCTCATTATCATTGTCTTTACCCTATTGATTTTAAGACGTATATTTAATTGATCTTTCATCTGACTCCTTTAGTGGGATAGAAGAAAAATATCATCAGCGAAGTCTAGATCATTAAAGTGTTTTGTAGGGTCTATTGAATTCCATTCCTGGTGGTAGCTGATGCTGTTCATTATCCAGTCTATTGTTAGAAGAAAGTAATATTTAAAAAAAAAAAAAAAAGACACATCCCTGTCGAACACTTGTTTTTTAATTTTAAATGTATCTGTTACTGTTTCCTCACGAAGAATTCAATATTTCATGTCTTCACTAAATTATTAGTTGTCTGTGAGATCCCATTAGGGCTAATCAATTTCCGGAAAGATACGTTGTCAGTACTGTCGAAGCCTTTTTTTTTCAGTCTACGAATCCAATGTAAAGTGGTGAATTCGGTTCAACGCTTTGATCTGTTATTATGCGCAGTGTGGCTATCTGGTTGTTACAGAAACATTCGAGCCACACACCTGCATGTTCACCCCTTAGTTGTTTATATATGGCATCTTTTAGTCCTTCCAAGAAAAATCATACGTAATATTTATTTCCAACAACTGACAACATACTTCCTGTATAATTTTCACTCATGCAGATCACCGTTTTTTTTGGGCTGTTTCACAAGATCTCCTTCTTTTATTCTTCTCTTCAATCTTTTGGTATTTCTTCGGCCTCTTAGACTGAATAACTGGTGTAGCAATTCCATAGACGTGTTTATATTGTTACTAATATATTGGTCTTAAAAACTTCTCCTGAAATGCCATCTTCTCTTCCTTCAGTAGACTGAAAGCAGATTGATTGCTCTCCTCATTTTCTTTTTAGATGGCATCTTACAGTTGACATCCAGTTCAATTTCTGAGAGTTTGGATTTCAAATGCAGTGTGGTATGGCTGCATTTTCATTAAATGTTCAAACTATTTCATTCTTTCTCTGTCAATATAATTCAGACATGGTCTTATCCCAACTTTCTCCCAAATAATGGTATTGGTAACCTTCTGGTGTTATTAGTGACCTTAATGAGACATCGTATTTCAAAGGTAATTTTCTGCACTATTCATTGGGTTATATTTCCTTCTCCCTGTGTTGTAGCAGCCAATTATACCACTGCCTGCTTGCTAGGCCTGTCGCGTGGCGGAGAGAAAAAAAAAGTTTGTGCCTATCTCCTCAAAGGCGAGCCATCAACACCTTAGCCTGAAACCTCACAGCTTCAGTTTTCCAGCGTGTGCCACTATGAAATGTGGTTGAGGCAGGGCTGCAAACTTAAAATTGAGAAAATCGGCCAAATACTTGTCAGAAAAGGCTAAAATAACGACTGAAGGAAATGCATTGCTACTTCCAGTTCACATTGTAAGAAAAACTTCAAGATCATCAAGAAAGTCTCCACTGACACGAGAATCACACAGTTTATCAATAGACATATTCTCAACACACATCACCTACGGGATGCAATGCATTCTATGCAGTATTTGGTGAATAAGTGCAGTTCTATTCATAATCTCACTACCGCCTCCAGAAGCTGTTCAATTTCCAGCTTTTGTTTTGACTTATGATACATTAGATAATACGCTCCCAATAAAAGCAATACTAACTGGAGTTTTTGAAGAAGCCAGAGCAAAGGTGACAAGCTCTTTCAATGACTCGTTTTGAAAAAGACGAATCTAAAACTTTTCAATATCTATTTGAAATCCATTTAGGGGTCCTTAACATTACTACTAACTTGATAAAACAGTTCTTTCGGACTCTCACACTCCTTTCCACAACAGTGCAAAGCGGCTTGCTACTAAACTGCCTTCAGCTGAATAGAAAAAAGTATATTGGAATTAAGGACATTCGTTTACAGCCATAAACCACAGTCGGCGTCAATATATTCTTTATAAGTTTGATATTTGTGTTGCATTTACTGTAGTTCGTTGGTTTAAGGTTTGAACTACATATCAACATCATGGCACACGGGTGGCAACCCATAACTGCTCCATTCTTCTTCTAATCCTGAGTCCAAAGAAGCTCAGAACAGTGCACAGGCTCTGTAGCACCGGCGAGGATCCTGAATACTTTAGGTAGATTTTAAACTCCAAATTTTGCTTGGCAGCGACTTTAGGCTACTCTTTTCGATTTCCAACTGCCAAAGGAATTTGTACGTGCGCAACAATGCACAAGGGCGTCTGATCTAGCTACCCAGAGGCCAGGGTGAATTACTAGAAGTCGAAGTCAAGCGGAATGCTGGAAAATGACCAAAATGGATGTACACAAGCTGTCCACCTTCCACCACACATGTCTACGTAGAATTATCAAAATTTTCTGGCCAGAAACAATCTCAAACACTAAACTACTTTAAGTCACAAACCAAGAAACCCTAGACAGTATTATAACCAAGAGAAGATGGAAATGGCTTGACCACGTTTTGAGAATGAATCCTGATTTACCTGCCAAAAACAGCTCTCATATGGATACAAGAGGGAAAGAGAAAAAAATGGGCGCCCAAAAACAACATGGAGACGAACGATGGAAAGTGACCTGAGTGTGGCATCTTTGACATAGAAAACTGCATTGAAGATTGCACAGGACAGGAAAGCATGGAAAGTCCTCTCTGAAGCCTCATGTGCCACTAGGTATAACGAGAACTGATGATGATGATAAAGTCAAGGTGAAAAAAAACCCAGGTCTTACGGGGATTAAACCTGGAACCTCTAGCCCTCGAGGCGAACACCTTGCCTAGAGACCACGCAGCCTCCTGAAAAAAAAGCTCTAGGTTAGAGTGGCTACTGTTTGCATCCAGAAGAGGTTAAATTATAACTCTATCAATCGTAAGTTAAATGAACAATTTGGATAGTGTGATCTTACAAATATCTCCGACTGGAGCGAGACAGAAAGTGAGACTGTCTTTTATCCTCATCCTCCCGTACCCCTGTGTGTCGTTGAAAGTAAGATTGCCTTCCGGCTAATCAAACAATGTATGGTGGGTTGTAAAGTACATAAATTAATTAAATCCGAATTGCCTAACCTAGCACCCAAAAAATCAAAGCAGACCAGACATATAAGTAATTAAAAAAATTAATTAATTTTTTTTTTCAGAGAGAGAAACATTAACCTAACACTTTTGTATTTCTGTTACAGGTGAAAGAAATACAACACAGAGACCATGAGTTTACGTGCGTTGAAAAAGCAGATAACAGGTAACGTTATCAAGGCTGTCCTGTTGATCAGTTTGGTCTGTTTCCTATCGTTGACCCTACAAGGCCTGTTAACATGGCAGTCATTGCCTTCCCACAGCTACACAAAGAGAACAGACAATTCTGTATTCTTGTACCTCAACCGCATAATGACATTTAGTACAGTCGCACCAGGGAACATTACAATGAACTATTTGGCGCTCAAGAAGATTGAGCAGATGACAAAGGAATTGAATGATTCGGTACTGGTCAACGAAACAATGTTTCCAGCTAAAAGAATTGGTAAATACCTTCTGTTAGACCCGGACCTTTGCAAATCAGTTGATAGGGTTGATATCATAATAATTGTGCATACGGCACCACAAAATCTGGACAAAAGACAACGGATCAGAGACAGTTTTGCCAAAGCCTCACTCTTTCGTCCATTCGACATTCGTGTTGCATTTCTATTGGGAAAAACGCCAAACAAAACGCTGGAACGAGTCTTATGGATGGAGCATGCCAGATACAACGATACGGTCATGGGAGACTTCATCGACGATTACCACAATCTCTCGCTTAAAAGGCGTCATGGGATTCCGATGGGTCAGCGAGTATTGTCCGAATTCAGAATTCGTGTTAAAAATAGACGATGACATTTTAGTGAATATGTTTAAACTTCTATATTCGTTTCTAAGCCACATGTCAGGGAAAAGGAAGTCAATATTTTGTAATCTATGGCATAGCGGAAGTATGCCTATTCTTAGAAAGGGAAAGTGGAAAGTGGCATCTCATGTGTTTTCGTCAAGGACTGCATTCCCGTACGACTATTGTAGTGGGTTCCTAGTTCTAATGACCACTGATTTGATGAAGCCGATGTACGAGGCAGCACTGACGACCCCTTTCTTTTGGATTGACGATGTTTACTTATTTGGTATGCTCCCATTGGTTGTTGGTGACGTCATGTATTACAACTACGAACTGCATAGATATCTGTCTGTGAACGAAGGGAAAGCCATGAATTGTACACAGGAGCTAGGACCCCGATGTCCTATCTTTGCCACTTTAATAGAAAATGACTTTTGGCCCTACTGGGACACCATCAAAGGGTTATACACATCCGACGACTGGCATTTGCAGCAGAGGTTTATTCATTGATCTTTTTTTTGAACTGTTGCTGAAAATCTTGTAGCGACCATTTTAGTGACGTCTTATCCACACACTGTTCTTATTTCTAATCTCCGATAATCCATTCAGATGGGGACAGATCTGAAGCACCCTTTGTATCACATGCTCTTCAAGAAAAAGGTTAATAGGCTTAAAAGGGGCAAATCATGGTTGGGTAGGGCAGAGGAAGACATCATGCAGGTTTGCTGCCCTACAGACATTCATCCAGGTGAGGAGTGGATACCAGAGTTTGATGCCCCCAATCTCACATTCTCCTGTGTCGTGACGCTCAGTTGTTGGGAGCAGAATCCAGCTGTTGTAAGTACCAGTGACAAGTCAGATGAGACAGATGTGGCGATCTTCACAGACGGGTCCGTTATACGAGGACATAAGAGTGCATGGGCATTTACAGCTCGCTCTTCCGGCAGAACAGTTAAGGAAGCCAGCGGTGCTTTCTCCATGACCACCAGCAGCATGAGGATGGAGGTGATGGCGGTGACACAGGCATTCATGTGGCTGGGATCACAGGACTATTCCAGCGTGTGTGTGTGCTGAGTGATTCTTTGAGTATGATCCGGCTGGTCAAGGCAGGCTGGTTACGCAGACAGTGGCTTGAGTCATTGCAAAATTCTCCTGGGTGTGCAGTTACTTTCATATTCGTCCCACGAAATGCAGGCGTTGTTGGTAATGAGAGAGCTGATAGACTGGCAGGCACTGCATTAATTGAAAATGGCCGGCCCATGGATCACGCAGACATTGACATTGCCCTTAGAGAGATAGGACGTTCTGGGGATTTTGGAAGCAACATGTCCACATCACTTCTAAGAATACGCGAATTGGAAGTAAAGATCGGCACAGCCAAGCATGAGAAGCACACTGGATGCACACGAAGTCTTGTTAACCAACATAGGACTGGTACTATTAACCGCACGACGCTGATAAATATGTTGAGAGGGGAATCTGAGCGCCTATGGATGTGTCCGGAATGATGTGAAGATAATCTAACTCATAACTCAGATGGGGACAAGAAAGTAGAATACAGTTTCTGGACATTTTGGTTTAATTGTCTGTGTCTATGAAGGTTTTAGCTGGCCATCATGAAAGAGGTTGCCTTCGTTTCTTTGGACTTCCTGTCACCTTCTTTAGGTTAAACACACACACACAACACGCCCACACACACACACATACACACGGAGGCAGACAGACAGAAATAAAGTGTTTGTTTGTGCATTCACAGTTGCTAATGAAAACTCCGTAACCTATATGATTGAGTGAGTGTCAGGGGGTCATTTACTAACTAGACTGCACAAAGTCAAAAAGTAAGAATGCAGACACTAAGGGATAGATGAAAACAAGAATACTGACACAAAATATGGAGGGTTTTTTGCGGCCTCTTTAGGAAACGATAACCATAACAACGGATCAGTTAAATCCTTGCTCCACATAAACACACATTCACACACGCTCAAAATACACAGAGCGAGAGAGAGAGAGAGAGAGAGAGAGAGAGAGAGAGAGCTACTGAGAGAGAAAGACAGAGAGAGAGAGAGAGAGAGAGCTTTGCTCTATCTATACGCATTAGTACAGAGTAGTTTAGCTTATTTGCAGTACGTGATTCCCAATTACATAAGTACATAAACACACTGTTGAATTTTTGCACCATCATTAGCGTTTCCTTCCGGATCCCTTATCGACCCATTATAAGCTTTTATTATGTTTGAAATTGTTGGTTTGTTAGTTTGTGTGGATAGCCGTTTGCGATCGATGTTTATTATACTCCCCAATATGCTATAATGCTGACTCTTCAATCAAATGAAAGAAGAAGAAGAAGTGATGGAGGACTGCCACTTTATTCAAGTGGATGATGGACTGAGTGCCTCAAGGTTTGATATCACCCCAGACGTGCCCCAGGGAGATATCTGCACACCAACACAACTCATGTTATCCACTATGTACGTACACATGTGATTGCAATTTACATACACATAATATCAATGTGTCCATGTTGTCCTGGGTTGGCTTCTGTCAATCACATGTCCTCTAGAGATTTCTACAAACTTCATTTACATGTCCTACACTGTGTACCCATCCTCGAGAAAGCTTGGGTGTATGTGACCTGCTGGTCCATGAACTCAGACTGGAGTGATTTGTGGCCAGACTGTATACATAATAATTGATGGCTGTGATACGGCGTATACTGATAAAATAATTAATGTCTCTGGGCACGATCTTGGCTTGTAGGTTAATGGATCATCACACAGCTGAGTTTACTATAGACAGAAACACTTTAAGAAGAAACACATTAGTCTACCTCATCAGCTTGATGAATAATTTCAATGGTTTGTGTTGCAGTTTACGATATTACATTTTCAAGGGTAATTTATGTAATCATTATGCAACAGTCTTTTCTGTTAGACTTTATTACTTTCACTTTAAAGGCATGTATGCAAATGTGGGACAGACTTCCGATTTTAGGTTATTTTCTTGAATGCTGTCGAAATCACTGTTTGCTCATACTCGCATTGTGGATGACAATGTAGTATAGCGCACATACATTTCAAGCAACCAATGCACCAGCAGCTTGTATGTCTCTCTCTTTCTCTCTCTCTCTCTCTCTCTCTCTGTGTGTGTGTGTGTGTGTGTATACATACATCATACATACATACATATATTTAGATATACTCAAAAATATATAGATGTTGTTTCAGACATATAGCATGTTTAAAAAATACACTATAGATTGACTATAGATTTCAGGAGTTGACCATCCCCATTTTCGGTTAAATTTTATTCATATGTTTGATCTCAGAGTGTGGCACCTTCGGACAGGAGCCCTTAGTCAGTCAGTCAGTCAGTCAGTCATTCAGTCAAGCACGAAGTTTTATTTGTGAGTGTTTGATTCATATATGGACCGTAATGTTGTACATACTGATACATTTGTTGCAGGTACGCTAGTAATTAGTCAGTGTTGTTGACATACGGTTTCAGGATTGGCTGTCTCGATTTATAACACGTAAAAGACCAAATCATGGAAGCCAAAAATAAAACTCAAAGATCTGATGGTGAGGCCCCCATGCCAGGCAGATCACAAACGTGAACTGAGGAAGAGAACGATGGCAGAGCAAGTAAGGGTAGTTGTGAAAAAAGACAGTCTATATCCCTCTCCCAAAGAAAGGAAATCTAAAACTATGCTCCAACTACCGTACCATCATCGCATAATTAAGTCATGCTAGCAAAAATCTCCTACGAAATACCATGAAGAGGATTGAAAGGAAATTACAATATGAGCATTCATGAAGCACAAGCTGGTTTCAAACAGTGTAGAGGAACTAGGGATCACATCTTTAATTAAGAATAATTTTTGAAAAATGCAGAGAATACAACGTAGATCTTCATGCTTGTTTTATTGATTAAAGCAAGGCATTTGATTGTGTCCAACCCCACAAACTGTGGACTATAATGAAAAGTATGGGGTTTCCAGCGCATTTAGTGCATTTAATTGAAAATCTCTGTCATGAACAACAAGCAGCCATCAGAGCAGTTGGTGAAACATCTGACTGGTTCGAGGTGCAAAAGGGCGTGAGGCAAGAGTGCATTCTCTCACCATACCTATTCAAAATATAATGAGAAATGTCAAAAATGATCAGACTTGTGACAGTTATGATCCGCTCAAAATTAGTGGCAACCCTATTCTGGAACTCCGCTACGCAGATGACACAGTCCTGCTTTCGAACAGCGAAAAGGGAATTGAAAATTTTTTATTGTCTGTCCAAAAGCACAGTGCAGATCAAAATCTTTTCTTGAATTTACAGAAAACGAAAATTATGTCAACAGATAAAACTGGCTGTCACCCAAAATTAACAATAAATGATGAAGAAATTAAAAATGTCACAAACTTTGAATATCTAGGCTCTATAATAAACAACAATGGAGTCTGTTCGACAGAAATTAAAAAGAGGATGGCCATAGCAATGCAAAGATTGAACAGCCTTAAAAGTCTATGGTTAAACACCAGCAAGGAGATAAAAATTAGAATTTTGAGAGCATGCATCTTCACTGTGGCTACATACGGATGTGAGTCGTGGACTATCTCTCAATCCTTAAGAAAGAGAATAGGGGCTTTTGAGCTGAAATGCTATAGAAAGATTCTCAGAATATCTTGGACAAAGAAGATGAGAAATATTGACATCTTAAAAGATCTGAACATCAAGGAAAATTGGCTAATAAACAGCATACTTTCTCGAAAGCTGAAATATTTTGGTCATATCAAGCGCCCTGACGGATTGGAAAAAATCATAGCAGAAGGCATGGTACCAGGAAGAAGGGGCGGGGGCCGACCGACACGAAGATGGATAAAAGTGACTCCTTGAGTGTGAAAGTTCATGAGGCGGAAGAACTGGCGAGAGACCGAGTTTCTTTCAGGCAGACTGTGATGAGAGCGACGTTCTGCAAAGGACCTGCTACAGGATGAAAAATACTAAAGAGTAAGCTTTTATTACTTATCTTGAATATACTAACCAATTCACTAAAAATATACAAAATAATTTATCATGATGTTTATTGGAAATATTTAATTTAATAGTGACGCGTTTTATCAAATTTAAATTGTATGTATATCTTAACACACAGACAACACACTTACACGCATATAACACGCACACACACACACACGCACACACAGGCAGACCGACTGAAATAATGTTATTGTTGGTAATAGTAAAATTACTCTGCTCATTTAAACAGTGTTACATACTAGCTCACTTCTGACTAGTCGACCTTCAGCCTAGCTCACTTCTCATTGGTCGACCTTGAGCCACGCCTTACGGGGGTGTTGTATATTTTAGCATGCCAGTGCTTTTAACACACCAAAAACATCAACAAACTGGGTCTAACACAAAACCCCTTTAGAGAGTGATGAAACCTATGTCACATGCATTCTCTTTCTCATAAAAAAACGTAAATGCAAGACAATCCAGAAAGCAAATAACAGAGCGGCACACCCGTAACCTCCATGAAGGTAGACCTGTCCCAACAACTTATCAATGACATGTGGCCTGCTTTGTTTTGGGGGAGACTAACGTTTGTTTAAATTTACTGTTTATTCATTCACAATTGCTTATGAAACTCAGCAACTCACTTATTATGTGAGCATCAGGAGGCCACTTACTAACTACATAGCACAAAGTCCAAAAG
>CAJHNH020001917.1:151672-161672 GCA_905116865.2 Candidula unifasciata | reverse complement strand
GACAAGACACACTTCCCTTCTTGAGTACAGGGAAAGACACACTTCCCTTCTTGAGTACAGGGCAAGACACACTTCCCTTCTTGAGTACAGGGCAAGACACACTTCCCTTCTTGAGTACAGGGTAAGACACCCTCATCTCCTTGAATACATGACAAGACACCCTCATCTCCTTGAATACATGACAAGACACCCTCATCTCCTTGAATACATGACAAGACACCCTCATCTCCTTGAATACATGACAAGACACCCCCACCTCCTTGAATGCATGACAAGGCACCTTCACCTCTTTGAATACATGACAAGGCACCCTCATCTCCTTGAATACATGACAAGGCATCCTCATCTCCTTGGGTATAGGGCAAGACACAATTCCCTCTCCACAACCCCTATAATAATAAAATGTGATTGAAGAGGAGAATTTTGCAACAAGAGGAACATAAATTATTTAGATACGTTTAAATCAAAATGTGTTCCTAATCTATAAATAAAAGCTCATGTTATCACATTAATAAGATTTTCAACTGTAGATGTACAAAGTTCTCATAAAATAAGCGATTCTTGTCGTGTTGTTTAATAGGCAATTAAAAAAAAAAAAAAACCTGTTATAACTGATTTAATGTGATTCAAGAACCATCCTCACAGTCCATGGGATATACCATCCCCATCTTCAGTAGCCAAAGTAGAGTTCCAGTACCAATGGTGCCAGTAGCAGCCTTACTACTTCTCCGTCTTGCCTTTCCCCTGAGTGTTGAGTATCGGCCGAGGCCTTCGTCACTCCTAGCCGCACCACTCTCACCAGACTGAGGGCCTCGTCACTCCTAGCTGCACCACTCTCACCACACTGAGGCCCTCGACACTCCTAGCTGCACCACTCTCACCACACTGAGGCCCTCGACACTCCTAGCTGCACCACTCTCACCACACTAAGGGCCTCGCCACTCCTAGCTGCACCACTTTCACCAGACTGAGGGCCTCGTCACTCCTAGCTGCACCACTTTCACCACACTGAGGTCCTCGACACTCCTAGCTGCACCACTCTCACCACACTGAGAGCCTCGTCACTTCTAGCTGCACCACTTTCACCACACTGAGGCCCTCGACACTCCTAGCTGCACCACTCTCACCACACTGACAGAGAGCCTCGCACTCTTAATAGCTCGGGCAGCCCACTCTCACCACACTAAGGGCCTTCGTCGAACGACTCTAGCTGCACCACAGTAAAAACTTTCACCACACTAAGGTCTCAGCCCTCGTCACTCCTAGCTGCACTTTCACCACTAAGGGCCTTGTCACTCCTCTCACCAACACTAAAGGGCCTCGTCACTTCTAGCTGCACCACTCTCACCACACTGAGGCCCTCGTCACTCCTAGCTCCTAGCTGCACCACTTTCACCAGACTGAGGGCCTCGTCACTTCTAGCTGCACCACTCTAACCACACTGAGAGCCTCGTCACTCCTAGCTGCACCACTCTTACCAGACTGAGGGCCTCGCCACTCCTAGCTGCACCACTCTCACCAGACTGATGAAACATTTGCTGCTCTAAATTATACAGGAGCTGCCACAAGGAATTAACCAAGTCTGCCTTATCATGTTTCACTATTCCAACACGATGTGCAGAGCCAGACTGTCCGTCTGTCCTGTTCGTTTCCCAACACACCGGCATGTCTCAGAGAAAAGATCCAGACAATGCACTTTACCCTTGACCTCCGAAGCGAAGCGTGCCTGTCCTGAGTATTATAATTAAACTAAACGAAAAGTGCCACCTCAAATGAAGAAAATGTTCAATTTGACACTGAAGACGCCACAAAGGCGTCTGTGAATAACGAAAACACTGCTCAGCCTGTTGAGAGGACTGCCTCTATTTATCCAATTGGGGTCAAAATAAGCAACAGATTTGAGGCTCTTAGTTCAGAAAATGAACCACAAACTCCCTCTGTGGAACATCAGTCGTCTCAGATCTCACAAAAAGATACAGACCAGCCTCAAGATAACAGTCGCCAGTGGCAGCACCAGCGCTCCAGACAGACCCGACAACAACGTGAACTAAATATTGACTCCAGTGTGTCACATCTTATCATTGGTGATTCTCTGATGAAGGGAATCTACAGTGACCGGATGTCAACAGATAACGAGACAGTGTTAGTCCATCCTCTACCTGGTGCAGATTTCAATAGGGTGTCAGCGACATTGCGACGATATAATCCGAACCATAACGTTAAAAGAATCACTGTCCATGTCGGCATCAATGACGTTATCAACAATCAACCAGTTAGCACGTCTCATTTGTCCACATTGTTAGACTCGATGCGTAACAAATTTCTAAAATCATCTGTGTTTTTATCATCTATCTTACCACCATCTTACGGATCTCAAAGACGTTTGGCAGATGCAGGTAACTCAACAATACAGAAATTTTGTCTGGAACAAAACATTACATTTATCAACCATACGCCTTACTTTACCTCATCGTCTGGCGCTCCTAAGAAAAAGTTGTACCGGGACCAAATACACAGTTCCAGATTAGGCAGTAGTATTTTGGCTTAAAATATCAAGTATCCACAATGTACACAACAATCAGCGCCCGGCACTGAAGTACCTAAAATGTCGCCTGTGGCAAACATGCATGGAAGGCAGTGCACCGTCCCTATCTTAATGCCAAACTTGTCTTCATCTCAAGCTCACATTCCTCGGCATCGCAGCCCATGTTCCATTCCTCAGGCTGAAAATTACGATGTTATGTTTCCTTCACTGCCTGTTAGGCAATCATATCCAGTCAAATCTAAGGAAACGCCATTACACATGCAAGGCATGCCTCAAGCTTCTGTTTCTAATGTAGGACCTACCAGTGTTGCTCAGAGTAGCCCCCCTTCATTGCACACTAGTGTACACCCAGCCTACAACTGGAATTATGAAGTTCAGCATCTTATGCAGTTCAACCCTGCAGCTCTACATCATGTCTATACGATGTCGCTCCAGCAGAGGCGCTACCATAACCTGCCTAATAGTACTACTTACTAGTGATTATAGTTTTAAAACCACCCTAACAATATCCTCAGTTTCAAAACCATCATGTTAAATTGTCGAAATAAGTGGCTTCAAAAAGATGGCCTCCGAATAGGTCATCTAAACATTTTTCATTTACTCGGCAAACTGCCAGAGCTACCAATTAGGCTCAGTAACCAATTCCACGTTTTTGGAATTACAGAAAGTCGCTTGAACGACAAAATTAGTGACAACGAAATCACCATTGGTGATTTTACAGTAATTCGCAAAGATGCAATAAGAAGATTAAAGACTGGCATTGCAGTTTATATTTCGAATTATCTCAAATATTCACGTAGATTTAATTTAGAATATGAAAATATTGATTGTATCTGGCTGAAGGTTAAGCTGTTAAACCAGCAGTCACTCCTCATTGGCTATCTTTATCGAAATCCCAGTGAAGACAACAACTGGTATGACGACTTTATTTCTATGATGGACACAGTTTTTAGTGTAGGGAAAGAAATTATTCTTCTTGGCGATTTTAACATTGACATAAATAAACCCAACCAGACATGGGAAGATATCATTCTTTCATATAACCTCAAACAGTTAATTAACTTTCCCACTAGAGTTACAGAAACATCTTCAACACTAATTGATCATATATATGTCTCTCACCCAAAAAATATTATTGAATGTTCTGTCCCCGCTACTGCTATTAGCGATCATTATCCTGTATGCTGTGTATGGGCGAAAATTGGTTTTAAAACACCTAAAGATAAACATATCGCATTTAAATTTAGAAATTTCAAAACTTTTAATCCTGACTCTTTTTTACTAGATTTGCGAAACGCACAGCTAGACCATGTTTATCAGCTTCCTGAACCGGACGATGCTTTAGCCTACTGGACAAAAACAGTATATAGTGTGTTTGATAAACATGTGCCAATTAAAGAACTTAGAGTAAAACATCAAACGAAATCACAATGGATTACTAGCGAGGTTCTGGAAATTATGAGAGAAAGAGATACAGCACACAAGATTAAAAAAACCATGGTCTTTTCTGTAAACTGAGAAATAAGGTAAAATATTTAATTCGTAAAAATAATAAAGATCATTTTAAAAAAATGATTACAGATAAAACAAATAATGCAGACATTTGGAGGGCTATCAACATCCTAACCAATAAGCATTCTTCAAATCAATCAAAACCAAATTATCTAACGTGTGATGATTTTAGTTGTTTCTTCAAATCAGAAATAGAGAATTTAAAGTCCACAATACCAGACTCACAGTGTGACTTAAGCTTACTAATATCATTATGTGAGGAAAAATGCAAAACGACTATCCCTTCTGAGATTCCTCTTATGTCTGTTGCTGAAGTGTATAATTATCTCATCAACTTCAAGCGAACAGACTCCTCTGGCTTGGATGGAATCAGTAATCGAATCCTTCGATGTGCTGCACCTGTCGTTAGTGATTCCTTAACGTTTATATATAATCAGTGCCTTGCCAAGAACTACTTTCCACCAGCATTTAAAATTGCTAAGGTTTATCCTCTGCTTAAATCTGGTTCAGCTGACAACAATTCTCTAGGCAACTATAGACCCATTTCTCTACTATCTTCACTATCTAAACCACTAGAGAAACACATACTTAAAGTAATGTTTCAGCATTTAAATAACAATAGTCTAATAGTCGATAGCCAGTCATGGTTCAGACCTAAACACTCTTATCAAACTGCGCTGACAAAAATGACAGACAACTGGCACCTTAACATCAACAATGGCCAAATTTGTGGTGCCGTATTTGTTGACTATAAGAAAGCCTTTGACATGGTTGATCACAATATTTTAATTAGTAAACTATAGACCTTAAAAACCAACGAAAATTTAGTGACATTAATAAAGTCATTTTTGTCTGATAGGCAGCAGGTAGTCTCCCTCAGTAACCGTTATTCAAAACCCACACAGTTAAATATAGGCGTCCCTCAGGGTTCAATATTGGGTCCACTACTGTTTGCTAATTATATTAATGACCTTCCGTTACATCTCAGCATAACATCTGATCTGTTTGCTGACGACTGTACAATATATACTAGTCATGACAATTGTAATGAATTAGAACGTTCTTTACAGAAAGAAATAGATAAACTCATAAAATGGAGCAATGATAATCGCATGCAAATTAACAATAATAAAACTAAATCTATGGTGATAACAACTAGGCAAAAGCTAAAAACATTAGCTGTACACAAGCCACCGCTTGAGCTCTTCATTGACAAGCTACCTATTGTTAATGTAGTTGAACACAAAACATTAGGTGTTTTAATTGACGGCCATCTTACTTAAAGTTCCCATGTTCATGCCATGACCAAAAAAGTAGCACAAAAAGTATATCAACTTGGAAAAATTCAGCACTTTCTGCACGAAAATACACGTAAAATTTGTTACGTATCCTACATTCAAACGCATATTGACTATTGTTCCACAATTTGGGATGGCTGCTCCAAATCTAATGTCAAACGGCTGAGTTCTCTACAAAATAGGGCCTTACGCCTAGTTTTCGATAGAAACTACGTCGAGAAAAATCTTTTATATGGACATCTAAGGCTTCTGCCATTTAGTAAACGTTTAATTTTTAATAAGGCCACATTTTTTCACAAAATCCTATCTAAAGATACTCCAAATTACATCGACCGATTTATTCAATCTAATCCTAAGAATAGCAATCGACGAAGTTTATTACATTAGCCTAAACTCAGAATTGATTTATTTAAAACAAGTTTAGCATATTCTGCTGCTCATTTATGGAACCATCTTCCACTCGATCTGAAAACTACAAAAAGTCCTTACTCATTTAACCACAAACTCTTTCATTTCATGATTATAAGTGATTACATGCCACCTTAAATGTAGTTAATAATCCACAATGCATTACTAATTATAATTAATTGCAGTACGTATGATATGTTTGTATGCGTATATTTGTGACATGCAGGCGTGTGTAGGCGTATTTGTGTATGTATAATTCTGTGTATGCATGTGTAACTGTATACGTTTGTTTGTATGTATCTGTGAGTAGGCGTGTGTCTGTGAGTGTGTCTGTTTGTCTGTATGGTGTCTGCGTGCGTGTCTGTGTTTGTGTGTCTGTCTGCGTGTCAGTGTGCGTTTCAGTCTGTGTTGTGTGTCTGTGTCTGTTTTTTTAAAATGTCTATCTGTATGTGTGGCTGCGTGTGTGTCTGTGTGTTTGATTGTATGTGGATACGTGTGGGTGTGGCTTGGCTGCATGTTTGTCTGTGTATGTGTGTCTGTCTGTTTGTGTGTATCTATGCTGTGTCTGTAGGTGTTTCTGCGTGTGTCTGTGTGTCTATGCCTGCGTGTGTCTGTGGCTGTGTTTCTCTGTGTGTTGTTTCGTGTGTATTTGTATGTTCATCTTTTTGATAATGTGCGTGTGTGTGTGCGTCTGCATGTGTATGTCTGTGAGAGTATTTGTGCGTCTGTGGGTGTGTTAGTATGCGTTTGTGTATCTCTCTGTGTGTCAGTGTGTGTGTGTGCCATTATGTGTCTGTAGGAGTGTATGGCTGCATGTGTATCTGTGTTTGTCTGTGGCTGTGCGGGGCTTTGTGTATATCTGTGTGATTCTCTATCGGTGTGTCTATTATATAATGTCTGCGTGTCTCTGCTTGTGTCGGGTTATGCGTCTGCATGTATGTCTGTATGACTGTGCGTGTCTGTGTGTGTATACCTGTGTATGTGTGGGTGTTGCGTATGTCAATGTGTGTCTGTTACCCTGCCTGCGTGTGTGTATGTGTTTGTGTGTGTGTGTGTGCCCGTGACTGTATGTATGTGTGTCTGTATGTGTCTGGGTTGTATGCGTGTGTGTTTTAGAGCGTGTGTATGTATGAATGTATGTATGTATGTGTATGTATGTATGTATGTGTATGTATGTATGTGTATGTATGTATGTGTATGTATGTATGTGTATGTGTATGTGTGTGTATGTATGTGTATGTTTATGTGTATGTATGTGTATGTATGTGTATGTATGTATGTATGTATGTATGTATGTATGTATGTATGTATGAATGTATGAATGTATGTATGTATGTATGTATGTATGTATGTATGTATGTATGTATGTATGTATGTATGTATGTATGTATGTATGTATGTATGTATGTATGTATGTATGTATGTATGTATGTATGTATGTATGTATGTATGTATGTATGTATGTATGTATGTATGTATGTATGTATGTATGTATGTATGTATGTATGTATGTATGTATGTATGTATGTATGTATGTATGTATGTATGTATGTATGTATGTATGTATGTATGTATGTATGTATGTATGTATGTATGTATGTATGTATGTATGTATGTATGTATGTATGTATGTATGTATGTATGTATGTATGTATGTATGTATGTATGTATGTATGTATGTATGTATGTATGTATGTATGTATGTATGTATGTATGTATGTATGTATGTATGTATGTATGTATGTATGTATGTATGTATGTATGTATGTATGTATGTATGTATGTATGTATGTATGTATGTATGTATGTATGTATGTATGTATGTATGTATGTATGTATGTATGTATGTATGTATGTATGTATGTATGTATGTATGTATGTATGTATGTATGTATGTATGTATGTATGTATGTATGTATGTATGTATGTATGTATGTATGTATGTATGTATGTATGTATGTATGTATGTATGTATGTATGTATGTATGTATGTATGTATGTATGTATGTATGTATGTATGTATGTATGTATGTATGTATGTATGTATGTATGTATGTATGTATGTATGTATGTATGTATGTATGTATGTATGTATGTATGTATGTATGTATGTATGTATGTATGTATGTATGTATGTATGTATGTATGTATGTATGTATGTATGTATGTATGTATGTATGTATGTATGTATGTATGTATGTATGTATGTATGTATGTATGTATGTATGTATGTATGTATGTATGTATGTATGTATGTATGTATGTATGTATGTATGTATGTATGTATGTATGTATGTATGTATGTATGTATGTATGTATGTATGTATGTATGTATGTATGTATGTATGTATGTATGTATGTATGTATGTATGTATGTATGTATGTATGTATGTATGTATGTATGTATGTATGTATGTATGTATGTATGTATGTATGTATGTATGTATGTATGTATGTATGTATGTATGTATGTATGTATGTATGTATGTATGTATGTATGTATGTATGTATGTATGTATGTATGTATGTATGTATGTATGTATGTATGTATGTATGTATGTATGTATGTATGTATGTATGTATGTATGTATGTATGTATGTATGTATGTATGTATGTATGTATGTATGTATGTATGTATGTATGTATGTATGTATGTATGTATGTATGTATGTATGTATGTATGTATGTATGTATGCATGCATGTATGTGTGTGTGTGTGTGTATGTATTATGTGAGTTTGTATGTATGAATGTATGTATGTATGTATGTATGTATGTATGTATGTATGTATGTATGTATGTATGTATGTATGTATGTATGTATGTATGTATGTATGTATGTATGTATGTATGTATGTATGTATGTATGTATGTATGTATGTATGTATGTATGTTGTATGTATGTATGTATGTATGTATGTATGTATGTATGTATGTATGTATGTATGTATGTATGTATGTATGTATGTATGTATGTATGTATGTATGTATGTATGTATGTATGTATGTATGTATGTATGTATGTATGTATGTATGTATGTATGTATGTATGTATGTATGTATGTATGTATGTATGTATGTATGTATGTATGTATGTATGTATGTATGTATGTATGTATGTATGTATGTATGTATGTATGTGTGTATGTATGTGTGCATGTTCGTATGTATGTAGATGTATGTGTGTACTGGGTGCCTATGTGTTTGTGTGTTTGTTTTGGCTTGTGTGCGTATGTGGGTGTGTGTGTTCGCGCGTGAGCGTGCACACATATTTTACCACCCATGCTTTTGTTTTTGACTTTATATATATAATATGCATATTATTACATAAATATAACATGCTTCATTGATGAAATACAACTGCTGTGCGAAAGATGGAAGTTTGGAAGGGCCGAATGTAAGACAGGCCTGCGTGCCTAATTTGTAACCCATTGAAAATAAAGTTCGTTCGTTCGTTCGTTCGAACTACGACAATTTCAGTAACCCACTCTAATCTGCTTTAATCCCAGACGCTCCTTCCCCCTCCCCCCCCCCCCGACTCACGGGGCTCCAACTCTCATATTTCTACGTCTTCTTCTCTCTCCGTTTCCTCGTCTTCTCCTCTCCCCACTCTTTCCGTTGCCGCCTGAAGATGAAGATGGTATCAAGCACAGAGCACGCATTCTGTAGCTCCAGCGATGATTCATTAATTATCAAGTACAAAATCCATAAAAAAGAATATTCTTTCAATGCAGGAAGTAAACTGTCACCCTAGTATTACCTGCCTACTAGGGAAGAGGCTGGGGATGTCCAGGCGAAGCCATACGTCTGGCGCCGCCCCACCTGCTGACCAGACGTTCCATGTTCACGATTTTACATCCTACAATCATTCAGCCAATAGGCGCGTAGGTCCACTGTAGGCTCAGTTTTTTTTTAATCGATTGTGTTTTAAGCTTCCTTGGACAAGCACAACGGTCTTGACTGTAGAAGGGTTTTCCTGATCTAGGGATTTACGACCTAAGTGTGGTCGTTTCAACCTTTAGGTACAAGCACTCCTAGGGCTAAACCAAGCTCTCAAGGAATAACAGCTGCTGTGCTCCACTGCGAAAGAGATCGGACATATACAGCCCCGGATCTCTTTGATCCTTGTGTATTCCGGTGCAAAAGAATGATGGATGGCCACATTCGCATATAGTTCGTCCAGGTTGCTAAGTGCGCTAGGAACTATGACGTATGCGGGTGGCAAAGAGATCGAACG
>CAJHNH020001917.1:136672-141672 GCA_905116865.2 Candidula unifasciata | reverse complement strand
ATTATGTTTTCCTTCTCGGTTCTGCATCGACGATCTTGTTGGGTAAAAAATATTCACAAGACTCTCCGTAAATTTATTCTAAAATTTTCTTAAAATGTCGCTGCTAAAATGTTCATTATGTTTTAACCTCGGCAAACACATTATCAAATAAAATTTAGTCGACTCCTACGACATGCTTGCTGGGAAGGCAGTGGGTCTATTCTTGTTTTCCCCACAATAGGGCCCCGGAACCCACGGGGGGGGGGGGGGGGGTGGGGGAGGAGGGGATTTGTTCTCCCACACAGGCGTTGTGAGTATGAATACAAAGTAAGTAAAAAAGTAAAGAACACGTTTCCACGCCTTTAGGCGTATAGGGCATATAGGGCTAGACTTATATTTGTATAGGCCAATCGGCACATGATAGGTGATGTTGTCAGCATCAAGCTGGCTGCCTTTAATTCCCGGGACTGCACCCGGTACCCACTCAAGGCTGGGTCGACCTGGGAGATAAGGCCATTTTTGAAAATACTTCGGCTCCTCCAGGGAGTCGGCTCTGTGGCTAAGTCGATGCGAACGCTTCGTAATGCCGGAATGCCAGGTTCGATCCCAGCTGCGGGCAATGCGCCTTGCGTTGGTTTCGACAGTGGTATCAAGAAAGCCGACCGTCCAGCAGCAATAGCAAACTACTGGACGTAAATTTGCCTGGAAAACCCACACAACAGCCAGGGGCTGTTTGGGGTTGGTTCTGCAATGTCGTGTAAAGGATACGCAACTAACCTAAACCTCCAGGGAGCGAACCCACGACCTTCCGATCCGCGGCTAAGAATGCAAAGTGGTGCAAACATATTTCGAAACCATTTCTTTGTTAAAAATATTGTTCAAATTAAAAATGGCGGACACTTCAGAAAAGTAAACACAACCTTGTATTTGGTGACTGTGCTCTCCACCTCCTCCCCCCTCCTTCTTCTTTCTTCTTCTGCATCTTCTTCTTAACTTCCTTTTTATAATTCTGCACCACCTCCGTCTCTTCTTCTCTTTTATTGTAAACATTGCTGTCGTCTCCTCCTCCTTCTGCTCATCTGTACCCCATTTCCCTACTACCACATCAAACTTCATCCTCTTTAGATTATCCATCAACATATTTTCATTGCACTGTTGTTAGATTAATGTATGGCATTGGTTCAAAGTGTGTGTCCCATGACCAGTGATAAACTGTTTTCCGATTTCCCAGCCAATTAGCGAATATGACCCATGCTGTCGCTCTCTGTCTACGCAAACCAACCACCGGCAGCTAAAACTGGCCACATATGCTTTTTGAGACCAACTCCCCCAGAAAATGAATACGGGGAACAAGTTGCCCTCAGCGCTTCCCTACCTTTTAGTTTCAACCAAGTATAGAAATTCACTTTGCAAGTGTTTGTTTATAAATGTTAAATTATTGGATCGCAACTCTACGCAAGGGCGCGGCTACATCTGAAGCAAATAGAACAGCAAGACTTATTAAGAAAAGGATGGACAGAAAGGCGACTGCAGGAGATTCCCTCCCTGGCACAACACCCATTTCCTATCCTCACTGTCCAAGAACTTTGCCGGCACGCATCGGCCTTGTCAGTCATCTTCGTACTCATCTTGGTACTGAAAAAGAGTGGTCATCATCATCTTGATGGACAACAGGCACAATGGATCGCACATCTGTAGGTTTCACTTGCTGACCCCGTAGTGAGTTAAGCCTAAATCTAGTCATTATCCAACAGCCGTTCGTCTTTGATTATATCAGCTTAATCCATGCATCTTCCGGCTTGCATTCATACATCACTTGCCGGTTGATCTGTTTGTTCTTTACCTTTTACGCTGGCAAGACGCGTGGTCTAAATCAAGGCGAGGGCAACATGCGATTTCTTGATGATGCATACGTATCTAAAGCGGAGACTGTTATTTGCGTATCCCTTACAGGACGTAGTAGAACCAACCCTAACAGCCCCTTGCTGTTGTGTGGTTTCTCTAGGCAATTTACATTCAGTAGTTTGCCATTGCTTTATGCACGGTCGGCTTTCTTGATGCCACTGTCGAAACCAACGCAAGGCACATTACCCGCAGCTGGGATCGAACCTGGCATCCCGGCATTACGAAGCGAAGCGTTCGCATCGACTTAGCCACAGAGCAGACAAAGTGGAGACATTTTTTGAAGCATGTTCATAAAGTCTGATAGGATCAGCCTACATGTGACTATCTTTGCGAAATCATAAAAATAATTATCATGCATCTTCCAGCTTATAGTTCTGCTTTACCTGCTGGCTAACCTGTTTGTTCATGATCTTTCCGCTCAGGGGTCTCTTAAAGTCTGATATAATCATCCCACACCTGGGTGCTGGACTAAATTATACAGTTAGGGACCTTGTGTCATAACTATGTCCTAATATTTAAAGTGTTGACGTGATCTTCCCCAAATATTCTCATACACAAGACTCACGTCAATTGACTCAAAGAGTCGTTATTCAGATACGAATAAACGTGGAATAATCCCAGAAACCCCGTTCAACCAACTGATTACTGATTTAAAAGTCGACATCATAGCACACTGGGCATACCCATGGATGCTCCGTCTCCCGCAGCAATTGTGTTGAGGTATAGTGTCTAACCGGCGGCGTCCGTGGCTTTTAATCCAACGTACCGCGATCGAAACCCACTGCTGGCTGCGTGGATTTTTATCTTGGTATGGGGCGTCGCAGGTCGACCCAGCCTAAAATGAGTACCAGGATGGCTATCTTGGGGAAGTAAAGACGGCCGGCGTAATGATGACCACATTACCCATCCAGTGCCGATTCGTCTGTAAAAATATGGGACGCTCTTCACACATACCCGATGCGCCTGAGGCGTGAAAAAGGATAGTTACTTTACTTTGCTTATAGTGTCTAACTGTTCCTGTAGCACATTGACTATACACACGGTGTTCTCTCCCTTTCATACGCCGGTCTTAGAATGATCCATTTCTGGATCCTTGTTGACACATTCTGACACATGGTGTTTCATGTAATCTGGTATCTTCTATCAACATTCGTTGATATATAGTCTTCAGAATATCTCCATTGTCCAATACAAGTGTTCCCGTAGCTATCGCTTTCGTAGCCAGACAATTCGCTCTTCCATTCCATAGAACGTTGCATGCCTCAGACAGTATATCCACGTGATTTCCTGCAGTGTTGGCGCACTGATGCTTGGCATCCATTCGTGCCACAATTGTCCATTTTGAACCTTCTGCAGTGCCGACTGAGAAGCAAACAAAATAATTCGACTATGCAGTAAAGACAAGGCAAAGGACACTTTTCTTTCCTATGACGAATCGAGCACATAATACTAGACACAGTTTTATAGCCCCATCGGAGCTCTATGAGTAAAGGTAAAGTCGGGAGATATGAACCAGCGTCACTGCACACGGTTAAAAACCATTAGTGCTCTGCCACCAGTACGGACAGCTGATGAGAAACTGTCCGCCTGTGTCGCTGATCGCACGTAACTTTGTAGCTACAGCGACGTTCCTCCATTTACCCCAGAGTGTCAGTCTGGTAACCATTTCCTAAAGGCTGGGTGAACCCCGGGAACCGCCCGGTTTCAAACACCGACCGTGGCTGCAATGAGTGTTGTTGTCCACAGCACACCGACAGCTTTTACTTTCTATACCATTTCCCGCTACTTATTCTAAGCCTGGTCGACACGGCAGAGAAGGCCCATTTTGAAACGAAAAAAATTATCTTACACGATGTGCATTTGAACCGAAGATGTTCGGACCAGCAGGCTTGCGCTACCACAGTTGCCCGAAACCTTTAGTAAGGGCTGATAAAGTATGTCAGAACTTTTTTTTTTTCAGCGAGTAAAAAAAAAAAAAAATTCATAACCTTCACACTTTGTGACTACGGAATTAGTATTCTGGTCTACACCCCCACGTTCAAAGACTGCACTGTCCTACACCGTCATCAAAATGGTTAAATACGAACAGTCAGTAAGTTAGTAATTATGTAAATAAAGTAAAACAAAGGACTCGTTTCAGGCAGTGGCGCGTGAGGCACGTGATGCTGGTCTCATAGTTTTATAGACTCACGAGTGATAATGTCGTCATGCCTGTCGCATTTACTTCCCATCATTTCACCTTGTACCCATATAAGTATGGGTTGACTTGGGAGCCAACGTCATTTCTGAGAACCAGAAAAAAAAAACCGACTGCTTGCAGATTCGAACCCTTCTTACGGGCACACGCATCGTCTAGGCACCACACCACCTCAACTATAATTGTTGTGATGACCAATCGGCAACCGGTGGTTCAGTTCAAGAAGGTTTCCATCTGATGGAGACGTTCTTGTTTAGTTCGTGTACATCTGCCAACTGAACTGACCGTCTCGGGTAGGGATTTCAAATAAAAAAAAAAAGTTTCCTAGTTGACCAGTAAAAGGTCTAAAGTAAAAGTGGTGTTAAGTAAAGATGGTGTAAAGTAAAAAGTGGTGTAAAGTAAAAAGCGGTGTAAAGTGAAAAGTGGTGTAAAGTAAAAAGTGGTGTAACGTAAAAAGCGGTGTAAAGTAAAAAGTGGTGTAGAGTAAAAAGTGATGTAAATTAAATATGGTGCAAAGTAAAGATGGTGTAAAGTAAAAAGTGGTGTCAAGTAAAAAGTGGTGTAAAGTAAAGATGGTGTAAAGTGAAAAGTGGTGCAAAGTGAAAAGCGGTGTAAAGTAAATGTGGTGTAAAGTAGGAGCTGGGTAAAGTAAATGTGGTGTAAAGTAAGAGCTGGGTAAAGTAAATGTGGTGTAAAGTAAGAGCTGGGTAAAGTAAAAGCGGTGTAAACTAAAGATGGTGTAAAGTTAAAAAGTGGTGTAAAGTAAAAAGTTGTGTAAAGTAAAGATGGTGTAAAGTGAAAAGTGTTGTAAAGTTAAAAGTGGTGTAAAGTAAATGTTGTGTAAAGTGAAAAGTGGTGTAAATTAAAAAGTGGTGTAAAGTAAAGATGGTGTAAAGTGGTGTAAAGTTAATGTGCTGTA